>OU343063.1:4596796-5196796 GCA_910593695.2 Ocypus olens
AGGGGTTTACTCATGTATTTTTTTCGTGTTTTCATCAAAAATTAAAAATCTCTAATCCGACTAATTGACGTACGCGGAGCTCAGATTTTCAATCCGCGTTCAATTTGGAGTTTTCGTTTGGCCGCTACGGCCGATCAAAGTGTGAAAAATCAATTATTTTTGTAAATTTTCAAAAATGTTCACTGTGACTGACTAATTTTTTTGCCATTGAAGTTAGCTGAAATTTTTTAACGGCAATCAATTTCTCTCGTCTTTCTGATGAAAAATAAGTTAAATTCAATAGTCTACGATGATTATTAAGAAAGTTGCATTTTTTAACAAATTTCCTAGGGGTTTACTCATGTCTTTTTTTCGTGTTTTCATCAAAAATTAAAAATCACTAATCCGACTAATTGACGTACGCGGAGCTCAGATTTTCAATCCGCGTTCAATTTGGAGTTTTTATTTGGCCGCTACGGCCGATCAAAGTCTGAAAAATCAATTATTTTTGTAAATTTTCAAAAATGTTCACTGTGACTGACTAATTTTTTTGCCATTGAAGTTAGCTGAAATTTTTTAACGGCAATCAATTTCTCTCGTCTTTCTGATGAAAAATAAGTTAAATTCAATAGTCTACGATGATTATTAAGAAAGTTGCATTTTTTAACAAATTTCCTAGGGG
This sequence comes from Ocypus olens, assembly GCA_910593695.2. Lineage (NCBI taxonomy): Eukaryota > Metazoa > Arthropoda > Insecta > Coleoptera > Staphylinidae > Ocypus > Ocypus olens. The sequence goes on from OU343063.1 coordinate 4,597,458, forward strand.
TTTACTTATGTCTTTTTTTCGTGTTTTCATCAAAAATTAAAAATCTCTAATCCGACTAATTGACGTACGCGGAGCTCAGATTTTCAATCCGCGTTCAATTTGGAGTTTTCGTTTGGCCGCTACGGCCGATCAAAGTGTGAAAAATCAATTATTTTTGTAAATTTTCAAAAATGTTCACTGTGACTGACTAATTTTTTTGCCATTGAAGTTAGCTGAAATTTTTTAACGGCAATCAATTTCTCTCGTCTTTCTGATGAAAAATAAGTTAAATTCAATAGTCTACGATGATTATTAAGAAAGTTGCATTTTTTAACAAATTTCCAAGGGTTTACTAATGTCTTTTTTTCGTGTTTTCATCAAAAATTAAAAATCTCTAATCCGACTAATTGACGTACGCGGAGCTCAGATTTTCAATCCGCGTTCAATTTGGAGTTTTTGTTTGGCCGCTACGGCCGATCAAAGTCTGAAAAATCAATTATTTTTGTAAATTTTCAAAAATGTTCACTGTGACTGACTAATTTTTTTGCCATTGAAGTTAGCTGAAATTTTTTAACGGCAATCAATTTCTCTCGTCTTTCTGATGAAAAATAAGTTAAATTCAATAGTCTACGATGATTATTAAGAAAGTTGCATTTTTTAACAAATTTCCAAGGGGTTTACTGATGTCTTTTTTTCGTGTTTTCATCAAAAATTAAAAATCTCTAATCCGACTAATTGACGTACGCGGAGCTCAGATTTTCAATCCGCGTTCAATTTGGAGTTTTCGTTTGGCCGCTACGGCCGATCAAAGTCTGAAAAATCAATTATTTTTGTAAATTTTCAAAAATGTTCACTGTGACTGACTAATTTTTTTGCCATTGAAGTTAGCTGAAATTTTTTAACGGCAATCAATTTCTCTCGTCTTTCTGATGAAAAATGAGTTAAATTCAATAGTCTACGATGATTATTAAGAAAGTTCCATTTTTTAACAAATTTCCTAGGGGTTTACTCATGTCTTTTTTTCGTGTTTTCATCAAAAATTAAAAATCTCTAATCCGACTAATTGACGTACGCGGAGCTCAGATTTTCAATCCGCGTTCAATTTGGAGTTTTTGTTTGGCCGCTACGGCCGATCAAAGTCTGAAAAATCAATTATTTTTGTAAATTTTCAAAAATGATCACTGTGACTGACTAATTTTTTTGCCATTGAAGTTAGCTGAAATTTTTTAACGGCAATCAATTTCTCTCGTCTTTCTGATGAAAAATAAGTTAAATTCAATAGTCTACGATGATTATTAAGAAAGTTGCATTTTTTAACAAATTTCCAAGGGGTTTACTCATGTCTTTTTTTCGTGTTTTCATCAAAAATTAAAAATCTCTAATCCGACTAATTGACGTACGCGGAGCTCAGATTTTCAATCCGCGTTCAATTTGCAGTTTTCGTTTGGCCGCTACGGCCGATCAAAGTGTGAAAAATCAATTATTTTTGTAAATTTTCAAAAATGTTCACTGTGACTGACTAATTTTTTTGCCATTGAAGTTAGCTGAAATTTTTTAACGGCAATCAATTTCTCTCGTCTTTCTGATGAAAAATAAGTTAAATTCAATAGTCTACGATGATTATTAAGAAAGTTGCATTTTTTAACAAATTTCCTAGGGGTTTACTCATGTATTTTTTTCGTGTTTTCATCAAAAATTAAAAATCTCTAATCCGATTAATTGACGTACGCGGAGCTCAGATTTTCAATCCGCGTTCAATTTGGAGTTTTCGTTTGGCCGCTACGGCCGATCAAAGTGTGAAAAAACAATTATTTTTGTAAATTTTCAAAAATGTTCACTGTGACTGACTAATTTTTTTGCCATTGAAGTTAGCTGAAATTTTTTAACGGCAATCAATTTCTCTCGTCTTTCTGATGAAAAATAAGTTAAATTCAATAGTCTACGATGATTATTAAGAAAGTTGCATTTTTTAACAAATTTCCTAGGGGTTTACTCATGTCTTTTTTTCGTGTTTTCATCAAAAATTAAAAATCTCTAATCCGACTAATTGACGTACGCGGAGCTCAGATTTTCAATCCGCGTTCAATTTGGAGTTTTTATTTGGCCGCTACGGCCGATCAAAGTCTGAAAAATCAATTATTTTTGTAAATTTTCAAAAATGTTCACTGTGACTGACTAATTTTTTTGCCATTGAAGTTAGCTGAAATTTTTTAACGGCAATCAATTTCTCTCGTCTTTCTGATGAAAAATAAGTTAAATTCAATAGTCTACGATGATTATTAAGAAAGTTGCATTTTTTAACAAATTTCCAAGGGGTTTACTCATGTCTTTCTTTCGTGTTTTCATCAAAAATTAAAAATCTCTAATCCGACTAATTGACGTACGCGGAGCTCAGATTTTCAATCCGCGTTCAATTTGCAGTTTTCGTTTGGCCGCTACGGCCGATCAAAGTGTGAAAAATCAATTATTTTTGTAAATTTTCAAAAATGTTCACTGTGACTGACTAATTTTTTTGCCATTGAAGTTAGCTGAAATTTTTTAACGGCAATCAATTTCTCTCGTCTTTCTGATGAAAAATAAGTTAAATTCAATAGTCTACGATGATTATTAAGAAAGTTGCATTTTTTAACAAATTTCCTAGGGGTTTACTCATGTATTTTTTTCGTGTTTTCATCAAAAATTAAAAATCTCTAATCCGACTAATTGACGTACGCGGAGCTCAGATTTTCAATCCGCGTTCAATTTGGAGTTTTCGTTTGGCCGCTACGGCCGATCAAAGTGTGAAAAATCAATTATTTTTGTAAATTTTCAAAAATGTTCACTGTGACTGACTAATTTTTTTGCCATTGAAGTTAGCTGAAATTTTTTAACGGCAATCAATTTCTCTCGTCTTTCTGATGAAAAATAAGTTAAATTCAATAGTCTACGATGATTATTAAGAAAGTTGCATTTTTTAACAAATTTCCTAGGGGTTTACTCATGTCTTTTTTTCGTGTTTTCATCAAAAATTAAAAATCTCTAATCCGACTAATTGACGTACGCGGAGCTCAGATTTTCAATCCGCGTTCAATTTGGAGTTTTTATTTGGCCGCTACGGCCGATCAAAGTCTGAAAAATCAATTATTTTTGTAAATTTTCAAAAATGTTCACTGTGACTGACTAATTTTTTTGCCATTGAAGTTAGCTGAAATTTTTTAACGGCAATCAATTTCTCTCGTCTTTCTGATGAAAAATAAGTTAAATTCAATAGTCTACGATGATTATTAAGAAAGTTGCATTTTTTAACAAATTTCCTAGGGGTTTACTTATGTCTTTTTTTCGTGTTTTCATCAAAAATTAAAAATCTCTAATCCGACTAATTGACGTACGCGGAGCTCAGATTTTCAATCCGCGTTCAATTTGGAGTTTTCGTTTGGCCGCTACGGCCGATCAAAGTGTGAAAAATCAATTATTTTTGTAAATTTTCAAAAATGTTCACTGTGACTGACTAATTTTTTTGCCATTGAAGTTAGCTGAAATTTTTTAACGGCAATCAATTTCTCTCGTCTTTCTGATGAAAAATAAGTTAAATTCAATAGTCTACGATGATTATTAAGAAAGTTGCATTTTTTAACAAATTTCCTAGGGGTTTACTTATGTCTTTTTTTCGTGTTTTCATCAAAAATTAAAAATCTCTAATCCGACTAATTGACGTACGCGGAGCTCAGATTTTCAATCCGCGTTCAATTTGGAGTTTTCGTTTGGCCGCTACGGCCGATCAAAGTGTGAAAAATCAATTATTTTTGTAAATTTTCAAAAATGTTCACTGTGACTGACTAATTTTTTTGCCATTGAAGTTAGCTGAAATTTTTTAACGGCAATCAATTTCTCTCGTCTTTCTGATGAAAAATAAGTTAAATTCAATAGTCTACGATGATTATTAAGAAAGTTGCATTTTTTAACAAATTTCCTAGGGGTTTACTTATGTCTTTTTTTCGTGTTTTCATCAAAAATTAAAAATCTCTAATCCGACTAATTGACGTACGCGGAGCTCAGATTTTCAATCTGCGTTCAATTTGGAGTTTTTATTTGGCCGCTACGGCCGATCAAAGTCTGAAAAATCAATTATTTTTGTAAATTTTCAAAAATGTTCACTGTGACTGACTAATTTTTTTGCCATTGAAGTTAGCTGAAATTTTTTAACGGCAATCAATTTCTCTCGTCTTTCTGATGAAAATTAAGTTAAATTCAATAGTCTACGATGATTATTAAGAAAGTTGCATTTTTTAACAAATTTCCAAGGGGTTTACTCATGTCTTTTTTTCGTGTTTTCATCAAAAATTAAAAATCTCTAATCCGACTAATTGACGTACGCGGAGCTCAGATTTTCAATCCGCGTTCAATTTGGAGTTTTCGTTTGGCCGCTACGGCCGATCAAAGTGTGAAAAATCAATTATTTTTGTAAATTTTCAAAAATGTTCACTGTGACTGACTAATTTTTTTGCCATTGAAGTTAGCTGAAATATTTTAACGGCAATCAATTTCTCTCGTCTTTCTGATGAAAAATAAGTTAAATTCAATAGTCTACGATGATTATTAAGAAAGTTGCATTTTTTAACAAATTTCCTAGGGGTTTACTTATGTCTTTTTTTTCGTGTTTTCATCAAAAATTAAAAATCTCTAATCCGACTAATTGACGTACGCGGAGCTCAGATTTTCAATCCGCGTTCAATTTGGAGTTTTCGTTTGGCCGCTACGGCCGATCAAAGTGTGAAAAATCAATTATTTTTGTAAATTTTCAAAAATGTTCACTGTGACTGACTAATTTTTTTGCCATTGAAGTTAGCTGAAATTTTTTAACGGCAATCAATTTCTCTCGTCTTTCTGATGAAAAATAAGTTAAATTCAATAGTCTACGATGATTATTAAGAAAGTTGCATTTTTTAAATTTCCAAGGGGTTTACTCATGTCTTTTTTTCGTGTTTCCATCAAAAATTAAAAATCTCTAATCCGACTAATTGACGTACGCGGAGCTCAGATTTTCAATCCGCGTTCAATTTGGAGTTTTCGTTTGGCCGCTACGGCCGATCAAAGTGTGAAAAATCAATTATTTTTGTAAATTTTCAAAAATGTTCACTGTGACTGACTAATTTTTTTGCCATTGAAGTTAGCTGAAATTTTTTAACGGCAATCAATTTCTCTCGTCTTTCTGATGAAAATTAAGTTAAATTCAATAGTCTACGATGATTATTAAGAAAGTTGCATTTTTTAACAAATTTCCAAGGGGTTTACTCATGTCTTTTTTTCGTGTTTTCATCAAAAATTAAAAATCTCTAATCCGACTAATTGACGTACGCGGAGCTCAGATTTTCAATCCGCGTTCAATTTGGAGTTTTCGCTTGGCCGCTACGGCCGATCAAAGTGTGAAAAATCAATTACTTTTGTAAATTTTCAAAAATGTTCACTGTGACTGACTAATTTTTTTGCCATTGAAGTTAGCTGAAATATTTTAACGGCAATCAATTTCTCTCGTCTTTCTGATGAAAATTAAGTTAAATTCAATAGTCTACGATGATTATTAAGAAAGTTGCATTTTTTAACAAATTTCCAAGGGGTTTACTCATGTCTTTTTTTCGTGTTTTCATCAAAAATTAAAAATCTCTAATCCGACTAATTGACGTACGCGGAGCTCAGATTTTCAATCCGCGTTCAATTTGGAGTTTTCGCTTGGCCGCTACGGCCGATCAAAGTGTGAAAAATCAATTACTTTTGTAAATTTTCAAAAATGTTCACTGTGACTGACTAATTTTTTTGCCATTGAAGTTAGCTGAAATATTTTAACGGCAATCAATTTCTCTCGTCTTTCTGATGAAAAATAAGTTAAATTCAATAGTCTACGATGATTATTAAGAAAGTTGCATTTTTTAACAAATTTCCTAGGGGTTTACTTATGTCTTTTTTTCGTGTTTTCATCAAAAATTAAAAATCTCTAATCCGACTAATTGACGTACGCGGAGCTCAGATTTTCAATCCGCGTTCAATTTGGAGTTTTCGTTTGGCCGCTACGGCCGATCAAAGTGTGAAAAATCAATTATTTTTGTAAATTTTCAAAAATGTTCACTGTGACTGACTAATTTTTTTGCCATTGAAGTTAGCTGAAATTTTTTAACGGCAATCAATTTCTCTCGTCTTTCTGATGAAAAATAAGTTAAATTCAATAGTCTACGATGATTATTAAGAAAGTTGCATTTTTTAACAAATTTCCAAGGGGTTTACTCATGTCTTTTTTTCGTGTTTTCATCAAAAATTAAAAATCTCTAATCCGATTAATTGACGTACGCAGAGCTCAGATTTTCAATCCGCGTTCAATTTGGAGTTTTCGTTTGGCCGCTACGGCCGATCAAAGTGTGAAAAAACAATTATTTTTGTAAATTTTCAAAAATGTTCACTGTGACTGACTAATTTTTTTGCCATTGAAGTTAGCTGAAATTTTTTAACGGCAATCAATTTCTCTCGTCTTTCTGATGAAAAATGAGTTAAATTCAATAGTCTACGATGATTATTAAGAAAGTTGCATTTTTTAACAAATTTCCAAGGGGTTTACTCATGTCTTTTTTTCGTGTTTTCATCAAAAATTAAAAATCTCTAATCCGACTAATTGACGTACGCGGAGCTCAGATTTTCAATCCGCGTTCAATTTGGAGTTTTCGTTTGGCCGCTACGGCCGATCACAGTCTGAAAAATCAATTATTTTTGTAAATTTTCAAAAATGTTCACTGTGACTGACTAATTTTTTTGCCTTTGAAGTTAGCTGAAATTTTTTAACGGAAATCAATTTCTCTCGTCTTTCTGATGAAAAATGAGTTAAATTCAATAGTCTACGATGATTATTAAGAAAGTTGCATTTTTTAACAAATTTCCAAGGGGTTTACTCATGTCTTTTTTTCGTGTTTTCATCAAAAATTAAAAATCTCTAATCCGACTAATTGACGTACGCGGAGCTCAGATTTTCAATCCGCGTTCAATTTGGAGTTTTTGTTTGGCCGCTACGGCCGATCAAAGTCTGAAAAATCAATTATTTTTGTAAATTTTCAAAAATGTTCACTGTGACTGACTAATTTTTTTGCCATTGAAGTTAGCTGAAATTTTTTAACGGCAATCAATTTCTCTCGTCTTTCTGATGAAAAATAAGTTAAATTCAATAGTCTACGATGATTATTAAGAAAGTTGCATTTTTTAACAAATTTCCAAGGGGTTTACTGATGTCTTTTTTTCGTGTTTTCATCAAAAATTAAAAATCTCTAATCCGACTAATTGACGTACGCGGAGCTCAGATTTTCAATCCGCGTTCAATTTGGAGTTTTCGTTTGGCCGCTACGGCCGATCAAAGTGTGAAAAATCAATTATTTTTGTAAATTTTCAAAAATGTTCACTGTGACTGACTAATTGTTTTGCCATTGAAGTTAGCTGAAATTTTTTAACGGCAATCAATTTCTCTCGTCTTTCTGATGAAAAATAAGTTAAATTCAATAGTCTACGATGATTATTAAGAAAGTTGCATTTTTTAACAAATTTCCAAGGGGTTTACTCATGTCTTTTTTTCGTGTTTTCATCAAAAATTAAAAATCTCTAATCCGACTAATTGACGTACGCGGAGCTCAGATTTTCAATCCGCGTTCAATTTGGAGTTTTTGTTTGGCCGCTACGGCCGATCAAAGTCTGAAAAATCAATTATTTTTGTAAATTTTCAAAAATGTTCACTGTGACTGACTAATTTTTTTGCCATTGAAGTTAGCTGAAATTTTTTAACGGCAATCAATTTCTCTCGTCTTTCTGATGAAAAATAAGTTAAATTCAATAGTCTACGATGATTATTAAGAAAGTTGCATTTTTTAACAAATTTCCAAGGGGTTTACTGATGTCTCTTTTTCGTGTTTTCATCAAAAATTAAAAATCTCTAATCCGACTAATTGACGTACGCGGAGCTCAGATTTTCAATCCGCGTTCAATTTGGAGTTTTCGTTTGGCCGCTACGGCCGATCAAAGTCTGAAAAATCAATTATTTTTGTAAATTTTCAAAAATGTTCACTGTGACTGACTAATTTTTTTGCCATTGAAGTTAGCTGAAATTTTTTAACGGCAATCAATTTCTCTCGTCTTTCTGATGAAAAATGAGTTAAATTCAATAGTCTACGATGATTATTAAGAAAGTTGCATTTTTTAACAAATTTCCTAGGGGTTTACTCATGTCTTTTTTTCGTGTTTTCATCAAAAATTAAAAATCTCTAATCCGACTAATTGACGTACGCGGAGCTCAGATTTTCAATCCGCGTTCAATTTGCAGTTTTCGTTTGGCCGCTACGGCCGATCAAAGTGTGAAAAATCAATTATTTTTGTAAATTTTCAAAAATGTTCACTGTGACTGACTAATTTTTTTGCCATTGAAGTTAGCTGAAATTTTTTAACGGCAATCAATTTCTCTCGTCTTTCTGATGAAAAATAAGTTAAATTCAATAGTCTACGATGATTATTAAGAAAGTTGCATTTTTTAACAAATTTCCAAGGGGTTTACTCATGTCTTTTTTTCGTGTTTTCATCAAAAATTAAAAATCTCTAATCCGACTAATTGACGTACGCGGAGCTCAGATTTTCAATCCGCGTTCAATTTGGAGTTTTCGTTTGGCCGCTACGGCCGATCAAAGTGTGAAAAAACAATTATTTTTGTAAATTTTCAAAAATGTTCACTGTGACTGACTAATTTTTTTGCCATTGAAGTTAGCTGAAATTTTTTAACGGCAATCAATTTCTCTCGTCTTTCTGATGAAAAATAAGTTAAATTCAATAGTCTACGATGATTATTAAGAAAGTTGCATTTTTTAACAAATTTCCTAGGGGTTTACTCATGTCTTTTTTTCGTGTTTTCATCAAAAATTAAAAATCACTAATCCGACTAATTGACGTACGCGGAGCTCAGATTTTCAATCCGCGTTCAATTTGGAGTTTTTATTTGGCCGCTACGGCCGATCAAAGTCTGAAAAATCAATTATTTTTGTAAATTTTCAAAAATGTTCACTGTGACTGACTAATTTTTTTGCCATTGAAGTTAGCTGAAATTTTTTAACGGCAATCAATTTCTCTCGTCTTTCTGATGAAAAATAAGTTAAATTCAATAGTCTACGATGATTATTAAGAAAGTTGCATTTTTTAACAAATTTCCTAGGGGTTTACTCATGTATTTTTTTCGTGTTTTCATCAAAAATTAAAAATCTCTAATCCGACTAATTGACGTACGCGGAGCTCAGATTTTCAATCCGCGTTCAATTTGGAGTTTTCGTTTGGCCGCTACGGCCGATCAAAGTGTGAAAAATCAATTATTTTTGTAAATTTTCAAAAATGTTCACTGTGACTGACTAATTTTTTTGCCATTGAAGTTAGCTGAAATTTTTTAACGGCAATCAATTTCTCTCGTCTTTCTGATGAAAAATAAGTTAAATTCAATAGTCTACGATGATTATTAAGAAAGTTGCATTTTTTAACAAATTTCCTAGGGGTTTACTCATGTCTTTTTTTCGTGTTTTCATCAAAAATTAAAAATCTCTAATCCGACTAATTGACGTACGCGGAGCTCAGATTTTCAATCCGCGTTCAATTTGGAGTTTTTATTTGGCCGCTACGGCCGATCAAAGTCTGAAAAATCAATTATTTTTGTAAATTTTCAAAAATGTTCACTGTGACTGACTAATTTTTTTGCCATTGAAGTTAGCTGAAATTTTTTAACGGCAATCAATTTCTCTCGTCTTTCTGATGAAAAATAAGTTAAATTCAATAGTCTACGATGATTATTAAGAAAGTTGCATTTTTTAACAAATTTCCTAGGGGTTTACTCATGTCTTTTTTTCGTGTTTTCATCAAAAATTAAAAATCTCTAATCCGACTAATTGACGTATGCGGAGCTCAGATTTTCAATCTGCGTTCAATTTGGAGTTTTTATTTGGCCGCTACGGCCGATCAAAGTCTGAAAAATCAATTATTTTTGTAAATTTTCAAAAATGTTTACTGTGACTGACTAATTTTTTTGCCATTGAAGTTAGCTGAAATTTTTTAACGGCAATCAATTTCTCTCGTCTTTCTGATGAAAATTAAGTTAAATTCAATAGTCTACGATGATTATTAAGAAAGTTGCATTTTTTAACAAATTTCCAAGGGGTTTACTCATGTCTTTTTTTCGTGTTTTCATCAAAAAAAAAATTAGTCAGTCACAGTGAACATTTTTGTAAATTTTCAAAAATGTTCACTGTGACTGACTAATTTTTTTGCCATTGAAGTTAGCTGAAATATTTTAACGGCAATCAATTTCTCTCGTCTTTCTGATGAAAAATAAGTTAAATTCAATAGTCTACGATGATTATTAAGAAAGTTGCATTTTTTAACAAATTTCCTAGGGGTTTACTCATGTCTTTTTTTCGTGTTTTCATCAAAAATTAAAAATCTCTAATCCGACTAATTGACGTATGCGGAGCTCAGATTTTCAATCTGCGTTCAATTTGGAGTTTTTATTTGGCCGCTACGGCCGATCAAAGTCTGAAAAATCAATTATTTTTGTAAATTTTCAAAAATGTTTACTGTGACTGACTAATTTTTTTGCCATTGAAGTTAGCTGAAATTTTTTAACGGCAATCAATTTCTCTCGTCTTTCTGATGAAAATTAAGTTAAATTCAATAGTCTACGATGATTATTAAGAAAGTTGCATTTTTTAACAAATTTCCATGTCTTTTTTTCGTGTTTTCATCAAAAATTAAAAATCTCTAATCCGACTAATTGACGTACGCGGAGCTCAGATTTTCAATCCGCGTTCAATTTGGAGTTTTCGTTTGGCCGCTACGGCCGATCAAAGTGTGAAAAATCAATTATTTTTGTAAATTTTCAAAAATGTTCACTGTGACTGACTAATTTTTTTGCCATTGAAGTTAGCTGAAATATTTTAACGGCAATCAATTTCTCTCGTCTTTCTGATGAAAAATAAGTTAAATTCAATAGTCTACGATGATTATTAAGAAAGTTGCATTTTTTAACAAATTTCCTAGGGGTTTACTTATGTCTTTTTTTTGTGTTTTCATCAAAAATTAAAAATCTCTAATCCGACTAATTGACGTACGCGGAGCTCAGATTTTCAATCCGCGTTCAATTTGGAGTTTTCGTTTGGCCGCTACGGCCGATCAAAGTGTGAAAAATCAATTATTTTTGTAAATTTTCAAAAATGTTCACTGTGACTGACTAATTTTTTTGCCATTGAAGTTAGCTGAAATTTTTTAACGGCAATCAATTTCTCTCGTCTTTCTGATGAAAAATAAGTTAAATTCAATAGTCTACGATGATTATTAAGAAAGTTGCATTTTTTAAATTTCCAAGGGGTTTACTCATGTCTTTTTTTCGTGTTTCCATCAAAAATTAAAAATCTCTAATCCGACTAATTGACGTACGCGGAGCTCAGATTTTCAATCCGCGTTCAATTTGGAGTTTTCGTTTGGCCGCTACGGCCGATCAAAGTGTGAAAAATCAATTATTTTTGTAAATTTTCAAAAATGTTCACTGTGACTGACTAATTTTTTTGCCATTGAAGTTAGCTGAAATTTTTTAACGGCAATCAATTTCTCTCGTCTTTCTGATGAAAATTAAGTTAAATTCAATAGTCTACGATGATTATTAAGAAAGTTGCATTTTTTAACAAATTTCCAAGGGGTTTACTCATGTCTTTTTTTCGTGTTTTCATCAAAAATTAAAAATCTCTAATCCGACTAATTGACGTACGCGGAGCTCAGATTTTCAATCCGCGTTCAATTTGGAGTTTTCGTTTGGCCGCTACGGCCGATCAAAGTGTGAAAAATCAATTATTTTTGTAAATTTTCAAAAATGTTCACTGTGACTGACTAATTTTTTTGCCATTGAAGTTAGCTGAAATATTTTGACGGCAATCAATTTCTCTCGTCTTTCTGATGAAAAATAAGTTAAATTCAATAGTCTACGATGATTATTAAGAAAGTTGCATTTTTTAACAAATTTCCTAGGGGTTTACTTATGTCTTTTTTTCGTGTTTTCATCAAAAATTAAAAATCTCTAATCCGACTAATTGACGTACGCGGAGCTCAGATTTTCAATCCGCGTTCAATTTGGAGTTTTCGTTTGGCCGCTACGGCCGATCAAAGTGTGAAAAATCAATTATTTTTGTAAATTTTCAAAAATGTTCACTGTGACTGACTAATTTTTTTGCCATTGAAGTTAGCTGAAATTTTTTAACGGCAATCAATTTCTCTCGTCTTTCTGATGAAAAATAAGTTAAATTCAATAGTCTACGATGATTATTAAGAAAGTTGCATTTTTTAAATTTCCAAGGGGTTTACTCATGTCTTTTTTTCGTGTTTCCATCAAAAATTAAAAATCTCTAATCCGACTAATTGACGTACGCGGAGCTCAGATTTTCAATCCGCGTTCAATTTGGAGTTTTCGTTTGGCCGCTACGGCCGATCAAAGTGTGAAAAATCAATTATTTTTGTAAATTTTCAAAAATGTTCACTGTGACTGACTAATTTTTTTGCCATTGAAGTTAGCTGAAATTTTTTAACGGCAATCAATTTCTCTCGTCTTTCTGATGAAAAATAAGTTAAATTCAATAGTCTACGATGATTATTAAGAAAGTTGCATTTTTTAAATTTCCAAGGGGTTTACTCATGTCTTTTTTTCGTGTTTCCATCAAAAATTAAAAATCTCTAATCCGACTAATTGACGTACGCGGAGCTTAGATTTTCAATCCGCGTTCAATTTGGAGTTTTCGTTTGGCCGCTACGGCCGATCAAAGTGTGAAAAATCAATTATTTTTGTAAATTTTCAAAAATGTTCACTGTGACTGACTAATTTTTTTGCCATTGAAGTTAGCTGAAATTTTTTAACGGCAATCAATTTCTCTCGTCTTTCTGATGAAAAATAAGTTAAATTCAATAGTCTACGATGATTATTAAGAAAGTTGCATTTTTTAAATTTCCAAGGGGTTTACTCATGTCTTTTTTTCGTGTTTCCATCAAAAATTAAAAATCTCTAATCCGACTAATTGACGTACGCGGAGCTCAGATTTTCAATCCGCGTTCAATTTGGAGTTTTCGTTTGGCCGCTACGGCCGATCAAAGTGTGAAAAATCAATTATTTTTGTAAATTTTCAAAAATGTTCACTGTGACTGACTAATTTTTTTGCCATTGAAGTTAGCTGAAATTTTTTAACGGCAATCAATTTCTCTCGTCTTTCTGATGAAAAATAAGTTAAATTCAATAGTCTACGATGATTATTAAGAAAGTTGCATTTTTTAACAAATTTCCTAGGGGTTTACTCATGTCTTTTTTTCGTGTTTTCATCAAAAATTAAAAATCTCTAATCCGACTAATTGACGTACGCGGAGCTCAGATTTTCAATCCGCGTTCAATTTGGAGTTTTCGTTTGGCCGCTGCGGCCGATCAAAGTGTGAAAAATCAATTATTTTTGTAAATTTTCAAAAATGTTCACTGTGACTGACTAATTTTTTTGCCATTGAAGTTAGCTGAAATTTTTTAACGGCAATCAATTTCTCTCGTCTTTCTGATGAAAAATAAGTTAAATTCAATAGTCTACGATGATTATTAAGAAAGTTGCATTTTTTAACAAATTTCCAAGGGGTTTACTCATGTCTTTTTTTCGTGTTTTCATCAAAAATTAAAAATCTCTAATCCTACTAATTGACGTACGCGGAGCTCAGATTTTCAATCCGCGTTCAATTTCGAGTTTTCGTTTGGCAGCTACGGCCGATCAAAGTGTGAAAAATCAATTATTTTTGTAAATTTTCAAAAATGTTCACTGTGACTGACTAATTTTTTTGCCATTGAAGTTAGCTGAAATTTTTTAACGGCAATCAATTTCTCTCGTCTTTCTGATGAAAAATAAGTTAAATTCAATAGTCTACGATGATTATTAAGAAAGTTGCATTTTTTAACAAATTTCCTAGGGGTTTACTCATGTCTTTTGTTCGTATTTTCATCAAAAATTAAAAATCTCTAATCCGACTAATTGACGTATGCGGAGCTCAGATTTTCAATCCGCGTTCAATTTGGAGTTTTCGTTTGGCCGCTACGGCCGGTCAAAGTGTGAAAAATCAATTATTTTTGTAAATTTTCAAAAATGTTCACTGTGACTGACTAATTTTTTTGCCATTGAAGTTAGCTGAAATTTTTTAACGGCAATCAATTTCTCTCGTCTTTCTGATGAAAAATAAGTTAAATTCAATAGTCTACGATGATTATTAAGAAAGTTGCATTTTTTAACAAATTTCCTAGGGGTTTACTCATGTCTTTTGTTCGTGTTTTCATCAAAAATTAAAAATCTCTAATCCGACTAATTGACGTATGCGGAGCTCAGATTTTCAATCCGCGTTCAATTTGGAGTTTTCGTTTGGCCGCTACGGCCGGTCAAAGTGTGAAAAATCAATTATTTTTGTAAATTTTCAAAAATGTTCACTGTGATTGACTAATTTTTTTGCCATTGAAGTTAGCTGAAATTTTTTAACGGCAATCAATTTCTCTCGTCTTTCTGATGAAAAATAAGTTAAATTCAATAGTCTACGATGATTATTAAGAAAGTTGCATTTTTTAACAAATTTCCAAGGGGTTTACTCATGTCTTTTTTTCGTGTTTCCATCAAAAATTAAAAATCTCTAATCCGACTAATTGACGTACGCGGAGCTCAGATTTTCAATCCGCGTTCAATTTGGAGTTTTCGTTTGGCCGCTACGGCCGATCAAAGTGTGAAAAATCAATTATTTTTGTAAATTTTCAAAAATGTTCACTGTGACTGACTAATTTTTTTGCCATTGAAGTTAGCTGAAATTTTTTAACGGCAATCAATTTCTCTCGTCTTTCTGATGAAAAATAAGTTAAATTCAATAGTCTACGATGATTATTAAGAAAGTTGCATTTTTTAACAAATTTCCAAGGGGTTTACTCATGTCTTTTTTTCGTGTTTTCATCAAAAATTAAAAATCTCTAATCCGACTAATTGACGTACGCGGAGCTCAGATTTTCAATCCGCGTTCAATTTGGAGTTTTCGTTTGGCCGCTACGGCCGATCAAAGTGTGAAAAATCAATTATTTTTGTAAATTTTCAAAAATGTTCACTGTGACTGACTAATTTTTTTGCCATTGAAGTTAGCTGAAATTTTTTAACGGCAATCAATTTCTCTCGTCTTTCTGATAAAAATTAGTTAAATTCAATAGTCTACGATGATTATTAAGAAAGTTGCATTTTTTAACAAATTTCCTAGGGGTTTACTCATGTCTTTTTTTCGTGTTTTCATCAAAAATTAAAAATCTCTAATCCGACTAATTGACGTACGCGGAGCTCAGATTTTCAATCCGCGTTCAATTTGGAGTTTTCGTTTGGCCGCTACGGCCGATCAAAGTGTGAAAAATCAATTATTTTTGTAAATTTTCAAAAATGTTCACTGTGACTGACTAATTTTTTTGCCATTGAAGTTAGCTGAAATTTTTTAACGGCAATCAATTTCTCTCGTCTTTCTGATAAAAATTAGTTAAATTCAATAGTCTACGATGATTATTAAGAAAGTTGCATTTTTTAACAAATTTCCAAGGGGTTTACTCATGTCTTTTTTTCGTGTTTCCATCAAAAATTAAAAATCTCTAATCCGACTAATTGACGTACGCGGAGCTCAGATTTTCAATCCGCGTTCAATTTCGAGTTTTCGTTTGGCAGCTACGGCCGATCAAAGTGTAAAAAATCAATTATTTTTGTAAATTTTCAAAAATGTTCACTGTGACTGACTAATTTTTTTGCCATTGAAGTTAGCTGAAATTTTTTAATGGCAATCAATTTCTCTCGTCTTTCTAATGAAAAATAAGTTAAATTCAATAGTCTACGATGATTATTAAGAAAGTTGCATTTTTTAACAAATTTCCAAGGGGTTTACTCATGTCTTTTTTTTCGTGTTTTCATCAAAAATTAAAAATCTCTAATCCGACTAATTGACGTACGCGGAGCTCAGATTTTCAATCCGCGTTCAATTTGGAGTTTTCGTTTGGCAGCTACGGCCGATCAAAGTGTGAAAAATCAATTATTTTTGTAAATTTTCAAAAATGTTCATTGTGACTGACTAATTTTTTTGCCATTGAAGTTAGCTGAAATTTTTTAACGGCAATCAATTTCTCTCGTCTTTCTGATGAAAAATAAGTTAAATTCAATAGTCTACGATGATTATTAAAAAAGTTGCATTTTTTAACAAATTTCCTAGGGGTTTACTCATGTCTTTTTTTCGTGTTTTCATCAAAAATTAAAAATCTCTAATCCGACTAATTGACGTATGCGGAGCTCAGATTTTCAATCCGCGTTCAATTTGGAGTTTTCGTTTGGCCGCTACGGCCGATCAAAGTGTGAAAAATCAATTTCTCTCGTCTTTCTGATGAAAAATAAGTTAAATTCAATAGTCTACGATGATTATTAAGAAAGTTGCATTTTTTAACAAATTTCCAAGGGGTTTACTCATGTCTTTTTTTCGTGTTTTCATCAAAAATTAAAAATCTCTAATCCGACTAATTGACGTACGCGGAGCTCAGATTTTCAATCCGCGTTCAATTTGGAGTTTTCGTTTGGCCGCTACGGCCGATCAAAGTGTGAAAAATCAATTATTTTTGTAAATTTTCAAAAATGTTCACTGTGACTGACTAATTTTTTTGCCATTGAAGTTAGCTGAAATTTTTTAACGGCAATCAATTTCTCTCGTCTTTCTGATGAAAAATAAGTTAAATTCAATAGTCTACGATGATTATTAAGAAAGTTGCATTTTTTAACAAATTTCCTAGGGGTTTACTCATGTCTTTTTTTCGTGTTTTCATCAAAAATTAAAAATCTCTAATCCGACTAATTGACGTATGCGGAGCTCAGATTTTCAATCCGCGTTCAATTTGGAGTTTTCGTTTGGCCGCTACGGCCGATCAAAGTGTGAAAAATCAATTATTTTTGTAAATTTTCAAAAATGTTCACTGTGACAGACTAATTTTTTTGCCATTGAAGTTAGCTGAAATTTTTTAACGGCAATCAATTTCTCTCGTCTTTCTGATGAAAAATAAGTTAAATTCAATAGTCTACGATGATTATTAAGAAAGTTGCATTTTTTAACAAATTTCCAAGGTGTTTACTCATGTCTTTTTTTCGTGTTTTCATCAAAAATTAAAAATCTCTAATCCGACTAATTGACGTACGCGGAGCTCAGATTTTCAATCCGCGTTCAATTTGGAGTTTTCGTTTGGCCGCTACGGCCGATCAAAGTGTGAAAAATCAATTTCTCTCGTCTTTCTGATGAAAAATAAGTTAAATTCAATAGTCTACGATGATTATTAAGAAAGTTGCATTTTTTAACAAATTTCCAAGGGGTTTACTCATGTCTTTTTTTCGTGTTTTCATCAAAAATTAAAAATCTCTAATCCGACTAATTGACGTACGCGGAGCTCAGATTTTCAATCCGCGTTCAATTTGGAGTTTTCGTTTGGCCGCTACGGCCGATCAAAGTGTGAAAAATCAATTATTTTTGTAAATTTTCAAAAATGTTCACTGTGACTGACTAATTTTTTTGCCATTGAAGTTAGCTGAAATTTTTTAACGGCAATCAATTTCTCTCGTCTTTCTGATGAAAAATAAGTTAAATTCAATAGTCTACGATGATTATTAAGAAAGTTGCATTTTTTAACAAATTTCCTAGGGGTTTACTCATGTCTTTTTTTCGTGTTTTCATCAAAAATTAAAAATCTCTAATCCGACTAATTGACGTATGCGGAGCTCAGATTTTCAATCCGCGTTCAATTTGGAGTTTTCGTTTGGCCGCTACGGCCGATCAAAGTGTGAAAAATCAATTATTTTTGTAAATTTTCAAAAATGTTCACTGTGACAGACTAATTTTTTTGCCATTGAAGTTAGCTGAAATTTTTTAACGGCAATCAATTTCTCTCGTCTTTCTGATGAAAAATAAGTTAAATTCAATAGTCTACGATGATTATTAAGAAAGTTGCATTTTTTAACAAATTTCCTAGGGGTTTACTCATGTCTTTTGTTCGTGTTTTCATCAAAAATTAAAAATCTCTCATCCGACTAATTGACGTATGCGGAGCTCAGATTTTCAATCCGCGTTCAATTTGGAGTTTTCGTTTGGCCGCTACGGCCGGTCAAAGTGTGAAAAATCAATTATTTTTGTAAATTTTCAAAAATGTTCACTGTGACTGACTAATTTTTTTGCCATTGAAGTTAGCTGAAATTTTTTAACGGCAATCAATTTCTCTCGTCTTTCTGATGAAAAATAAGTTAAATTCAATAGTCTACGATGATTATTAAGAAAGTTGCATTTTTTAACAAATTTCCAAGGGGTTTACTCATGTCTTTTTTTCGTGTTTCCATCAAAAATTAAAAATCTCTAATCCGACTAATTGACGTACGCGGAGCTCAGATTTTCAATCCGCGTTCAATTTCGAGTTTTCGTTTGGCAGCTACGGCCGATCAAAGTGTAAAAAATCAATTATTTTTGTAAATTTTCAAAAATGTTCACTGTGACTGACTAATTTTTTTGCCATTGAAGTTAGCTGAAATTTTTTAACGGCAATCAATTTCTCTCGTCTTTCTAATGAAAAATAAGTTAAATTCAATAGTCTACGATGATTATTAAGAAAGTTGCATTTTTTAACAAATTTCCAAGGGGTTTACTCATGTCTTTTTTTCGTGTTTTCATCAAAAATTAAAAATCTCTAATCCGACTAATTGACGTACGCGGAGCTCAGATTTTCAATCCGCGTTCAATTTGGAGTTTTCGTTTGGCAGCTACGGCCGATCAAAATGTGAAAAATCAATTATTTTTGTAAATTTTCAAAAATGTTCACTGTGACTGACTAATTTTTTTGCCATTGAAGTTAGCTGAAATTTTTTAACGGCAATCAATTTCTCTCGTCTTTCTGATGAAAAATAAGTTAAATTCAATAGTCTACGATGATTATTAAGAAAGTTGCATTTTTTAACAAATTTCCAAGGGGTTTACTCATGTCTTTTGTTCGTGTTTTCATGAAAAATTAAAAATCTCTAATCCGACTAATTGACGTACGCGGAGCTCAGATTTTGAATCCGCGTTCAATTTGGAGTTTTCGTTTGGCCGCTACGGCCGATCAAAGTGTGAAAAATCAATTATTTTTGTAAATTTTCAAAAATGTTCACTGTGACTGACTAATTTTTTTGCCATTGAAGTTAGCTGAAATTTTTTAACGGCAATCAATTTCTCTCGTCTTTCTGATGAAAAATAAGTTAAATTCAATAGTCTACGATGATTATTAAAAAAGTTGCATTTTTTAACAAATTTCTTAGGGGTTTACTCATGTCTTTTTTCGTGTTTTCATCAAAAATTAAAAATCTCTAATCCGACTAATTGACGTACGCGGAGCTCAGATTTTCAATCCGCGTTCAATTTGGAGTTTTCGTTTGGCCGCTACGGCCGATCAAAGTGTGAAAAATCAATTATTTTTGTAAATTTTCAAAAATGTTCACTGTGACTGACTAATTTTTTTGCCATTGAAGTTAGCTGAAATTTTTTAACGGCAATCAATTTCTCTCGTCTTTCTGATGAAAAATAAGTTAAATTCAATAGTCTACGATGATTATTAAGAAAGTTGCATTTTTTAACAAATTTCCAAGGGGTTTACTCATGTCTTTTGTTCGTGTTTTCATCAAAAATTAAAAATCTCTAATCCGACTAATTGACGTACGCGGAGCTCAGATTTTCAATCCGCGTTCAATTTGGAGTTTTCGTTTGGCCGCTACGGCCGATCAAAGTGTGAAAAATCAATTATTTTTGTAAATTTTCAAAAATGTTCACTGTGACTGACTAATTTTTTTGCCATTGAAGTTAGCTGAAATTTTTTAACGGCAATCAATTTCTCTCGTCTTTCTGATGAAAAATAAGTTAAATTCAATAGTCTACGATGATTATTAAGAAAGTTGCATTTTTTAACAAATTTCCTAGGGGTTTACTTATGTCTTTTTTTCGTGTTTTCATCAAAAATTAAAAATCTCTAATCCGACTAATTGACGTACGCGGAGCTCAGATTTTCAATCCGCGTTCAATTTGGAGCTTTCGTTTGGCCGCTACGGCCGACCAAAGTGTGAAAAATCAATTATTTTTGTAAATTTTCAAAAATGTTCACTGTGACTGACTAATTTTGTTGCCATTGAAGTTAGCTGAAATTTTTTAACGGCAATCAATTTCTCTCGTCTTTCTGATGAAAAATAAGTTAAATTCAATAGTCTACGATGATTATTAAGAAAGTTGCATTTTTTAACAAATCTCCTAGGGGTTTACTCATGTCTTTTTTCGTGTTTTCATCAAAAATTAAAAATCTCTAATCCGACTAATTGACGTACGCGGAGCTCAGATTTTCAATCCGCGTTCAATTTGGAGTTTTCGTTTGGCCGCTACGGCCGATCAAAGTGTGAAAAATCAATTATTTTTGTAAATTTTCAAAAATGTTCACTGTGACTGACTAATTGTTTTGCCATTGAAGTTAGCTGAAATTTTTTAACGGCAATCAACTTCTCTCGTCTTTCTGATGAAAAATAAGTTAAATTCAATAGTCTACGATGATTATTAAGAAAGTTGCATTTTTTAACAAATTTCCAAGGGGTTTACTCATGTCTTTTTTTCGTGTTTTCATCAAAAATTAAAAATCTCTAATCCGACTAATTGACGTACGCGGAGCTCAGATTTTCAATCCGCGTTCAATTTGGAGTTTTCGTTTGGCCGCTACGGCCGATCAAATTGTGAAAAATCAATAATTTTTGTAAATTTTCAAAAATGTTCACTGTGACTGACTAATTTTTTTGCCATTGAAGTTAGCTGAAATTTTTTAACGGCAATCAATTTCTCTCGTCTTTCTGATGAAAAATAAGTTAAATTCGATAGTCTACGATGATTATTAAGAAAGTTGCATTTTTTAACAAATTTCCAAGGGGTTTACTCATGTCTTTTTTTCGTGTTTTCATCAAAAATTAAAAATCTCTAATCCGACTAATTGACGTACGCGGAGCTCAGATTTTCAATCCGCGTTCAATTTGGAGTTTTCGTTTGGCCGCTACGGCCGATCAAAGTGTGAAAAATCAATTATTTTTGTAAATTTTCAAAAATGTTCACTGTGACTGACTAATTGTTTTGCCATTGAAGTTAGCTGAAATTTTTTAACGGCAATCAACTTCTCTCGTCTTTCTGATGAAAAATAAGTTAAATTCGATAGTCTACGATGATTATTAAGAAAGTTGCATTTTTTAACAAATTTCCAAGGGGTTTACTCATGTCTTTTTTTCGTGTTTTCATCAAAAATTAAAAATCTCTAATCCGACTAATTGATGTACGCGGAGCTCAGATTTTCAATCCGCGTTCAATTTGGAGTTTTCGTTTGGCCGCTACGGCCGATCAAAGTGTGAAAAATCAATTATTTTTGTAAATTTTCAAAAATGTTCACTGTGACTGACTAATTTTTTGCCATTGAAGTTAGCTGAAATTTTTTAACGGCAATCAATTTCTCTCGTCTTTCTGATGAAAAATAAGTTAAATTCAATAGTCTACGATGATTATTAAGAAAGTTGCATTTTTTAACAAATTAAGGTACTCATGTCTTTTTTTCGTGTTTTCATCAAAAATTAAAAATCTCTAATCCGACTAATTGACGTACGCGGAGCTCAGATTTTCAATCCGCGTTCAATTTGGAGTTTTCGTTTGGCCGCTACGGCCGATCAAATTGTGAAAAATCAATTATTTTTGTAAATTTTCAAAAATGTTCACTGTGACTGACTAATTTTTTTGCCATTGAAGTTAGCTGAAATTTTTTAACGGCAATCAATTTCTCTCGTCTTTCTGATGAAAAATAAGTTAAATTCAATAGTCTACGATGATTATTAAGAAAGTTGCATTTTTTAACAAATTTCCAAGGGGTTTACTCATGTCTTTTACTCTAATTTTTTTGCCATTGAAGTTAGCTAAAATTTTTAACGGCAATCAATTTCTCTCGTCTTTCTGATGAAAAATAAGTTAAATTCAATAGTCTACGATGATTATTAAGAAAGTTGCATTTTTTAACAAATTTCCAAGGGGTTTACTTATGTCTTTTTTTCGTGTTTTCATCAAAAAATAAAAATCTCTAATCCGACTAATTGACGTACGAGTGGCTCAGATTTGCAAACCGCGTTCAATTTTTCGTTTAGACGCTACCGCCGAAAAATAAATTAAATAAAGTGTCTCCTGGTTATAAGTTTGATAGCAGAGTTATTAATTTGAAACTGTATTCCTAAAATAACACTACGATGTTAATATATTTAGTAAACGGATCTACATTTTTTTTACTGTTGTTTCCTTACAAGTAAAGCACGAATCCGTCGCTACAATAAAATCCAAATTACACGATATGAATTTTTTTGTGGATTTTATGGTGTGTGGGTTTGATCAAGGATATGTCATACATCTGACATGATAATAACCGCGGCACTAATTAAGTTCAGCACATTAAATAGATAAACATCGTTGATATGTAAACGATATGCTTATAATTGTAAATGGCGATATGTTAATCACACATGAGTGCCTTGACAAATTAGTAACAACATCTTTTTTTTAACGAGTAATGGAATATATTCACAACTTTGTACGATTTTTTTTGTGTGCGCCTTATGCGAAAATATTATAAATAGTAAATCACAACATCGACATTTTCAATAAAGCAATGAAGAGATTATATATTTTACAAGACAAAAAGGAAAAAAAAATTTTTTAATTAGCATATAGATGCAAAAGTATCTCCTAAAACTTGCAAAACAATGGCGCAACGATTTCAATTTTTTACATATTTTTTTAATTCAAACTAAATTTTCTATCTTACCACCGGAGGCGCAATTTTAAAAATTCATAACTTTTGTTTTAGTCGGAATTTTTTAAAGAAATAAACTTTTTTAATTAGCATATAGATGTAAAAGTATCTCCTAAAATTTGCAAAATAATGGCGCAACGTTTTCAATTTTTTGCATATTTTTATAATTCAGACTAAATTTTCTATCTTACTGCCGCAGGCACAAGTTTGAAAATGCATAACTTTTGTTTCAGTCGGAATTTTTAAACAAAGTAAACTGTTTTAATTAGCATATACATGCAAAAGTATCTGTTAAAAGTTGCAAAACAATGGCGCAACGATTTCAATTTTTTACATATTTTTTAATTCCAACTAATTTTTTTATCTTACCACCGCAAGCACAATTTTGAAAATTCATAACTTTTGATTCAGTCGGAATTTTTAAAAGAAGTAAACTGTTTTAACTAGCATATAGATGCAAAAGTATCTGTTAAAATTTGCAAAACAATGGCGCAACGATTTCAATTTTTTACATATTTTTTAATTCAGACTAAATTTTCTATCTTACCACCGCAGGCATAATTTTGAAAATTCATAACTTTTGTTTCAGTCGGAATTTTTAGAAGAAATAAACTTTTTTAATTAGCATATAGATGTAAAAGTATCTCCTAAAATTTGCAAAACAATGGCGCAGCGATTTCAATGTTTAACATATTTTTTTAATTCACACTAAATTTTCTATCTTACTACCGCAGGCGCAATTTTGAAAATTCATAACTTTTGTTTCAGTCGGGATTTTTAAAAGAAATAAACTTTTTTAATTAGCATATAGATGCAAAAGTATCTCCTAAAATTTGCAAAACAATGGCGCAATGTTTTCAATTTTTTACATATTTTTTAATTCAAACGAAATTTTCTATCTTACCACCGCAGGCACAAGTTTGAAAATTCATAACTTTTGTTTCAGTCGGAATTTTTAAAAGAAATAAACTTTTTTAATCAGCATATAGATGCAAAAGTATCTCCTAAAATTTGCAAAACAATAGCGCAGCGATTTCATATTTTTACATATTTTTTAATTCGGACTAAATTTTTTATCTTACTGCCGCATGCACAATTTTGAAAATTCATAACTTTTGTTTCAGTCGGAATTTTTAAAAGAAGTAAACTTTTTTGATTAGCATATAGATGCAAAAGTATCTCCTTAAATTTGCAAAAGAATGGCGCAGCGATTTCAATTTTTTACATATTTTTTTAATTCAGACTAAATTTTCTATCTTACTGTCGCAGGCACAAGTTTGAAAATTCATAACTTTTGTTTCAGTCGGAATTTTTAAACGAAGTGAACTTTTTTAATTAGCATATAGATGCAAAAGTATCTGTTAAAATTTGCAAAACAGTGGCGTAATGATTTCAATTTTTTACATATTTTTTTAATTCAGACTAAATTTTCTATCTTACTGCCGTAGGCGCAATTTTGAAAATTCATAACTTTCGTTTTAGTCGGAATTTTTAAAAGAAGTAAACTTTTTTAATTAGCAGATAGATGTAGAACTATCTCGTAAAATTTGCAAAACAATGGCGCAACGATTTCATTTTTTTTACATATTTTTTAATTCGGACTAAATTTTCTATCTTACCACCGCAGGCACAATTTTGAAAATTCATAACTTTTGTTTCAGTCGGGATTTTTAAAAGAAATAAACTTTTTTAATTAGCATATAGATGCAAAAGTATCTCCTAAAATTTGCAAAACAATGGCGCAATGTTTTCAATTTTTTACATATTTTTTAATTCAAACGAAATTTTCTATCTTACCACCGCAGGCACAAGTTTGAAAATTCATAACTTTTGTTTCAGTCGGAATTTTTAAACGAAGTAAACTTTTTTAATTAGCATATAGATGCAAAAGTATCTATTAAAATTTGCAAAACAGTGGCGCAACGATTTCATTTTTTTACATATTTTTTAATTCAAACTTAATTTTCTATCTTACCACCGCAGGCGCAATTTTGAAAATTCATAACTTTTGTTTCAGTCAGAATTTTTAAAAGAAATAAACTTTTCTAATTAGCATATAGATGCAAAAGTATCTTATAAAATTTGCAAAACACTGGCGCAACGATTTCAAATTTTTACATATTTTTTAATTCAAACTAAATTTTCTATCCTACCACCGCAGGCACAATTTTGAAAATTCATAACTTTTGGTTCAGTCACAATTTTTAAAAGAAGTAAACTTCTTTAATTAGCATATAGATGTAAAAGTATCTGTCAAAATTTTCAAAACAATGGCGCAACGATTTCAATTTTTTACATATTATTTTTTCAATTTAGACAAAATTTTCACGATACTGGAGCTATTTGTTAGTCAAAGCGGCCGCTTAATTGGGCCAAAATATCGCGAAGTGTCCCAATTAAGCGGAGTTGACTGTGTATCAATACATTTGAGTTTTTTAAGCTTTGTAAATGCGATATTTTATTCAACAACATCAAGATAAATTGCAGATTTAAATAAACTTACCTTATTTCATCTGCGTAGAATCATCATCCTTTAATCATCGCACATAATCCAAAACACTGAAACAAAAAAAATATATATATTAAAATTCCAGTACTAATAATAATAAAATTTATATAAAAAAATAAATAAAAATAAAAATAATATATTTAACGGGATTCACCCTGTACATAAGAATTAATTACAATATAAAATATAAGACAAGATTTTGAAATTTTTGGTTTATTTGTATTTTTAATGCTCAATTTTGAACGCAATTAAAAAATGCTTGTTTAACAACAAACAGTTATAACTCGTTAAAACATTGTTGGAATTTAAGAAGTTGATTATATTCTTAAAATATAATAATTTGGGAGTTGTGTAGAATTATTTCAGAATTTTTAAATCATTTTTAATATTTTTTATTTATTTTTGAAAATGCTCAAATAAAAAAATGCTTGTTTAACAACAAACAGTTATAACTCGTTAAAACATTATTGGAATGTAAGAAGTTGATTATATTCTTAAAATATAATAAGTTGAGAGTTGTGGAGAATTATTTCAGAATTTTTAAACAATTTTTAATATTTTTTATTTATTTTTGAAAATGCTCAATTTTGAACGCAATTAAAATATGCTTGTCTAACAAAAAACAGTTATAACTCGTTAAAACATTGTTGGAATTAAAGAAGTTGATTATATTCTTAAAATATAATAAGTTGAGAGTTGTGTAGAATTATTTCAGAATTTTTAAACAATTTTTAATATTTTTTATTTATTTTTGAAAATGCTCAAATAAAAAATGCGTGTTTAACAACAAACAGTTATAACTCGTTAAAACATTATTGGAATTTAAGAAGTTGATTATATTCTTAAAATATAATAATTTGGGAGTTGTGTAGAATTATTTTAGAATATTTAAATAATTTTTAATATTTTTTATTTATTTTTGAAAATGCTCAATTTTGAACGCAATTAAAAAATGCTTGTTTAACAAAAAACTGTTATAACTCGTTAAAACATTGTTGGAATTTAAGAAGTTGATTATATTCTTAAAATATAATCATTTGGGAGTTGTGTAGAATTATTTCAGAATTTTTAAATAATTTTTAATATTTTTTATTTATTTTTTAAAATGCTCAAATAAAAAATGCGTGTTCAACAACAAACAGTTATAACTCGTTAAAACATTGTTGGAATTTAAGAAGTTGATTATATTCTTAAAATATAATAATTTGAGAGTTGTATAGAATTATTTCAGAATTTTTAAACAATTTTTAATATTTTTTATTTATTTTTGAAAATGCTCAAATAAAAAATGCGAATTTAACAACAAACAGTTATAACTCATTAAAACATTATTGGAATTTAAGAAGTTGATTATATTCTTAAAATATAATAATTTGGGAGTTGTGTAGAATTATTTCAGAATTTTTAAATAATTTTTAATATTTTTTATTTATTTTTGAAAATGCTCAAATAAAAAATGCTTGTTTAACAACAAACAGTTATAACTCATTTAAACATGGTTGGAATTTAAGAAGTTGATTATATTCTTAAAATATAATAATTTGAGAGTTGTGTAGAATTATTTCAGAATTTTTAAATAATTTTTAATATTTTTTATTTATTTTTGAAAATGCTGAATTTTGAACGCAATTAAAAAATGCTTGTTTAACAACAAACAGTTATAACTCGTTTAAACATTGTTGGAATTTGAGAAGTTGATTATATTCTTAAAGTATAATAATTTGAGAGTTATGTAGAATTATTTCAGAATTTTTAAACAATTTTTAATATTTTTTATTTATTTTAGAAAATGCTCAATTTTTAACGCAATTAAAAAATGCATGTTTAACAACGAACAGTTATAACCAGTGGCGGCTCGTGGAGCATGTTGATGGTATAGCCACTTATACAATATACCCTACCTCGCTCATTTTTTGAAGAAAGAAAGAACGATATATCTTCCTAGACCAAAGCAACTGGCGAAAAAGTGTTTTAAGAATTAATTAAAAATTCTTGCTGAGCTTGAAATTACACGAGCCGACCCTGTGTAAACTTAAAGGTTTATTAATTTTGATGTTGCATTGCGACCACAACTAATTTCTACGCGAAACAATGGATGATGGAATGTATCGGTAAATAAATGCAATGAAATAATACAAAATAATCGGATATAAATAAACTTCCCAAAATTAATGGAAATAAGATCTAATTTCAATCACGTAACACAACCTTTTTATTCACTTGCAACGTTTGATTGTACTTCTAAATTTGTATACATTACTTGATTCACCGAAATAATCAATAATAATAACCACTCACCTTCTGCCGCCATTTCCATCTTGAATACGCTTCCACTTCTTGTCTCTTATCACCTCACTATTGTAAACTCGTTCACCATCACTAATTGCATCGGGGGCAATTAATACACTTCACTAATCATCGTTAATTTGTCCCGCAAAACATTAACACTGAAACGAATTGCACAAAACACTGTTTACGCGTGGGCACGCTTCGTATAGACTGCGATGATCGACGTGACGTCACATACGCAACGCAATTGTTTGCAGTGTTTCTTTGTCGTGAAGATGATGTACTATTACATCGTCTTTAACAGGTTGAAACAAGATTACGGTGGAATTAATTAATTGCGGTTTTTCTTAATAATTCAATTCGCGCATCAAAATATGTACTTAAAACGGCGGATGAAAAAAAAATGCAAATAGATATGTTTCAAATAAATATTCGATATTTGAATTGAGGTATTATATTCCTAGATATTGTCGATTTTCAATCATTCCACTGGTACACTGATGATGGAAATACGGTGTTTTAATCTATCCGTTTTGGTATCTCACAATCAGTTGAGATTTCTCCATCATCTGAGATGAAATAGTCGGAAACCGGTCTCAAGTTTTGCTTAATCGAATGAGAACAGAATTTATTATCCTTGTGAAAATTGTAATTTTTCAAGTGCCCAAAAAAATATAAAAAACAAGTGTTGCATACTTGAAACTTTCTAAATTTATTTAATAATAAATATACTTTAAAATTTAGTAAAATGTCAAAATATCTCATCACAAAATTTGGAGATAATCACACGAGAACAATATATTGTCATTCTGAAAATTCAAATTTTTCAAGTGAATAAAAAAAATATAAAGACAATTATTTCATACTTGAAACTTTCCAAATTTATTTAATAATAAATATGCTTTAAAATTTAGCAAAATGTCAAAATATCTTGCCACAAAATTTGGAGATAATCACATGAGAACAGGATATATTGTCATTCTGAAAATTTAAATTTTTCAAGTGAATAAAAAAATATAAAGACAATTGTTTCATACTTGAAACTTTCTAAATTTATTGAATAATAAATATGCTTTAAAATTTAGTAAAATGTCAAAATATCTCGTCACAAAATTTGGAGATAATCACACGAAAACAATATATTGTCAT
Organism: Ocypus olens; assembly: GCA_910593695.2. Lineage (NCBI taxonomy): Eukaryota > Metazoa > Arthropoda > Insecta > Coleoptera > Staphylinidae > Ocypus > Ocypus olens. The sequence continues at coordinate 4,626,332 of OU343063.1, forward strand.
TCTGAAAATTCAAATTTTTCAAGTGAATAAAAAAAATATAAAGACAATTGTTTCATACTTGAAACTTTCTAAATTTAATTAATAATAAATATACTTTAAAATTTAGTAAAATCTTAAAATATCTCGCCACAAAATTTGGAGATAATCACACGAGAACAATATATTGTCATTCTGAAAATTCAAATTTTTCAAGTGAATAAGAAAAATATAAAGACAATTGTTTCATACTTGAAACTTCCTAAATTTATTTAATAATAAATATACTTTAAAATTCAATAAAATCTTAAAATATCTCGCCACAAAATTTAGAGATAATCGCACAAGAACAATATATTGTCATTCTGAAAATTCAACTTTTCAAGTGAATAAAAAAAATATAAAGATAATTGTTTCATACTTGAAAACTTTCTCAATTTATTTAATAATAAATATACTTTAAAATTCAATAAAATCTTAAAATATCTCGCAACAAAATTTGGAGATAATCACACGAGAACAATATATTGTCATTCTGAAAATTCAAATTTTTCAAGTGAATAAAAAAAATATAAAGACAATTGTTTCATACTTGAAATTTTCTAAATTTATTTAATAATAAATATACTTTAAAATTAAATAAAATCTTAAAATATCTCGTCACAAAATTTGAAGATAATCACACGAGAACAATATATTGTCATTCTGAAAATTCAAATTTTTCAAGTGAATAAAAAATATATAAAGACAATTGTTTCATACTTGAAACTTTCTAAATTTATTTAATAATAAATATACTTTAAAATTTAGTAAAATGTCAAAATATCTCATCACAAAATTTGGAGATAATCACATGAGAACAGGATATATTGTCATTCTGAAGATGTTAATTTTTCAATCGAATAAAAAATATAAAAAAACAATTGTCACATAATTGAAACTTTCTAAATTTACCTAATAATGAATATCCTTTACAATTTAGTTAATATATCAAAAGATTTCTTCATAAAATTTTGAGATATTCGAATGAGCACAGAATTGATTGTCATTCTGAAAATTGTATTTTTTTTGTGCAAAAAAAATATAAAAACAATTGTTGTATACTTGAAACTTTATAAATATACTTAATAAGGAATATACTTTACAATTTAGTAAATATACACAACACTTTTTTACAAAATTTTAAGATATTTTAAGTTTTTTACAATTTTTTCAGTCGGGTTATGAATTTTTAAGAATTAAAAATTAATATGAAACGCACAAGACGTCGATCTTACAAAATAAGATTGTTTTTTGAATGTGCAGCAATTTTCAATCGAGATATGAATTTTTGAAAATTATTTTTTTTCCAATGTCACTCGAGCGCAAAAAAATAAAACTTAATATAAAACGCGATAAAAATATTCTACAAAAATTCAAATCACTTCATAAGACGTCGATCTTACAAAATAACTTTTTTAATGTGCAACAATTTTCAGTCGAGTTATGAATTTTTGGAAATTTATTTTTTTCCATGTCGAACACTCGAGCGCAAAAAAAATAAAAATTAATATAAAACGCAGTCATAAAATCCTACAAAAATTCAAATCACTTCACAAGACGTCGATCTTACAAAATAACTTTGGTTTTTGAATGTGCAACAATTTTCAGTCGAGTTATAAATTTTTGAAAATTTCGTTTTTTTCTTGAGCGCAAAAAATTAAAAATTAATATAAAATGCAGTCATAAAATCCTACAAAAATTCAAATCACTGCACAAGACATCGATCTTACAAAATAACTATTGTTTTTGAATATGCAGGAATTTTCAGTCGAATTATGAATTTTTGAGAATTTCGTTTTTTTTCTTGATCGCAAAAAATTAAAAATTAATATGAAACGCAGGGATAAAATCCTACAAAAATTCAAATCACTTCACAAGATGTCGATCTTTCAAAATAATTTTGGTTTTTGAATATGCAGCAATTTTCAGTCGAGTTATGAATTTTTGAAAATTTCGTTTTTTTCTTGAGCGCAAAAAATTAAAAATTAATATGAAACGCAGGGATAAAATCCTACAAAAATTAAAATCACTCCACAAGACGTCGATCTTACAAAATAACTTTGGTTTTTGAATGTGCAGCAATTTTCGGTCGAATTATGAATTTTTTAAAATTTCGTTTTTTTCTTGAGCGCAAAAATTTAAAAATTAATATGAAACGCAGGGATAAAATCCCGCAAAAATTCAAATCACTTCACAAGACGTCGATCTTACAAAATAACTTTGGTTTTTGAATGTGCAGCAATTTTCGGTCGAATTATGAATTTTTTAAAATTTCGTTTTTTTCTTGAGCGCAAAAATTTAAAAATTAATATGAAACGCAGGGATAAAATCCCGCAAAAATTCAAATCACTTCACAAGACGTCGATCTTACAAAACAACTTTGGTTTTTGAATATGCAGCTATTTTCGGTCGAATTATGAATTTTTTAAAATTTCGTTTTTTTCTTGAGCGCAAAAATTTAAAAATTAATATGAAACGCGAGGATAAAATCCTACAAAAATTTAAATTACTTCACAAGACGTCGATCTTACAAAATAACTTTGTTTTTTGAATGTGCAGTAATTTTTAGTCGAATTATGCATTTTTAAAAATTTCGTTTTTTTCTTGAGCGCAAAAAATTAAAAATTAATATGAAACGCAGTCATAAAATCCTACAAAAATTCAAATCAGTTCACAAGACGTCGATCTTACAAAATAACTTTTGTTTTTGAATGTGCAATAATTTTCGGTTGAGTTATGAATTTTTGAAAATTTCGTTTTTTCTTGAGCGCAAAAAAATATAAATTAATATAAAACGCAGGGATAAAATCCTACAAAAATTCAAATCACTGCACAAGACGTCGATCTTACAAAATAATTTTGGTTTTTGAATGTGCAGCAATTTTCAGTCGAGTTATGAATTTTTGAGAATTTCGTTTTTTTTTCTTGAGCGCAAAAAATTAAAAATTAATATAAAACGCAGTCATAAAATCCTACAAAAATTCAAATCACTTGACAAGACGTCGATCTTACAAAATAACTTTTGTTTTTGAATGTGCAACAATTTTCGGTCGAGTTATGAATTTTTTAAAATTTCGTTTTTTTTCTTGAGCGCAGAAAATTAAAAATTAATATAAAACGCAGTCATAAAATCCCAGAAAAATTCAAATCACTTCACAAGACGTCGATCTTACGAAATAACTTTGGTTTTTGAATGTGCAGCAATGTTCAGTCGAGTTATGAATTTTTGAAAATTTCGTTTTTTTCTTGAGCGCAAAAAATTAAAAATTAATATAAAACGCAGTCATAAATTCCCACAAAAATTCAAATCAGTGCACAAGACGTCGATCTTACAAAATAATTTTGGTTTTTGAATGTGCAGCAATTTTCGGTCGAGTTATGAATTTTTGAAAATTTCGTTTTTTTTTTCTTGAGCGCAAAAAATTAAAAATTAATCTGAAACCCAGGGATAAAATCCTACAAAAATTCAAATCACTTCACAAGACGGCGATCTTACAAAATAACTTTGGTTTTTGAATATGCAGCAATTTTTACGATTTTTATGAGCAGCGACTGCAATTTTTTCTCTGCTTTTCAACTTTTGAGGATTGCCATTTTGTTTCCAGTCATAATGTGTTATATATTGAAGTGGATTATCAAAATTAGGTTCATTCTGGATGCATTTTGAAATTTTGAAGCTTTCTTTGGCCGAAATTATTTTTTTACGATTTTTATAAACAGCGACTGCAATTTTTTCTCTGCTTTTCAACTTTTGAGGATTGCCATTTTGTTTCCAGTCATAATGTGTCCAATATTGAAGTGGATTATCAAAATTGGGTTCATTCTGGATGCATTTTGAAATTTTGAAGCTTACTTTGGCCGAAATAGTTTTTTTATAATTTTTATAAGCGCAGACTGGAATTTTTTTTCTGTGAATTTCAACTTTTTATGGTTGTTATTTTGTTTCCAGCTATAATCAGTCGCGGCTCGTGGAACATGTTGATGGGCCGTCCTTATTTTTTGAAGAAAGACCAAAGTAACTGGCGAAAAGTGTTTTAAGAATTAAATAAAAAATCTTGCTGAGCTTGAAACTACAGATAGTGCCATGACTCTTTGGCTCTGTATAACGAGCCGCCTCTGAAAAAATCACCATTCGCATTTATTAAGTGTAAATTCAATGTGAAGATTTCATTGTGAATTTAATACTTCTCGCTAATATTATAATTTTTACGTAACAAAAAGAACGACCACGTGCTGTAAACAGAAGAAGACGGTATCGCTTACGCCTCCGGTGCGAGGTCTGCAATTTGTGCAGAAATGCGAGCTCTTTGGTGGCGATAGGGCACGATCCGCGCGTGTAACTGTACCTCCTCCGGAGGCTCGCAGGACCGTAATCACGAGCGTTCGATTCCCGGGGCTCGGGCGCTAATCTATCGGCGATAACGAGAGAGGAAAAGGGGGGCACGTAACACAAAGGCAGAGCCCCATCAACTCTGCACAGAACCTCGAATTAAGTGCCCGGCGGAAACATCCTCTTGTTGATGCAAATTGGATAAATCGGTGTCCTGGCATCAATCACCCATTGTGATTGGAGCTTCGGCGGACGGATTTGGGTCACGAGGAAACAGGAATTATAATTCTTGTTGAATATATCGAAGCGTACTTTGAGTAGAAGATCGATATTCATTTTCAATGCCAATTGAGGAAATTCTCTATAGTTAGGGAGGTTTGAACGGTTTGCCTTTATCAGGAAACTGCCAATAAAATAGTGAATTATTTTACAATACTACAAATTTTAACTGGTCAAAAAATCTAGGCGATCAATAATTGTTTTACATTTAATTACATCATTAACGCTCGAGGCACCTACTTCATTACACGTATGATTTATTTGAACACTCGGTCAACTTCTGAACGTAATTACTCTTCACGATCCATCCTGGTGGTATTCTGTACTCCAGTGTTTCTAATCTCTGAAGCTGTGTGAGTGACGAGCGACACTCGAACAGTTAACGAGGGCTTTTTGGAAGAAGCCGCATTTCGTCTCGTTGCATCCATTGAATCCGCTTTATCCATATGTAGCTCTTGCTGTCATGAAAGTAAAATGAAAAGACTTGATGCTGAATAATGCACCACCACCGGCACCGCCGGCATCGCCGCGTATTGTTTCCAATAAGTTGAAGGTCATCACGTGCGGGGTTCAGCAATTGTTGGGGCCTCGACTTCTTGAACCGGTCTATTAAAAAATCACAATCCTTCCTTTATGTGTGTGTGTGTGGTGTGTTTCGCTTACACGTGTTGTCTGCCAGATCAAATTTCGCGCACTCGGAACGAATCTTTGGAGTTCATGTTGTACTGCAGGTGTGTATTATGTATTAGACACGAACGTGGTGTTGCATTAAATAAGGCGTTGTTTCTTTAAGCAATCCTAAAGATTCATCTGTCGCAATAAATTTCGTTTCAAATCATCAAAATTTGGTTTCTGGAGCAGCCATTTTTGTTAGTACAAAGCTCGGATGATTTTCATAGTCAAATTCCGAAGACACGTTATCTAGGATTAATCTGTCAAAATTTTAAATTTCTGTCGAAAGAAATTTCGTTTTTGCGGGACAATTTCTAGAAAAAGTCAATTATTGATCATCAAAATTTGGTTTCCAGCGCAGCCATTTTTGTTAGTACAAAGCTCGGATGATTTTCATACGCAAATTCTAAAGACATGTTGTTTAGGATTAATCTGTCAAAATTTTAAATTCCCATCGAAATAAATTTCGTTTTTGCGCGACAATTTCTAGAAAAAGTCAATTATTGATCATCAAAATTTGGTTTCTGGCGCAGCCATTTTTGTTAGTACAAAGCTCGGATGATTTTCATATGCAAATTCTAAAGACACGTTATTTAGGATTAATCTGTCAAAATTTTAAATTCTTGTCGAAATAAATTTCGTTTTTGCGGGACAATTTCTAGAAAAAGTCAATTGTTGATCATCAAAATTTGGTTTCTTGCGCAGCCATTTTTGTTACTGCAAAGTTCGGATAATTTTCTATATGTAATCCTAAAGACACATTATTCAGGAGTGATCTGTCAAAATTTTTAACTCCTGTCGCAATAAATTTCGTTTATACGAATCAAATTTCTGGAGAAAGTCAATTATTGATCATCAAAAATTGGTTTCCAGCGCAGCCATTTTTGTAAATGCAAAGATCGGATAATTTTCTATAGGTAATCCTAAAGACACATTATTCAGGAGTAATCTGTCAAAGTTTCCAGCTCCTGTCGCAATAAATTTCGTTTATACGGATCAAATTTCTGGAGAAAGTCAATTATTGATCATCAAAATTTGATTTCTAGCGCAGCCATTTTTGTTACTGCAAAGTTCGGATAATTTTCTATAGGTAATCCTAAAGACACATTATTCTGAAGTGATCTGTCAAAATTTCCAGCTCCTGTCGTAGTAAATTTCGTTTATACGGATCAAATTTCTGGAGAAAATCAATTATTGATCATCAAAATTTTGTTTCTAGCGCAGCCATTTTTGTAAATGCATAGTTCCGATAATTTTCTTTAGGTAATCCTAAAGACACATTACTCAGGAGTGATCTGTCAAAATTTCCAGCTCCTGTCGCAATAAATTTCATTTACGAGGATCAAATTTCAGGAAAAAGCCAATTATTGATATAAACATTTGGTTTCTAGCGCAACCATTTTTGTAAATGCAAAGTTCGGATAATTTTCTCTAGGTTATCCTAAAGACACATTATTCAGGAGTGATCTGTCAAAATTTTCAGCTCCTGTCGCAATAAATTTCGTTTATACGGATCAAATTTCAGGAAAAAGCCAATTATTGATCATCAAAATTTGGTTTCTGGCGCAGCCATTTTTGTAAGTACAAAGTTCTGATAATTTTCTGTGAGCAATTCCAAAGACACGTTATTTATGATTAATCTGTCAACATTTTGAGCTCCTGTCGTCCTAAAACCGAATATTTAGACTCTAAACTTCGAAATATCGGCCTTAATAATAATAACGTTGACCCTCAAATTTAAAATTTTCTGTTAAAAATGGAAAGTTTAGGCCCTTAAGTTTAATATTTAAACCTCAAACTCCAAAATGAGGATGTTAAGTTTCCAATAATCCGAAAATTGGCCCCTAATTCCGAAATGTTGGACCTTAATTCCGAAATGTTGGATTAAAATGTAAAATTTAGGCACTAAAATCCAATATTTGAATCCTAAACTCCAAAATATAAATCTTAAATTTCCAATTATCCGAAAAATCCAAAATTTAGATCCTTGAATCCAATATTTAAATGACAAGTTCCAAAATATAGATCTTAAGTTTCTAATAATCCGAAAATTGGACTTAATTTACAAAATTTGATGCGAAAAAATCCAAAATTTGACGCGAAAAAATCCAATATTTGCACCCTTAAATCCAACATTTGAATCATAAACTTCAAAATATAGATCTTAAATTTCCAGTAAATCGACATAAATTACAAAATTTGACGTTCAAACTCCAAAATTTGACGTTGAAAATCCAAAATTTAGACCCTTAAATCCAATATTTGAAACTAAACTATAAAATATAGATATTAAATTTCCAATTATCCGAAAATTGGACGTAAATTACAAAATTTGACGTTAAATCCAATATTTGAATCCTAAACTTCAAAATTTAGATCTTAAATTTCCAGTAAATCGACATAAATTACAAAATTTGACGTTCAAAATCCAAAATTTGACCCAAAAATCCAAAATTTAGACCCTTAAATCCAATATTTAAAACCTAAACTGTAAAATATAGATATTAAATTTCCAATAATCCAAAAATTGAACATAAATTACAAAATTTGACGTGAAAACTCCAAAATTTGACGTTAAAATTTGACGTTAAAACTCTAGGGTTTGACGTTAAAAATCCGAAATTTAGACCCTTAAATCCAATATTTGAACCCTAAACTCCAAAATATGAATCTTAAATTTCCAATAATCCGAAAAATCCAAAATTTAGACCCTTAAATCCAATATTTGAACCCTAAACTCTAAAATATAGATATTAAATTTCCAATAATCCAAAAATTGGACATAAATTACAAAATTTGACGTTCAAACTCCAAAATTGGACGCAAAAAAACAAAATTTAGACCCTTAAATCCAATATTTGAACCCTAAACTCTAAAATATAGATATTAAATTTCCAATAATCCGAAAATTGGACATTTTGATTGACGTTAAAACTCCAAGATTTGACGTTAAAACTACAAGGTTTGACGTTAAAACTCCAAGGTTTGCCGTTAAAAATCCGAAATTTAGACCCTTAAATCCAATATTTGAATCCTTAACTCCAAAATATGGATCTTAAATTTCCAATAATCCGAAAAATCCAAAATTTAGGCCCTTAAATCCAATATTTAAACCCTAAACTCTAAAATATAGATATTAAATTGCCATTAATCCAAAAATTGGACATAAATTACAGAATTTGACGATAAAATTCCAAAATTTGACAATAAAACTCCAAGGTTTGACGTTAAAACTCCCAGGTTTGACGTTAAAAATCCGAAATTTAGACCCTTAAATCCGATATTTGAATCCTTAACTCCAAAATATAGATTTTAAATTTCCAATAATCCGATAGTTGGACATAAATTAGAAAATTTTACGTTAAAAATCCGAAATTTAGACCCTTAAATCCAATATTTGAACCCTAAATTCTAAAATATAGATATTAAATTTCCAATAATCCGAAAATCGGACATAAATTAGAAAATTTGACGTTAAAACTCCAAAATTTCACGTTAACACTCCAAAATTTGACGTTAAAACTCCAAGGTTTGACATTAAAAATCAGAAATTTAGACCCTTAAATTCAATTTTAATTTGCAACAAAAACTCCAAATAAAATAACTCCACGATAAAACTCCAAAATTTAACGTTAAAAATCCGAAATTTAGACCTTTAAATCCAATATTTGAATCCTAAACTGCAGAATATAGATCTTAAATTTCCAATAATTCGAAAAATCCAAAATTTAGGCCCTTTAATCCAATATTTGAACCCTAAACTCTAAAATATAGAAATTAAATTTCCAATAATCCGAAAATTGGACATAAATTACAAAATTTGACTTTAAAACTCCAAAATTTTACGTTAAAACTCCGAGGTTTGCCGTTAAAAATCCGAAATTTAGACCCTTAAATCCAATATTTAAACCCTAAACGGATCTTAAATTTCCACTAATCCGAGAATTGGAGTTTTTGCCAAAATAAATTTGCATTTCACCATTTCCAGGGGATTGATTCAAATACAAGACGTTGGCGAAAGTAAAACGATCATAAATCGATTGCATTGTTCGAGTTTAATTCAACAGTCTATCAAACACGCGATAATTGCCCGCCCACCTCACAACTCGATAACAATTAATACATTTCCACAACACCGAATGGTACCGCAGATATTTATCAACGATAAACTCTAAGATTGAGTCTTGAAGTCGTCGTTGCAACTCCTCCATTCTTCTCCGCGCGACAACAATAAATTTGTAGTACCCACCTAACGGTACGAATTCGTTGTGCGCGCGGACAAGAGAACAGAGAAGAAAATGTCCGTTCGTCAGCTGTTATTAAAGAAAGGTTGGCCTAGTGGTGGTACTGTGCGTCGTCGTTTCCTACTCTCCCGCGATGTGATTTACAATTGTTTCGGAACGGAACGGAACGGAACGTGGGCAGTGATTTAGTACCATTGGTAATAAGAGTTATTGCGCTATTCCCGGTACTAATACGGCGTCGGCCCTTTTTAAACATAAACAAATACATGCGCTCGCATTGTTCTTAATTAATGGACACGCCGGTCGTACTGCTTTCTATCGCAACGCGAAAAATTATGGTTAAGATTGATGAAATGTCAAAACGATTTAAGAAGATATTTATTCTAATACTGGGTTAAAATTGACGTGCAAAATACAAAAGTACTACCTCGCTAAAATTGGTGAAAAGTCAAAACAATAAATACCAACGGTTCGATTAAACGCAAACAAGTATTAAAATTCCTCTCAAATAAAGCGTAAGTAGTACCTCGCAAAGATTGAGGATATGTCAAAACAATTTGATAAAATATTTATTTATTTCTAATGCTGATACTCGTGTGTTCTTTCTCTTAATTAACTAAGAAACAATTAAAAAATGACCAACAGTGCGACTGAACACAAACAATACATTAATTAAATCTCATCTCAAGAAAACAAGTAGTACCGTTTGGTAATGGAAATAAGTTGCTTGCATTATCCTCGTATTTTCCTTCTCTGAATACGGCCCTGATTAATGGTGGGTAATCTAAATTAACACGTCTACATAAAAACAATTTAAAAAGTACCAACAGTTCGATTAAACACAAACAATGCAAGAATTAAAGTTAAGCATAAGTAGTACCGTTTGGAAATGAAAATAAAATTGAGTGAATTATTATTGGTAAACGACCATTACGCCGAAATCTTTAGCGTTTCCTTGCTGTTAGTACCTGGAAGACTAATTTGTAGACGTAGGGCCAATTAATGTGTGTCTATGTGTATGAAGCACGAATGGCCTGGATGTAACAGTACACATGCAGACTATCTCGCCTATAGATCAGTGGCTCTCGACTAGCGGGATACCTTGCCTGTTGCCTGCCATTTTAAGAAAACCACTTTAGTTCCTCGTGCCTTTTTTCCACATCTTGAACTGCACTCGCCCAGTGCAGTGCAGTGCTGCCTTCCTAACTGTTTATGGAAGTCAGAAAAGCGAGATTAACCGGCCGACGCCGATGCGGGGACTCTTTGGAATTCGATCGAACGCGAAAAGTACTAACTCACGATATTAGAAATTTGGGGAAATAATGTTCATTTTTATTTAAGGAACATTTAAAAAAATATTAAAACAACTGTCACAAACTTGAAACTTTCCAGATAAACTCAAAATTGATTCTACTTTATGATCCTGTAAAAATTTAAAAACACCCCTGCAGTAAATTCCGAGATAATTGCACGAAAATGTCGCTGAGTGCAATTTTTCAGTTAACATTTTCCCGCGCGATTAAACAAATATTAAAACAATATCCACAAACTTGAAACTTTCCAGATTACCTCAAAATTGATTCTACTTTATGATCCTGTAAAAATCTGAAAACACCCCTGCAGTAGATTCCGAGATAATTGCACAAACATCTCGCTTAGTGCAATTTTTCAGTTAACATTTTCCCGCGCGATTGGAAAAATATTAAAACAATTGCCACAAACTTGAAACTTTCCAGATTACCTCAAAATTGATTCTACTTTATGATCCTGTAAAAATCTGAAAACACCCCTGCAGTAGATTCCGAGATAATTGCACAAACATCTCGCTTAGTGCAATTTTTCAGTTAACATTTTCCCGCGCGATTGGAAAAATATTAAAACAATTGCCACAAACTTGAAACTTTCCAGATTACCTCAAAATTGATTCTACTTTATGATCCTGTAAAAATCTGAAAACACCCCTGCAGTAGATTCCGAGATAATTGCACAAACATCTCGCTTAGTGCAATTTTTCAGTTAACATTTTCCCGCGCGATTGGAAAAATATTAAAACAATTGCCACAAACTTGAAACTTTCCAGATTACCTCAAAATTGATTCTACTTTATGATCCTGTAAAAATCTGAAAACACCCCTGCAGTAAATTCCGAGATAATTGCGCAAAAATCTCGATTAGTGCAATTTTTCAGTTAACATTTTCCCGCGCGATTGAAAAAATATTAAAACAACATCCACAAACTTGAAACTTTCCAAATTACCTCAAAATTGATTCTACTTTATGATTCTGTAAAAATCTAAAAACACCCCTGCAGTAGATTCCGAGATAATTGCACGAAAATGTCGCTGAGTGCAATTTTTCAGTTAACATTTTCCCGCGCGATTAAACAAATATTAAAACAATATCCACAAACTTGAAACTTTCCAGATTACCTCAAAATTGATTCTACTTTATGATCCTGTAAAAATCTGAAAACACCCCTGCAGTAGATTCCGAGATAATTGCACAAACATCTCGCTTAGTGCAATTTTTCAGTTAACATTTTCCCGCGCGATTGAAAAAATATTAAAACAATTGCCACAAACTTGAAACTTTCCAGATTACCTCAAAATTGATTCTACTTTATGATCCTGTAAAAATCTAAAAACACCTCTGCAGTAGATTCCGAGATAATTGCACAAAACTGGCGCTTAGTGCAATTTTTCGGTTAACATTTTCCCGCGCGATTGAAAAAATATTAAAACAATTGCCACAAACTTGAAACTTTCCAGATTACCTCAAAATTGATTCTACTTTATGATCCTGTAAAAATCTGAAAACACCCCTGCAGTAGATTCCGAGATAATTGCACAAACATCTCGATTAGTGCAATTTTTCAGTTAACATTTTCCCGAGCGATTGAAAAAATATTAAAACAATTGCCACAAACTTGAAACTTTCCAGATTACCTCAAAATTGATTCTACTTTATGATTCTGTAAAAATTTAAAAACACCCCTGCAGTAGATTCCGAGATAATTGCACAAAACTGGCGCTTAGTGCAATTTTTCGGTTAACATTTTCCCGCGCGATTGAAAAAATATTAAAACAATTGCCACAAACTTGAAACTTTCCAGATTACCTCAAAATTGATTCTACTTTATGATTCTGTAAAAATTTAAAAACACCCCTGCAGTAGATTCCGAGATAATTGCACAAACATCTCGCTTAGTGCAATTTTTCAGTTAACATTTTCCCGCGCGATTGAAAAAATATTAAAACAATTGCCACAAACTTGAAACTTTCCAGATTACCTCAAAATTGATTCTACTTTATGATCCTGTAAAAATCTAAAAACACCCCTGCAGTAGATTCCGAGATAATTGCACAAACATCTCGCTTAGTGCAATTTTTCAGTTAACATTTTCCCGCGCGATTGGAAAAATATTAAAACAATTGCCACAAACTTGAAACTTTCCAGATTACCTCAAAATTGATTCTACTTTATGATCCTGTAAAAATCTAAAAACACCCCTGCAGTAGATTCCGAGATAATTGCACAAAACTGGCGCTTAGTGCAATTTTTCGGTTAACATTTTCCCGCGCGATTGAAAAAATATTAAAACAATTGCCACAAACTTGAAACTTTCCAGATTACCTCAAAATTGATTCTACTTTATGATCCTGTAAAAATCTGAAAACACCCCTGCAGTAGATTCCGAGATAATTGCACAAACATCTCGCTTAGTGCAATTTTTCAGTTAACATTTTCCCGCGCGATTGAAAAAATATTAAAACAATTGCCACAAACTTGAAACTTTCCAGATTACCTCAAAATTGATTCTACTTTATGATCCTGTAAAAATCTAAAAACACCCCTGCAGTAGATTCCGAGATAATTGCACAAACATCTCGCTTAGTGCAATTTTTCAGTTAACATTTTCCCGCGCGATTGAAAAAATATTAAAACAATTGCCACAAACTTGAAACTTTCCAGATTACCTCAAAATTGATTCTACTTTATGATCCTGTAAAAATCTGAAAACACCCCTGCAGTAGATTCCGAGATAATTGCACAAACATCTCGCTTAGTGCAATTTTTCAGTTAACATTTTCCCGCGCGATTGAAAAAATATTAAAACAATTGCCACAAACTTGAAACTTTCCAGATTACCTCAAAATTGATTCTACTTTATGATTCTGTAAAAATCTAAAAACACCCCTGCAGTAGATTCCGAGATAATTGCACAAACATCTCGATTAGTGCATTTTTTCGGTTAACATTTTCCCGCGCGATTAAACAAATATTAAAACAATATCCACAAACTTGAAACTTTCAAGATTACCTCAAAATTGATTCTACTTTATGATTCTGTAAAAATCTAAAAACACCCCTGCAGTAGATTCCGAGATAATTGCACAAACATCTCGATTAGTGCAATTTTTCAGTTAACATTTTCCCGAGCGATTGAAAAAATATTAAAACAATTGCCACAAACTTGAAACTTTCCAGATTACCTCAAAATTGATTCTACTTTATGATTCTGTAAAAATTTAAAAACACCCCTGCAGTAGATTCCGAGATAATTGCACAAAACTGGCGCTTAGTGCAATTTTTCGGTTAACATTTTCCCGCGCGATTGAAAAAATATTAAAACAATTGCCACAAACTTGAAACTTTCCAGATTACCTCAAAATTGATTCTACTTTATGATTCTGTAAAAATTTAAAAACACCCCTGCAGTAGATTCCGAGATAATTGCACAAACATCTCGCTTAGTGCAATTTTTCAGTTAACATTTTCCCGCGCGATTGAAAAAATATTAAAACAATTGCCACAAACTTGAAACTTTCCAGATTACCTCAAAATTGATTCTACTTTATGATCCTGTAAAAATCTAAAAACACCCCTGCAGTAGATTCCGAGATAATTGCACAAACATCTCGCTTAGTGCAATTTTTCAGTTAACATTTTCCCGCGCGATTGGAAAAATATTAAAACAATTGCCACAAACTTGAAACTTTCCAGATTACCTCAAAATTGATTCTACTTTATGATCCTGTAAAAATCTAAAAACACCCCTGCAGTAGATTCCGAGATAATTGCACAAAACTGGCGCTTAGTGCAATTTTTCGGTTAACATTTTCCCGCGCGATTGAAAAAATATTAAAACAATTGCCACAAACTTGAAACTTTCCAGATTACCTCAAAATTGATTCTACTTTATGATCCTGTAAAAATCTGAAAACACCCCTGCAGTAGATTCCGAGATAATTGCACAAACATCTCGCTTAGTGCAATTTTTCAGTTAACATTTTCCCGCGCGATTGAAAAAATATTAAAACAATTGCCACAAACTTGAAACTTTCCAGATTACCTCAAAATTGATTCTACTTTATGATCCTGTAAAAATCTAAAAACACCCCTGCAGTAGATTCCGAGATAATTGCACAAACATCTCGCTTAGTGCAATTTTTCAGTTAACATTTTCCCGCGCGATTGAAAAAATATTAAAACAATTGCCACAAACTTGAAACTTTCCAGATTACCTCAAAATTGATTCTACTTTATGATCCTGTAAAAATCTGAAAACACCCCTGCAGTAGATTCCGAGATAATTGCACAAACATCTCGCTTAGTGCAATTTTTCAGTTAACATTTTCCCGCGCGATTGAAAAAATATTAAAACAATTGCCACAAACTTGAAACTTTCCAGATTACCTCAAAATTGATTCTACTTTATGATTCTGTAAAAATCTAAAAACACCCCTGCAGTAGATTCCGAGATAATTGCACAAACATCTCGATTAGTGCATTTTTTCGGTTAACATTTTCCCGCGCGATTAAACAAATATTAAAACAATATCCACAAACTTGAAACTTTCAAGATTACCTCAAAATTGATTCTACTTTATGATTCTGTAAAAATCTAAAAACACGCCTGCAGTAGATTCCGAGATAATTGCACAAACATCTCGCTTAGTGCAATTTTTCAGTTAACATTTTCCCGCGCGATTGGAAAAATATTAAAACAATTGCCACAAACTTGAAACTTTCCAGATTACCTCAAAATTGATTCTACTTTATGATCCTGTAAAAATCTGAAAACACCCCTGCAGTAGATTCCGAGATAATTGCACAAACATCTCGCTTAGTGCAATTTTTCAGTTAACATTTTCCCGCGCGATTGGAAAAATATTAAAACAATTGCCACAAACTTGAAACTTTCCAGATTACCTCAAAATTGATTCTACTTTATGATCCTGTAAAAATCTGAAAACACCCCTGCAGTAGATTCCGAGATAATTGCACAAACATCTCGCTTAGTGCAACTTTTCAGTTAACATTTTCCCGCGCGATTGGAAAAATATTAAAACAATTGCCACAAACTTGAAACTTCCAGATAAACTCAAAATTGATTCTACTTTATAATTCTGTAAACATATAAAAACACCCCTGCAGTAGATTCCGAGACAATTGCACAGAAATCTCGATTAGTGCAATTTTTCAGTTAACATTTTCCCGCGCGATTGAAAAAATATTAAAACAATTGCCACAAACTTGAAACTTTCCAGATTACCTCAAAATTGATTCTACTTTATGATTCTGTAAAAATCTAAAAACACCCCTGCAGTAGATTCCGAGATAATTGCACAAACATCTCGATTAGTGCATTTTTTCGGTTAACATTTTCCCGCGCGATTAAACAAATATTAAAACAATATCCACAAACTTGAAACTTTCAAGATTACCTCAAAATTGATTCTACTTTATGATTCTGTAAAAATCTAAAAACACCCCTGCAGTAGATTCCGAGATAATTGCACAAACATCTCGCTTAGTGCAATTTTTCAGTTAACATTTTCCCGCGCGATTGGAAAAATATTAAAACAATTGCCACAAACTTGAAACTTTCCAGATTACCTCAAAATTGATTCTACTTTATGATCCTGTAAAAATCTGAAAACACCCCTGCAGTAGATTCCGAGATAATTGCACAAACATCTCGCTTAGTGCAATTTTTCAGTTAACATTTTCCCGCGCGATTGGAAAAATATTAAAACAATTGCCACAAACTTGAAACTTTCCAGATTACCTCAAAATTGATTCTACTTTATGATCCTGTAAAAATCTGAAAACACCCCTGCAGTAGATTCCGAGATAATTGCACAAACATCTCGCTTAGTGCAATTTTTCAGTTAACATTTTCCCGCGCGATTGGAAAAATATTAAAACAATTGCCACAAACTTGAAACTTTCCAGATTACCTCAAAATTGATTCTACTTTATGATCCTGTAAAAATCTGAAAACACCCCTGCAGTAAATTCCGAGATAATTGCGCAAAAATCTCGATTAGTGCAATTTTTCAGTTAACATTTTCCCGCGCGATTGAAAAAATATTAAAACAATTGCCACAAACTTGAAACTTTCCAGATTACCTCAAAATTGATTCTACTTTATGATTCTGTAAAAATCTAAAAACACCCCTGCAGTAGATTCCGAGATAATTGCACAAACATCTCGATTAGTGCATTTTTTCGGTTAACATTTTCCCGCGCGATTAAACAAATATTAAAACAATATCCACAAACTTGAAACTTTCAAGATTACCTCAAAATTGATTCTACTTTATGATTCTGTAAAAATCTAAAAACACCCCTGCAGTAGATTCCGAGATAATTGCACAAACATCTCGCTTAGTGCAATTTTTCAGTTAACATTTTCCCGCGCGATTGGAAAAATATTAAAACAATTGCCACAAACTTGAAACTTTCCAGATTACCTCAAAATTGATTCTACTTTATGATCCTGTAAAAATCTAAAAACACCCCTGCAGTAGATTCCGAGATAATTGCACAAAACTGGCGCTTAGTGCAATTTTTCGGTTAACATTTTCCCGCGCGATTGAAAAAATATTAAAACAATTGCCACAAACTTGAAACTTTCCAGATTACCTCAAAATTGATTCTACTTTATGATCCTGTAAAAATCTAAAAACACCTCTGCAGTAGATTCCGAGATAATTGCACAAAACTGGCGCTTAGTGCAATTTTTCGGTTAACATTTTCCCGCGCGATTGAAAAAATATTAAAACAATTGCCACAAACTTGAAACTTTCCAGATTACCTCAAAATTGATTCTACTTTATGATCCTGTAAAAATCTGAAAACACCCCTGCAGTAGATTCCGAGATAATTGCACAAACATCTCGATTAGTGCAATTTTTCAGTTAACATTTTCCCGAGCGATTGAAAAAATATTAAAACAATTGCCACAAACTTGAAACTTTCCAGATTACCTCAAAATTGATTCTACTTTATGATCCTGTAAAAATCTAAAAACACCCCTGCAGTAGATTCCGAGATAATTGCACAAAACTGGCGCTTAGTGCAATTTTTCGGTTAACATTTTCCCGCGCGATTGAAAAAATATTAAAACAATTGCCACAAACTTGAAACTTTCCAGATTACCTCAAAATTGATTCTACTTTATGATCCTGTAAAAATCTAAAAACACCTCTGCAGTAGATTCCGAGATAATTGCACAAAACTGGCGCTTAGTGCAATTTTTCGGTTAACATTTTCCCGCGCGATTGAAAAAATATTAAAACAATTGCCACAAACTTGAAACTTTCCAGATTACCTCAAAATTGATTCTACTTTATGATCCTGTAAAAATCTAAAAACACCCCTGCAGTAGATTCCGAGATAATTGCACAAAACTGGCGCTTAGTGCAATTTTTCGGTTAACATTTTCCCGCGCGATTGAAAAAATATTAAAACAATTGCCACAAACTTGAAACTTTCCAGATTACCTCAAAATTGATTCTACTTTATGATCCTGTAAAAATCTAAAAACACCTCTGCAGTAGATTCCGAGATAATTGCACAAAACTGGCGCTTAGTGCAATTTTTCGGTTAACATTTTCCCGCGCGATTGAAAAAATATTAAAACAATTGCCACAAACTTGAAACTTTCCAGATTACCTCAAAATTGATTCTACTTTATGATCCTGTAAAAATCTGAAAACACCCCTGCAGTAGATTCCGAGATAATTGCACAAACATCTCGATTAGTGCAATTTTTCAGTTAACATTTTCCCGAGCGATTGAAAAAATATTAAAACAATTGCCACAAACTTGAAACTTTCCAGATTACCTCAAAATTGATTCTACTTTATGATCCTGTAAAAATCTAAAAACACCCCTGCAGTAGATTCCGAGATAATTGCACAAAACTGGCGCTTAGTGCAATTTTTCGGTTAACATTTTCCCGCGCGATTGAAAAAATATTAAAACAATTGCCACAAACTTGAAACTTTCCAGATTACCTCAAAATTGATTCTACTTTATGATCCTGTAAAAATCTAAAAACACCCCTGCAGTAGATTCCGAGATAATTGCACAAAACTGGCGCTTAGTGCAATTTTTCGGTTAACATTTTCCCGCGCGATTGAAAAAATATTAAAACAATTGCCACAAACTTGAAACTTTCCAGATTACCTCAAAATTGATTCTACTTTATGATCCTGTAAAAATCTAAAAACACCCCTGCAGTAGATTCCGAGATAATTGCACAAAACTGGCGCTTAGTGCAATTTTTCGGTTAACATTTTCCCGCGCGATTGAAAAAATATTAAAACAATTGCCACAAACTTGAAACTTTCCAGATTACCTCAAAATTGATTCTACTTTATGATCCTGTAAAAATCTAAAAACACCTCTGCAGTAGATTCCGAGATAATTGCACAAAACTGGCGCTTAGTGCAATTTTTCGGTTAACATTTTCCCGCGCGATTGAAAAAATATTAAAACAATTGCCACAAACTTGAAACTTTCCAGATTACCTCAAAATTGATTCTACTTTATGATCCTGTAAAAATCTGAAAACACCCCTGCAGTAGATTCCGAGATAATTGCACAAACATCTCGATTAGTGCAATTTTTCAGTTAACATTTTCCCGAGCGATTGAAAAAATATTAAAACAATTGCCACAAACTTGAAACTTTCCAGATTACCTCAAAATTGATTCTACTTTATGATTCTGTAAAAATTTAAAAACACCCCTGCAGTAGATTCCGAGATAATTGCACAAACATCTCGCTTAGTGCAATTTTTCAGTTAACATTTTCCCGCGCGATTGAAAAAATATTAAAACAATTGCCACAAACTTGAAACTTTCCAGATTACCTCAAAATTGATTCTACTTTATGATCCTGTAAAAATCTAAAAACACCCCTGCAGTAGATTCCGAGATAATTGCACAAACATCTCGCTTAGTGCAATTTTTCAGTTAACATTTTCCCGCGCGATTGGAAAAATATTAAAACAATTGCCACAAACTTGAAACTTTCCAGATTACCTCAAAATTGATTCTACTTTATGATCCTGTAAAAATCTAAAAACACCCCTGCAGTAGATTCCGAGATAATTGCACAAAACTGGCGCTTAGTGCAATTTTTCGGTTAACATTTTCCCGCGCGATTGAAAAAATATTAAAACAATTGCCACAAACTTGAAACTTTCCAGATTACCTCAAAATTGATTCTACTTTATGATCCTGTAAAAATCTGAAAACACCCCTGCAGTAGATTCCGAGATAATTGCACAAACATCTCGCTTAGTGCAATTTTTCAGTTAACATTTTCCCGCGCGATTGAAAAAATATTAAAACAATTGCCACAAACTTGAAACTTTCCAGATTACCTCAAAATTGATTCTACTTTATGATCCTGTAAAAATCTAAAAACACCCCTGCAGTAGATTCCGAGATAATTGCACAAACATCTCGCTTAGTGCAATTTTTCAGTTAACATTTTCCCGCGCGATTGAAAAAATATTAAAACAATTGCCACAAACTTGAAACTTTCCAGATTACCTCAAAATTGATTCTACTTTATGATCCTGTAAAAATCTGAAAACACCCCTGCAGTAGATTCCGAGATAATTGCACAAACATCTCGCTTAGTGCAATTTTTCAGTTAACATTTTCCCGCGCGATTGAAAAAATATTAAAACAATTGCCACAAACTTGAAACTTTCCAGATTACCTCAAAATTGATTCTACTTTATGATTCTGTAAAAATCTAAAAACACCCCTGCAGTAGATTCCGAGATAATTGCACAAACATCTCGATTAGTGCATTTTTTCGGTTAACATTTTCCCGCGCGATTAAACAAATATTAAAACAATATCCACAAACTTGAAACTTTCAAGATTACCTCAAAATTGATTCTACTTTATGATTCTGTAAAAATCTAAAAACACCCCTGCAGTAGATTCCGAGATAATTGCACAAACATCTCGATTAGTGCAATTTTTCAGTTAACATTTTCCCGAGCGATTGAAAAAATATTAAAACAATTGCCACAAACTTGAAACTTTCCAGATTACCTCAAAATTGATTCTACTTTATGATTCTGTAAAAATTTAAAAACACCCCTGCAGTAGATTCCGAGATAATTGCACAAAACTGGCGCTTAGTGCAATTTTTCGGTTAACATTTTCCCGCGCGATTGAAAAAATATTAAAACAATTGCCACAAACTTGAAACTTTCCAGATTACCTCAAAATTGATTCTACTTTATGATTCTGTAAAAATTTAAAAACACCCCTGCAGTAGATTCCGAGATAATTGCACAAACATCTCGCTTAGTGCAATTTTTCAGTTAACATTTTCCCGCGCGATTGAAAAAATATTAAAACAATTGCCACAAACTTGAAACTTTCCAGATTACCTCAAAATTGATTCTACTTTATGATCCTGTAAAAATCTAAAAACACCCCTGCAGTAGATTCCGAGATAATTGCACAAACATCTCGCTTAGTGCAATTTTTCAGTTAACATTTTCCCGCGCGATTGGAAAAATATTAAAACAATTGCCACAAACTTGAAACTTTCCAGATTACCTCAAAATTGATTCTACTTTATGATCCTGTAAAAATCTAAAAACACCCCTGCAGTAGATTCCGAGATAATTGCACAAAACTGGCGCTTAGTGCAATTTTTCGGTTAACATTTTCCCGCGCGATTGAAAAAATATTAAAACAATTGCCACAAACTTGAAACTTTCCAGATTACCTCAAAATTGATTCTACTTTATGATCCTGTAAAAATCTGAAAACACCCCTGCAGTAGATTCCGAGATAATTGCACAAACATCTCGCTTAGTGCAATTTTTCAGTTAACATTTTCCCGCGCGATTGAAAAAATATTAAAACAATTGCCACAAACTTGAAACTTTCCAGATTACCTCAAAATTGATTCTACTTTATGATCCTGTAAAAATCTAAAAACACCCCTGCAGTAGATTCCGAGATAATTGCACAAACATCTCGCTTAGTGCAATTTTTCAGTTAACATTTTCCCGCGCGATTGAAAAAATATTAAAACAATTGCCACAAACTTGAAACTTTCCAGATTACCTCAAAATTGATTCTACTTTATGATCCTGTAAAAATCTGAAAACACCCCTGCAGTAGATTCCGAGATAATTGCACAAACATCTCGCTTAGTGCAATTTTTCAGTTAACATTTTCCCGCGCGATTGAAAAAATATTAAAACAATTGCCACAAACTTGAAACTTTCCAGATTACCTCAAAATTGATTCTACTTTATGATCCTGTAAAAATCTAAAAACACCCCTGCAGTAGATTCCGAGATAATTGCACAAACATCTCGATTAGTGCATTTTTTCGGTTAACATTTTCCCGCGCGATTAAACAAATATTAAAACAATATCCACAAACTTGAAACTTTCAAGATTACCTCAAAATTGATTCTACTTTATGATTCTGTAAAAATCTAAAAACACGCCTGCAGTAGATTCCGAGATAATTGCACAAACATCTCGCTTAGTGCAATTTTTCAGTTAACATTTTCCCGCGCGATTGGAAAAATATTAAAACAATTGCCACAAACTTGAAACTTTCCAGATTACCTCAAAATTGATTCTACTTTATGATCCTGTAAAAATCTGAAAACACCCCTGCAGTAGATTCCGAGATAATTGCACAAACATCTCGCTTAGTGCAATTTTTCAGTTAACATTTTCCCGCGCGATTGGAAAAATATTAAAACAATTGCCACAAACTTGAAACTTTCCAGATTACCTCAAAATTGATTCTACTTTATGATCCTGTAAAAATCTGAAAACACCCCTGCAGTAGATTCCGAGATAATTGCACAAACATCTCGCTTAGTGCAACTTTTCAGTTAACATTTTCCCGCGCGATTGGAAAAATATTAAAACAATTGCCACAAACTTGAAACTTCCAGATAAACTCAAAATTGATTCTACTTTATAATTCTGTAAACATATAAAAACACCCCTGCAGTAGATTCCGAGACAATTGCACAGAAATCTCGATTAGTGCAATTTTTCAGTTAACATTTTCCCGCGCGATTGAAAAAATATTAAAACAATTGCCACAAACTTGAAACTTTCCAGATTACCTCAAAATTGATTCTACTTTATGATTCTGTAAAAATCTAAAAACACCCCTGCAGTAGATTCCGAGATAATTGCACAAACATCTCGATTAGTGCATTTTTTCGGTTAACATTTTCCCGCGCGATTAAACAAATATTAAAACAATATCCACAAACTTGAAACTTTCAAGATTACCTCAAAATTGATTCTACTTTATGATTCTGTAAAAATCTAAAAACACCCCTGCAGTAGATTCCGAGATAATTGCACAAACATCTCGCTTAGTGCAATTTTTCAGTTAACATTTTCCCGCGCGATTGGAAAAATATTAAAACAATTGCCACAAACTTGAAACTTTCCAGATTACCTCAAAATTGATTCTACTTTATGATCCTGTAAAAATCTGAAAACACCCCTGCAGTAGATTCCGAGATAATTGCACAAACATCTCGCTTAGTGCAATTTTTCAGTTAACATTTTCCCGCGCGATTGGAAAAATATTAAAACAATTGCCACAAACTTGAAACTTTCCAGATTACCTCAAAATTGATTCTACTTTATGATCCTGTAAAAATCTGAAAACACCCCTGCAGTAGATTCCGAGATAATTGCACAAACATCTCGCTTAGTGCAATTTTTCAGTTAACATTTTCCCGCGCGATTGGAAAAATATTAAAACAATTGCCACAAACTTGAAACTTTCCAGATTACCTCAAAATTGATTCTACTTTATGATCCTGTAAAAATCTGAAAACACCCCTGCAGTAAATTCCGAGATAATTGCGCAAAAATCTCGATTAGTGCAATTTTTCAGTTAACATTTTCCCGCGCGATTGAAAAAATATTAAAACAATTGCCACAAACTTGAAACTTTCCAGATTACCTCAAAATTGATTCTACTTTATGATTCTGTAAAAATCTAAAAACACCCCTGCAGTAGATTCCGAGATAATTGCACAAACATCTCGATTAGTGCATTTTTTCGGTTAACATTTTCCCGCGCGATTAAACAAATATTAAAACAATATCCACAAACTTGAAACTTTCAAGATTACCTCAAAATTGATTCTACTTTATGATTCTGTAAAAATCTAAAAACACCCCTGCAGTAGATTCCGAGATAATTGCACAAACATCTCGCTTAGTGCAATTTTTCAGTTAACATTTTCCCGCGCGATTGGAAAAATATTAAAACAATTGCCACAAACTTGAAACTTTCCAGATTACCTCAAAATTGATTCTACTTTATGATCCTGTAAAAATCTGAAAACACCCCTGCAGTAGATTCCGAGATAATTGCACAAACATCTCGCTTAGTGCAATTTTTCAGTTAACATTTTCCCGCGCGATTGGAAAAATATTAAAACAATTGCCACAAACTTGAAACTTTCCAGATTACCTCAAAATTGATTCTACTTTATGATCCTGTAAAAATCTGAAAACACCCCTGCAGTAGATTCCGAGATAATTGCACAAACATCTCGCTTAGTGCAATTTTTCAGTTAACATTTTCCCGCGCGATTGGAAAAATATTAAAACAATTGCCACAAACTTGAAACTTTCCAGATTACCTCAAAATTGATTCTACTTTATGATCCTGTAAAAATCTGAAAACACCCCTGCAGTAAATTCCGAGATAATTGCGCAAAAATCTCGATTAGTGCAATTTTTCAGTTAACATTTTCCCGCGCGATTGAAAAAATATTAAAACAACATCCACAAACTTGAAACTTTCCAAATTACCTCAAAATTGATTCTACTTTATGATTCTGTAAAAATCTAAAAACACCCCTGCAGTAGATTCCGAGATAATTGCACGAAAATGTCGCTGAGTGCAATTTTTCAGTTAACATTTTCCCGCGCGATTAAACAAATATTAAAACAATATCCACAAACTTGAAACTTTCCACATTACCTCAAAATTGATTCTACTTTATGATCCTGTAAAAATCTAAAAACACCCCTGCAGTAGATTCCGAGATAATTGCACAAACATCTCGCTTAGTGCAATTTTTCAGTTAACATTTTCCCGCGCGATTGAAAAAATATTAAAACAATTGCCACAAACTTGAAACTTTCCAGATTACCTCAAAATTGATTCTACTTTATGATCCTGTAAAAATCTGAAAACACCCCTGCAGTAGATTCCGAGATAATTGCACAAACATCTCGCTTAGTGCAATTTTTCAGTTAACATTTTCCCGCGCGATTGAAAAAATATTAAAACAATTGCCACAAACTTGAAACTTTCCAGATTACCTCAAAATTGATTCTACTTTATGATTCTGTAAAAATTTAAAAACACCCCTGCAGTAGATTCCGAGATAATTGCACAAAACTGGCGCTTAGTGCAATTTTTCGGTTAACATTTTCCCGCGCGATTGAAAAAATATTAAAACAATTGCCACAAACTTGAAACTTTCCAGATTACCTCAAAATTGATTCTACTTTATGGTCCTGTAAAAATCTAAAAACACCCCTGCAGTAGATTCCGAGATAATTGCACAAACATCTCGATTAGTGCAATTTTTCAGTTAACATTTTCCCGCGCGATTGAAAAAATATTAAAACAATTGCCACAAACTTGAAACTTTCCAGATTACCTCAAAATTGATTCTACTTTATGATTCTGTAAAAATTTAAAAACACCCCTGCAGTAGATTCCGAGATAATTGCACAAAACTGGCGCTTAGTGCAATTTTTCGGTTAACATTTTCCCGCGCGATTGAAAAAATATTAAAACAATTGCCACAAACTTGAAACTTTCCAGATTACCTCAAAATTAATTCTACTTTATGATTCTGTAAAAATCTAAAAACACCCCTGCAGTAAATTCCGAGATAATTGCGCAAAAATCTCGATTAGTGCAATTTTTCAGTTAACATTTTCCCGCGCGATTGAAAAAATATTAAAACAGTTGCCACAAACTTGAAACTTTCCAGATTACCTCAAAATTGATTCTACTTTGTGATCCTGTAAAAATCTGAAAACACCCCTGCAGTAGATTCCAAGATAATTACACAAAAATCTCGATTAGTGCAATTTTTCGGTTACACATTTTCCCGCGCGATTCAAAAAATATTAAAACAATATCCACAAACTTGAAATTTTCCAGATTAACTTAAAATTAATTCTATTTTATGATTCTGTAAAAATAATTATAGGAACTGTTTTTAATGTAACAATAAGTTCATTATTAAACCAAAGTAGAAAAACGTTTATAATTTGAAAATATAATTATAGTTTGTAAGTTTGTATCAATCGTTTCAACAACCAGTAACGATTTAATCAACTTACTTAATATTAAGTATGTGAAACTAATGACCTTGGTTGCAGAATTCCAGAATTCCGATATGTGTGCTAAGACGAGTGCACCGCTTTCGCATGCGCTAATTAAGAGAGCAAAGTTTTAACAAATTGCAATTACCATTAGTACATGGGAAAATCGGAAATAATCCGGCAGGTCGATTCATATTAATGTCAAATTAAATGGATATGCGTGACGTACACTGAATTAAACAACATTTACGTGGGAAATCATTATTTTGACCACTTAGCATCGTTTAATAAAAATAATTCAACACGAGCAAAATATTAAACAAAAAAATAAAAAAAACAAATAAAATAAATAATGAATAAAATTAAACAGTAACCATCAAAATCGGATGGCCAAAACACCGTATTTTGAACACATTATTGTAACATAACATTATATTGACTATAAGATTCTGTACCATTTGTAAATGAGCTATTGGCCCGATGATCTCTCTACCCATATCTTTATTTGCATTGAGAGGTATTATTAAGTTGCATTAAAAAAAATCACAATAAATTATTTATTCAAATAAAGATTAATTAATTTCATTTAATCACTTACCAACAGTCGGAACTATCTTCATAACTAATAATTAAAATCGATTTCCATTAACATAATGTTCAATATTCTGCACACTAAAACACGCGAAGACTCACTCGGTGGAAGATAAACTGCGGGATCAAACGATTTTCAATGTTGAAAACAAGTTTTAATTTGAATTCATCGTAGATAAGCATTGATAACAGGCGACGAAAGAATGTCGTTAATTGCCTTCGGGCAAAGGTCACATGGTTTGGTGGTTCGCACCTGACAAGGTCTCATCAGTGTGAGTTCGGTGTTTTAGATTTTAACACTGCGGTGGAGTGTTGTTTGTGAATTTAAAGCTTTTCAGTGGCATCAGTGATTTCGGTGTTTTAGTGTGGTGGAGTGTTGTTCTTGGATTTCCATTGGATTTCCATTGGAGTCAAATTTGAAGAATGGACAGGGGACGGTTGTCGCCTTATAGAAGTCATTTCACCAAGGTAAGTGTATAGAGCTGATTATTTGGAAATTTATCATTTACTGGTAAAGGGTTTTTAATATTTTTAATATATTGTGTTGGACGATTTTAATCATTCAAATGTAAATGTATAGAGCTGATTAATTGAAAATGTATCGTTTACTCGAACTCGGTTATTAATATCTTTAATATATTGTGTACGAGGATTTTGATAATTCAAACAGCAAAATGCAATACCGATTTGGTTTTTCTAGAAGTTAAAGTAACGATTTCTGAAATCATTGTCAACTTTTAAAATCTGATTCTGCGTGATGATTTTTTGTTTTAATTGGTAGCTTCATGTTTAAAAATCGAACTGACTGTTCAAGGTGTTTTTAACGTAATCAAATTAATATTTTTTTTTTCGTACACACAAGAGGACATATATCCTTTAATATTCAAGTAAATCGCAATAAATATACAATAAATAAAAACTCATGTTTGTACATGATATAATAATAATATAAAAATTTTGCAAATATTTATTTTACACACTTTATTTGATAAAGTTTAAAGTATTTGAACGATTCCTTTACTATACCATGTATTGTTAAACAGGATTATTATTTTCTTCATTCAAAATATATCCGAACAAATTAAAAATTTGTAGAAACTGTAGAATACAATTAAAAAATATATTTTTTTTACTTTTCACAAATTCGTTATATTTTTTACAATTTTTTAAACGCGAAAATAGTCCTCAACCCACAATTTATTATAAACTAATAAAACATTTTTTAATACGGCAAAGTATAAACTATTTGCACATATTTTAAAGACAATTTAATTGGCTATCAAATACCGTTTACAGAATTAAAATCAAAATTTGGATTTTCGATTTTTTCGGATTCGGTGATTAAAATCATATCGCTTATTTTGCTTCTAAACGTTGTTATTTTCTTCGTGCTAGAGATATCCTAACAAATTCAAAAAATTCTTAAAGTTGTGGAATATAGCTAAAAAATATATTTTTTTAAACTTTTCACCAACTCATTATATTTTTTTGCAATTTTTTAAACACGAAATTAGTCGCTCTATTTTAAATTAATACATCTTTTTTTAAAAAAAAGGCAATATTTTTTAATTTTTTTTGCAACTTGGTATTTACAGGAACCAAAAAAAGATAATTTTTTATAATATGTAAAAATAATCCAAATTTTTACTTTATTTTCCTTAAATCATTTTTGAATTTATAAACATCGAAATTTGACAAAAAACAATATTTTCGGATTTTTTATTCAATTTGGAATTGACAGGAACCAAAAACGAGCATTTTTATGTGAAAGTAATGAAAACCATGCCTCTATGTTCCTTGTATCACTTTTGATTTTGTAAATATCGAAATTTGACAAAAGACAATATTTTCGGATATTTTATTCAATTTGGAATTTATAGGAACCAAAAACGGGCATTTTTTATATAAAAATAATCGATATGTTGCCTCTATTTTCCTTGTATCATATTTGATTTTGTAGATTTCGAAATTTGCCAAAAGACAATATTTTTGGATTTTTTCTTTCAATCTGGAATTTACAGGAACCAAAAAACGGGCATTTTTTTTATGTAAAAATAATCCAAATTTTGCCTTCATTTTCCGTGTATCATAAAATAATCAAAATCGTGCCTTTGTGTCATTTTGGATTTTGTAGATTTGAAAATTCACAAAAGATAATATTTTAGGATTTTTTTCTTCTTAATTTGGAATTTGCAGAAACCCAAAAACGGGCATTTTTATATTTAAAAATAATAAAAGTTTTGCCTTAATTTTTCTTAAATCATTTTTGATTTTGTAAACATCGAAATTCACCAAAAGGCAATATTTTTTTTGGTTTTTTTTACTCAATTTGGAATTTACAGGAACAAAA
This sequence comes from Ocypus olens, assembly GCA_910593695.2. Taxonomy (NCBI): domain Eukaryota; kingdom Metazoa; phylum Arthropoda; class Insecta; order Coleoptera; family Staphylinidae; genus Ocypus; species Ocypus olens. The sequence continues at coordinate 4,655,507 of OU343063.1, forward strand.
AAACGGGCATCTTTTTATATAAAACTAATCAAAATGTTGCCTTTATTTTTCTTGTATCATTTTTGACTTCGTAGATGACAAAATTTGCCAAAATCAACATTTTTGAATATTTTTGAATTTTTCTTAATTTGGAATTTACAGGAAACAAAAAGCGTGCACTTTTTGTGTAGAAATAATCAAAATTTTGCCTTTATTTTTCTTGTATCATTTTTGATTTTGTAGACATCGAAATTCACCAAAAGGCAGTATTTTTATTTTATTATTCAATTTGGAATTTACACGAACCAAAAAAGGACATTTTTATGTAAAAATAATCAAAATCGTACCTTTATTTTCCTTGTATCATTTTTGAGTTTGTAGGCATCGAAATTTGCAAAAAGCAATATTTTTGATTTTTTTTCAATTTGGAATTTACAGGAACCAAAAAGCGGACATTTTTTTTTTGTTAAAAATCAAAATTTTGCCTTTATTTTCCTTGTATATTTTTTTATTTATTATTATCATTGTTATTAATATTATTTGTCACTATTTTGAATGAATTTTGAGTTATTTTGAAAATGTTCAATTCGATAGCAATTGTTTTTATATTTTTTTAGGATCGCCAAAATGATTAATTTTTTTTTACATTTTTACACTCTATCCACATGAGATTATCCCAATATCTAGAGGGGGGATGTCTTTAGTTTTTTTCATAATTATAATCTCCAATGAATTTTAAGTAATTTTGTAAATTTTCAATTCGATAGCAATTGTTTTTATATTTTTTTAGGATCACCAAAATTATTACAATTTTTTTACATGTTTACACTCTATCCACATGAGATTATGCCGATATTTAGAGGGGGGATGTCTTCAATTTTTTTCATAATTAAAATCTCCACTGAATTTTAAGTAATTTTGGAAATTTTCAATTCGATAGCAATTGTTTTTATATTTTTTTAGCATCGCCAAAATTATTCCAAATTTTTACATTTTTACACCCAACTACATGAGATTATTTCGAGATCTAGAGAGGTGATGTGTATAGTTTTTTCATAATTATAATTTCCAATGTATTTTAAGTAATTTTGGAAATTTTCAATTCGATAGCAATTATTTTTATATTTTTTTAGGATCGCCCAAATTATTACAAATTTTTTACATTTTTACGCTCTATCCACATGAGATTATCCCAATATCTAGAGAGGGGTTGTCCTTAGTTTTTTCATAATTATAATCTCCAATGAATTTTAAGTAATTTTGGAAATTTTCAATTCGATGGCAATTGTTTTTATATTTTTTTAGGATCGCTAAAATTATTACAAATTTTTACATGTTTACGCTCTATCCACGTGAGATTATCCCAATATCTAGAGCGGGGATGTCTTTAGTTTTTTTCATAATTATAATCTCCGATGAATTTTAAGTAATTTTGGAAATTTTCAATTCGATAGCAATTGTTTTTATATTTTTTTAGGATCGCCAAAATTATTACATTTTTTTACATTTTTACGCTCTATCCACATGAGATTATTCCAATATCTAGACGGGGGATGTCTTTAGTTTTTTTCATAATTATAATCTCCAATAAATTTTAAGTAATTTTGGAAATTTTCAATTCGATGGCAATTGTTTTTATATTTTTTTAGGATCGCTAAAATTATTACAAATTTTTACATGTTTACGCTCTATCCACGTGAGATTATCCCAATATCTAGAGCGGGGATGTCTTTAGTTTTTTTCATAATTATAATCTCCGATGAATTTTAAGTAATTTTGGAAATTTTCAATTCGATAGCAATTATTTTTATATTTTTTTAGGATCGCCAAAATTATTACATTTTTTTTACATTTTTACGCTCTATCCACATGAGATTATCCCAATATCTAGACGGGGGATGTCTTTAGTTTTTTTCATAATTATAATCTCCAATAAATTTTAAGTAATTTTGGAAATTTTCAATTCGATGGCAATTGTTTTTATATTTTTTTAGCATCGCTAAAATTATAACAAATTTTTACATTTTTACACTCTATCCACATGAGATTAATCCAAGATCTAGAGATGGGATATGTGTAGTTTTTTCATAATTATAATCTCCAATGAATTTCAAGTAATTTTGGAAATTTTCAATTCGATGGCAATTGTTTTTATATTTTTTTATGATCGCCAAAATTATTACAAATATTTTCATTTTTACACTCTATCCACATGAGATTATCCCAATATCTAAAGGGGCGATGTCTTTAGTTTTTTTCATAATTATAATCTCCAATGAATTTTAAGTAATTTTGGAAATTTTCAATTCGATAGCAATTGTTGTTATATTTTTTAAGCATCGCCAAAATTATTACAAATTTTTACATTTTTGCACTCTATCCACATGAGATTATTCCAAGATCTAGAGATGGGATGTGTTTCGTTTTTTTGGTAATTATAATCTCCAATGCATTTTAAGTAATTTTAGAAATTTTCAATTAGAATTAGTCCGAAGTTAGATCACCAAGTGACTGCACTATGAAATCATTCAATAATTTCCACGTATCGAACTACACCCGAGATTTTGATCGATCTCAGGACGAGATAGAGCAGAGGAATGTTTGATTTCTAGCCCGAGGGACATTCACTTAATACAATTCTATTTACTCTTGCTATTTGTTGTCTATGCCCAGATCTGAGTGCATGAGTGTGCGCTCGCGCTCGTTGTGCAATCAGACTCGAAATTCCTGCCCACGTACATGAACCCAATGCCCGCTTCGATATTACCATTACCATGACCATTATTACCATTATGTGTTATTATTTTTCTCTCCTCGGCCCAAACGCACCACACGATCGGCGGATTTTCAAGGCGGCCTTCGGAGAGCGCTCACGAATTTTTCTTTGAAAAATTTTAGAATGGCTCGGGTGTAATTAGAGACTGACCATCGGAATTATGGAGGTATCATAAATTTTATTCGTAGTTGCACTTATAATGGAGGAGAAGAAAAAAATAGTGTAAATGTTGTAGATGACTTTTAAGGAGAGAGAGATTGTGATTGGTTTGGCCTTTAATGGTAATTATTGAATTATTTTTTTTTGCTATTGAAGATAGCTGAAATTTTTTAACGGCAATCAATTTCTCTCGTCTTTCTGATGAAAAATAAGTTAAATTCAATAGTCTACGATGATTATTAAGAAAGTTGCATTTTTTAACAAATTTCCAAGGGGTTTAGTCATGTCTTTTTTTCGTGTTTTCATCAAAAATTGAAAATCTCTAATCCGACTAATTGACGTACGAGGAGCTCAGATTTACAAACCGCGTTCAATTGGGAGTTTTCGTTTGGCCGCTACGGCCGATCAAAGTCTGAAAAATCAATTATTTTTGTAAATTTTCTAAAATGTTCACTGTGACTGACTAATTTTTTTGCATTTTTGCATTTTTGTAAATTTTCTAAAATGTTCACTGTGACTGACTAATTTTTTTGCATTTTTGCATTTTTTAACAAATTTCCAAGGGGTTTACTCATGTCTTTTTTTCGTGTTTTTGTCAAAAATTGAAAATCTCTAATCCGACTAATTGACGTACGAGGAGCTCAGATTTGCAAACCGCGTTCAATTTGGAGTTTTCGTTTGGCCGCTACGGCCGATCAAAGTCTGAAAAATCAATTATTTCTTTTAATTTTCCAAAATGTTCAATGTGACTGTCTGATTTTTTTGCTATTGAAGATAGCTGAAATTTTTTAACGGCAATCAATTTCTCTCGTCTTTCTGATGAAAATAAAGTCAACTTCAATAGTCTACGATGATTATTAAAAAAGTTGCATTTTTTAACAAATTTCCAAGGGGTTTACTCATGTCTTTTTTTCGTGTTTTCATCAAAAATTGAAAATCTCTAATCCGACTAATTGACGTACGAGGAGCCCAGATTTGCAAACCGCGTTCAATTTGGAGTTTTCGTTTGGCCGCTACGGCCGATCAAAGTCTGAAAAATCAATTATTTCTTTTAATTTTCCAAAATGTTCACTGTGACTGACTATTTTTTTTGCTATTGAAGATAGGTGAAATTTTTTAACGGCAATCAATTTCTCTCGTCTTTTTGATGAAAAAAAGGTAACTTCAATAGTCTACGATGATTATTAAGAAAGTTGCATTTTTTAACAAATTTCCAAGGGGTTTACTCATGTCTTTTTTTCGTGTTTTCATCAAAAATTGAAAATCTCTAAACCGACTAATTGACGTACGAGGAGCTCAGATTTGGAAACCGCGTTCAATTTGGAGTTTTCGTTTGGTCGCTACGGCCGATCAAAGTCTGAAAAATCAATTATTTCTTTTAATTTTCCAAAATGTTCACTGTGACTGACTATTTTTTTTGCTATTGAAGATAGGAGAAATTTTTTAACGGCAATCAATTTCTCTCGTTTTTCTGATGAAAAATAAGTTAAATTCAATAGTCTACGATGATTATTAAGAAAGTTGCATTTTTTGACAAATTTCCAAGGGGTTTACTCATGTCTTTTTTTCGTGTTTTCATCAAAAATTGAAAATTTCTAATCCGACTAATTGACGTACGAGGAGCTCAGATTTGCAAACCGCGTTCAATTTGGAGTTTTCGTTTGGCCGCTACGGCCGATCAAAGTCTGAAAAATCAATTATTTCTTTTAATTTTCCAAAATGTTCACTGTGACTGACTATTTTTTTTGCTATTGAAGATAGGTGAAATTTTTTAACGGCAATCAATTTCTCTCGTCTTTTTGATGAAAAAAAAGTCAACTTCAATAGTCTACGATGATTATTAAGAAAGTTGCATTTTTTAACAAATCTCCAATGGGTTGACTCATGTCTTTTTTTCGTGTTTTCATCAAAAATTGAAAATCTCTAATCCAACTAATTGACGTACGAGGAGCTCAGATTTGCAAACCGCGTTCAATTTGGAGTTTTCGTTCGGCCGCTACGGCCGATCAAAGTCTGAAAAATCAATTATTTCTTTTAATTTTCAAAAAGGTTCAATGTGACTGACTAATTTTTTTGCTATTGAAGATAGCTTTTTTTCGTGTTTTTGTCAAAAATTGAAAATCTCTAATCCGACTAATTGGCGTACGAGGAGCTTAGATTTGCAAACCGCGTTCTATTTGGAGTTTTCGTTTGGCCGCTACGGCCGATCAAAATCTGAAAAATCAATTATTTTTGTAAATTTTCTAAAATGTTCACTATTACTGACTAATTTTTTTGCTATTGAAGATAGCTGAAATTTTTTAACGGCAATCAATTTCTCTCGTCTTTCTGATGAAAAAAAAGTCAACTTCAATAGTCTACGATGATTATTAAGAAAGTTGCATTTTTTAATAAATTTCCAAGGGGTTCACTCATGTCTTTTTTTCGTGTTTTCATCAAAAATCCCTAATCCGACTAATTGACGTACAAGGAGCTTAGATTTGCAAACCGCGTTCAATTTGGAGTTTTCGTTCGGCCGCTACGGCCGATCAAAGTCTGAAAAATCAATTATTTTTGTAAATTTTCGAAAATGTTCACTGTGACTGACTAATTTTTTTTGCTATTGAAGATAGCTGAAATTTTTTAACGGCAATCAATTTCTCTCGTCTTTCTGATGAAAAAAAACTTCAATAGTCTACGATGATTATTAAGAAAGTTGCATTTTTTAACAAATTTCCAAGGGGTTTACTCGTGTCTTTTTTTTCGTGTTTTCATAAAAAATTGAAAATCTCTTATCCGACTAATTGACGTACGAGGAGCTCAGATTTGCAAACCGCGTTCAATTTGGAGTTTTCGTTTGGCCGCTACAGCCGATCAAAGTCTGAAAAATCAATTATTTCTTTTAATTTTCTAAAATGTTCACTGTGACTGACTAATTTTTTTGCTATTGAAGATAGCTGAAATTTTTTAACGGCAATCAATTTCTCTCGTCTTTCTGATGAAAATAAAGTCAACTTCAATAGTCTACGATGATTATTAAGAAAGTTGCATTTTTTAACAAATCTCCAATGGGTTTACTCATGTCTTTTTTTTGTGTTTTCATCAAAAATTGAAAATCTCTAACCCAACTAATTGACGTACGAGGAGCTCAGATTTGCAAACCGCGTTCAATTTGGAGTTTTCGTTCGGCCGCTACGGCCGATCAAAGTCTGAAAAATCAATTATTTCTTTTAATTTTCTAAAATGTTCACTGTGACTGACTAATTTTTTTGCTATTGAAGATAGCTGAAATTTTTTAACGGCAATCAATTTCTCTCGTCTTTCTGATGAAAATAAAGTCAACTTCAATAGTCTACGATGATTATTAAGAAAGTTGCATTTTTTAACAAATCTCCAATGGGTTTACTCATGTCTTTTTTTCGTGTTTTCATCAAAAATTGAAAATCTCTAATCCAACTAATTGACGTACGAGGAGCTCAGATTTGCAAACCGCGTTCAATTTGGAGTTTTCGTTCGGCCGCTACGGCCGATCAAAGTCTGAAAAATCAATTATATCTTTTAATTTTCAAAAAGGTTCAATGTGACTGACTAATTTTTTTGCTATTGAAGATAGCTGAAATTTTTTAACGGCAATCAATTTCTCTCGTCTTTCTGATGAAAATAAAGTCAACTTCAATAGTCTACGATGATTATTAAGAAAGTTGCATTTTTTAACAATTTTCCAAGGGGTTTACTCATGTCTTTTTCGTGTTTTTGTCAAAAATTGAAAATCTCTAATCCGACTAATTGACGTACGAGGAGCTTAGATTTGCAAACCGCGTTCTATTTGGAGTTTTCGTTTGGCCGCTACGGCCGATCAAAATCTGAAAAATCAATTATTTTTGTAAATTTTCTAAAATGTTCACTATGACTGACTAATTTTTTTGCTATTGAAGATAGCTGAAATTTTTTAACGGCAATCAATTTCTCTCGTCTTTCTGATGAAAAAAAAGTCAACTTTAATAGTCTACGATGATTATTAAGAAAGTTGCATTTTTTAACAAATTTCCAAGGGGTTTACTCATGTCTTTTTTTCGTGTTTTCATCAAAAATTGAAAATCTCTAATCCGACTAATTGACGTACGAGGAGCTCAGATTTGCAAACCGCGTTCAATTTGGAGTTTTCGTTCGGCCGCTACGGCCGATCAAAGTCTGAAAAATCAATTATTTCTTTTAATTTTCTAAAATGTTCACTGTGACTGACTAATTTTTTTGCTATTGAAGATAGCTGAAATTTTTTAACGGCAATCAATTTCTCTCGTCTTTCTGATGAAAATAAAGTCAACTTCAATAGTCTACGATGATTATTAAGAAAGTTGCATTTTTTAACAAATTTCCAAGGGGTTTACTCATGTCTTTTTTTTCGTGTTTTCATCAAAAATTGAAAATCTCTTATCCGACTAATTGACGTACGAGGAGCTCAGATTTGCAAACCGCGTTCAATTTGGAGTTTTCGTTTGGCCGCTACGGCCGATCAAAGTCTGAAAAATCAATTATTTTTGTAAATTTTCTAAAATGTTCACTATGACTGACTAATTTTTTTGCTATTGAAGATAGCTGAAATTTTTTAACGGCAATCAATTTCTCTCGTCTTTCTGATGAAAATAAAGTCAACTTCAATAGTCTACGATGATTATTAAAAAAGTTGCATTTTTTAACAAATTTCCAGGCGGTTTACTCATGTCTTTTTTTCGTGTTTTCATCAAAAATTGAAAATCTCTAATCCGACTAATTGACGTACGAGGAGCTCAGATTTGCAAACCGCGTTCAATTTGGAGGTTTCGTTTGGCCGCTACTGCCGATCAAAATCTGAAAAATCAATTATTTTTGTAAATTTTCTAAAATGTTCACTATGACTGACTAATTTTTTTGCTATTGAAGATAGCTGAAATTTTTTAACGGCAATCAATTTCTCTCGTCTTTCTGATGAAAAAAAAGTCAACTTTAATAGTCTACGATGATTATTAAGAAAGTTGCATTTTTTAACAAATTTCCAAGGGGTTTACTCATGTCTTTTTTTCGTGTTTTCATCAAAAATTGAAAATCTCTAACCCAACTAATTGACGTACGAGGAGCTCAGATTTGCAAACCGCGTTCAATTTGGAGTTTTCGTTCGGCCGCTACGGCCGATCAAAGTCTGAAAAATCAATTATTTCTTTTAATTTTCTAAAATGTTCACTGTGACTGACTAATTTTTTTGCTATTGAAGATAGCTGAAATTTTTTAACGGCAATCAATTTCTCTCGTCTTTCTGATGAAAATAAAGTCAACTTCAATAGTCTACGATGATTATTAAGAAAGTTGCATTTTTTAACAAATTTCCAAGGGGTTTACTCATGTCTTTTTTTTCGTGTTTTCATCAAAAATTGAAAATCTCTTATCCGACTAATTGACGTACGAGGAGCTCAGATTTGCAAACCGCGTTCAATTTGGAGTTTTCGTTTGGCCGCTACGGCCGATCAAAGTCTGAAAAATCAATTATTTTTGTAAATTTTCTAAAATGTTCACTATGACTGACTAATTTTTTTGCTATTGAAGATAGCTGAAATTTTTTAACGGCAATCAATTTCTCTCGTCTTTCTGATGAAAAAAAAGTCAACTTTAATAGTCTACGATGATTATTAAGAAAGTTGCATTTTTTAACAAATTTCCAAGGGGTTTACTCATGTCTTTTTTTCGTGTTTTCGTCAAAAATTAAAAATCTTTAATCCGACTAATTGACGTACGAGGAGCTCAGATTTGCAAACCGCGTTCAATTTGGAGTTTTCGTTTGGCCGCTACGGCCGATCAAAGTCTGAAAAATCAATTATTTCTTTTAATTTTCCAAAATCTTCACTGTGACTGACTAATTTATTTGCTATTGAAGATAGCTGAAATTTTTTAACGGCAATCAATTTCTCTCGTTTTTCTGATAAAAAAAAGTTAAATTCAATAGTCTACGATGATTATTAAGAAAGTTGCATTTTTTAACAAATCTCCAATGGGTTTACTCATGTCTTTTTTTCGTGTTTTCATCAAAAATTGAAAATCTCTAATCCGACTAATTGACGTACAAGGAGCTCAGATTTGCAAACCGCGTTCAATTTGGAGTTTTCGTTTAGTAGCTACGGCCGTTCAAAGTCTGAAAAATCGATTTTTTTTCTTTTTTCTTCTTCATCCACGAACCTCATCTCCTGTAAAGATACATTTGCTTATAATTACCTTCAAGTTAATACAATCTTCTTTTTTATCACCACATTAAATTAAACGCTCGAGGGTTAATGATCTTTTTGAAATATTCCTGCATCTACCGAGGATTATTCTCTTTGATAAAATTAAGGGCCTCTCTGTAAAGACAATCGCGATGTAGTCAGCAGATCTCGAGTGGACCCTCCAACGTTGTAAGGGACACGAGTCGGGAATAATTCACCGGGGGACGCGAAACGAGGGTGTGAGTGCGATGACAATAGGGGTGAAACGAGGGTTAAATAATGGAATGTTATCGTGCTGAGGAGGAATGAAATGGTAATAAACGTAAACGTCTGTTCGAAATAATATAATATTTGAAAATTTTCAATTACTTTGCACTGAAATTTTTCAAGTTCATGCCACAAATAGTCTTTGCCACCAATATCTGAAACGTCACAAATGCGCAATTATTTTTATTCACATCCAATGAGTAGAGTAACTTAAGTTGTTATATAAATCTTTATTGTAATAGGGGTTTCCCGTTTCTAAATAAATTTAAAAAAAAGAACCACATTTAAGGATTCTACAGATATAACAAAATGAGTGACATACAAGGATAATCCTAGGTTTTATATCTTCTGACTGAATTGTGGGTCAACGTGAGGATTTCACAGGTCAATGGCATTAGTAAGGCTTCATCGAATGCAAATATTATTGCCACCACCAGATTCGCCAATTAAATTAATGCAATTTATTTGTAGAATAATCAATATAACGTCTTTAGCTTCTGATACGTACATCAAAGGTGGCGTCCAGAAGGAACACGGAGAGAATACAAAGGGCCCTACGCCCTTTGAATTAATAAGATATACCTGTACAATGTTACCAAACAAATTTGCTTAATACCAGTGATATTTAACTAACTTTGTAAATTGTAAATGGGTCGGGAATATTGAAGGTATTAAATATGAGCGCAAGAAAAAATAATAACTAAAGTACATAAGTTCCAGTTTCATTGCTTTTACTTATTATAGTGAACCCAATATATAACTTTTCTATTAAGGGATGATTTATTTTATGGCGTAATATAAAACTCATTGGATGGACATAACGATATATCATACATTTTCATCAGTATTCGACCAGCCTTTGCCAACAAGGGACATTTCACTTCTAACAGGTGATTCTTGGTTAATTTATATTTTTATTTTATTACTGCGTATATTTTATACTTATGAAAATACGATTTTTCGGTTATTAATTTTTTTTTAGTTTAAGTAAAATACTGGTTATATTCCGTTATACCAACATTTATTTTTTATGTTTTGTATTTTTTATCAAAATCTCTGCTTTGGAAATGTAAACTTTGGACTAGATTTTCTTAATTTTTTCAAAAATCCCGTAAAGAATTTAAATTAATTTTTGAAGAAATATTCCAGACATATGTAGCTTTAAAACAGAACAAAAATCTAAACAAACGTTATCACTAATTTTTCAGAATTTTCATCAAAATCGCTGTACTGAAAAATACGAACATACGACTAGATTTTCTTAATTTTCTCAAAAATCCCTTGTTGAATTTTAATAAAGTTTTCAGGAAATATTCCAAAGATATGTGGCTATAAAACAAAAGAAAAATCTAAAAAGACGGTATCACTAGCTTTTCCTGAATTTTCTATGAAAATCTCTACTTGGCAAAAACAAACATTCGACTGGATTTTCTTAATTTTCTCAGAAACCCTGTAAGATATTTTAATTAAATTTTTAGGAAAGATTCCAGACGTATGTAGCTATAAAATAAAGGAAAAATCCAAAAAGACGTCATCACTAGTTTTTTCGAAATTTTTCATCAAAACCTCATTGAAAACAAGCGAACATTCTAGTACATTTTCTTAATTTTCTGAAAAACCGCTTAATGAATTTTAATCAATTTATCAAAAAATATTCCAAACGTAGATGGCTATAAAACAAACAAAAAAATCAACAAGGCGTTATCACAATCTTTTTCGGAATTTTTCATCGAAATCTCTGCTCTGGAAATGTAAACATTCCACTGGATTTTCCTGAAACGATTTTTTATAAATTTTCCAGACGTATGTAGCTATAAAACAAAAAAATCTTAAAAGACGTTATCACTAATTTTTCCCAAATTGTTTTTTATCAAAATCGCTGCATTGCAAAATACGAGCATTCTACTGGATTTTCTTTATTTTCTCAAAAATCCTGCAACGAATTCAAGTAATTTTTTCTAGGAAATATTCCAGACATTTATAGCTATAAAAATATAAAGGAAACACATAAAAAGACGTTATCACTAGTTTTTCGGAATTCTTTTAACAAAATCGTTGTTTTGCAGAATGCGAACATTCGACTGGATTTTTTTCATTTTTTCAAAAATCTTGCAACGAATTTAAAAAAATTCAGGCAATATTCCATAACTATAAAACCAGGGGCGGCTCGCGGCTCGTAGAGCCAATGGCACTACCTGTACTTTCAAGCTCAGCAAGAATTTTTTAATTAATTCCTTAAACACTTTTTCACCAGTTAATCGTTCTTTTTCTTTCTTCAAAAAAGGAGGGGGGGGCTATATTGTATAAGTGGCGCTATCATCCACATGTTCCACGAGCCGCCACTGAAATTAAGTACAGTTTTTGAAAATCCACGAGTTGTGAATTTTTGAAAATTTTAATTCGAGCAAAAAATTAAAAAAAAATATAAAACGTGTCGACTGAATGCTACAAAAATGAAACTAAATTTTCAAATCATCGTTTTATCAAATTAAATAGAGTTTTTGAAAATCTGCTAATTATTTCGCGAGTTGCGAATTTTTGGAAATGTTAGTTTTCGAATTGTGCAGTACTCAAGTGAAAATTTAAAAAATATATATATAAAACGTTTCGACGAAATTCTAAAAAAAAAAAATTAGATTTGTAAATCATCGTTTTATCAAATTAAATAGAGTTTTTGAAAATCCACCAATTATTTCGCGAGTTACGAATTTTTGAAAATTTCAGTTTTAGAATTGTGTAATACTCGAGCAAAAATTTAAAAAAATAAATAAAACCTGTCGACTAAATTCTATAAAAATTAAATTGTATTTGGAAATCATCGTTTTATTAAACTACATGGAGTATTTTGAAAATCCACCGATTATTTCGCGAGTTGTGAATTTTTGAAAATTTTACTTTTTGAATTGTGTAATCCTCGAGCAAAAAAATTAAAAAAATATATAAAACGTGTCAACGAAATTCTACAAAAATTAAATTAGCTTTGCAAATTATCGTTTTATCAAACTAAATAGAGTTTTTGAAAATCCACCAATTATTTCGTGAATTGTGAATTTTTGAAAATTTTAGTTTCCGAAAAAATATAAAACGTGTCGACTAAATTCTACAAAAATTAAATTCGATTTGCAAATCATCGTTTCATCAAATTATTTTATTAAAATACTTTCGCCAGTTACTTTGGTCTAGAAAGATAAATCGTTCTTTCTTTCTTTAAAAAAGGAGGGAGGTATGTTGTATAAGTGGCTCCACCATCAACATGTTACAAATTTTAAGTTGACATTTTTTACATTTTTTTTAAGATGTTTAACACTCTGTTCAAATCGAATTATCTCAAAATTTAGGGATAGGGTATTTACAGATTTGTATAGAATCATAATTCCAAATAATTTTCGAATAGATTTGTGTAGTTTCAAGCCGGTGGCAATTATTTTTACTTTGTTTTCAAGTCATCGAAATGATTGTATTTTTTTCAAAATGTCACGCTCTTTTCGAATGGAATTATCTCGAATTTTACTGATGGGGTGTTTATAGATTTTTATAGAATCGTAATCCTAAATGAAATTTAAATAGATTTGTGCAATTTCAAATCGGTGGCAATTGTTTTTATATTTTGGTCAAGTCACTAAAATTATTGTATTTCTCCACAATTTCACGCTCAAATAGAATTATCTTGAAATTTAGGTACGAAGTGCTAACAAATTATTATGGAGGCTTAATCTTAAATCAATTTTGAATAGATTTGGGATTCTGATTTTTTTTACAATTTGTGCGAAATTGTTGACAATTTCACGTTCGAACAGAGCGTATAATTTTGGAAAAATATAATAATTTCGACGACTTGAAAAAATAATATAAAAACAATTGCCATCGACTTGGAATTACACAAATCTATTCAAAATTCATTTGAGATTACGATTCTTCAAAAATCTTTATCCCTAAATTTCGAGATAATGCCATTCGAACAGCATTATCTCGAAATTTAGTTTATTTCGGTTTAAATAGGATTATATCAAAATCTAGATATGACATTTTTCAAATTTATATAAATTTCAAAAACAATATTAAATGGTTCTATTATATCTATGATTATGGAAATACATATTTTTTTAGGTGCGTGAAGAATTTGCAATCTTAGAGATGATTTTTCTTCTTGATAATTGAATTATTAATTTTGAGAGCTGTTTGAAAATTTGGATCAAAATGATTATCTGGAATGTACTGGCTTTATTGGTTCTACTCTCTAGTTGGTGTTCGGCAGCGAAACATAAATTGCGTAAGTTTTTTTTACATTATATAATAATAATAACAATAATCTTAATTTACAATGAAAATAATGTTACTCTTTCTTCATATCCATCCCAATGTACCTTCATTTATTTCGCAATCAATCCAATTTCCACTTAAAATAGATGCTACTACGTTTCATGAAAATCCCCAAATATCCCATTCGTACATTACAAGATAATCCCACTTGAACGTCAGAGTGTTCATTTCAAAATTACATTTTTTAAATTCGCCTGAAAAAAAATAAAAACAATGGCTATTAGCCAAAAACTTTCTAAAATTACTTAGAACAGATGTTACTACGTGATTTCACAAAAATCTCAAAATACTCCCTCCGTCAATTAAAAGATAATCCCACTTGAACGTCATTGTGTTCATTCCAAACTACATTTTTTAAATTCGGTTGAAAAAAAAATTAAAAATAATGGCTAGAGACCTGAAACTTTTTAAAATTACTTTGAATAGATATTACTACGTGATTTCATAAAAATCATAAAATACCCCCTCTGTCAATTGCAACATAATCCCACTTAAACGTCGGAGTTTAAATTCCAAAATTACAATTTTTAAATTCGGCTGAAAAAAAAATTCAAAACAACGCAACAAGCCTGAAATTTTCTAAAATTACTTATAATATATATTATTACGTAATCCCATAAAAATCCACAAATACCTCCTCCATCAATTACAAGATAATCTCACTTGAACGTCAGAATTTTAATTCCAAAGTTACAATTTTTAAATTGGGCTGAAAAAAAATTAAAAACAACGGCTACAAGCTTGAAACTTTTGTAAATTACTTAGAATATATTTTACTACGTAATTCCATAAAAATCCCCGAATAATCCTTCCGTCAATTACCAGATAATCCTACTTGAATATCAGAGTGTTAATTCCTAAATTACAATTTTTAAATGGGCAGCGGTTACAAGCCTGAAACTTTCTAAAATTGCTTGGAATATATGTTTGTACGCAATTCCATAAAAATCCTCAAATACCCTCTTCGTCAATTACAAGATAATCCCACTTGAACGGGAAAGTGCTAATTCCAAAATTACAATTTCTAAATTGGGCTAATAAAAATTATAAACAAAGGGTATAAGCCTAAAACTTTCTAACATTACTTAGTATAGATGCTACTATGTGATTCCTTCAATATGTAAGCAAATCCTCTAAGAGAAAGCAACTCTTTGAATAAATGCATTCATTTCACTACGCCTGTGCAATTCATTCTAGGGTTGGAATTTCTCTTCGAATATTTCCAATTTCGAAAGTTCGAAGCTTCGAAGAGTGAAGTTCCGTAGTTTCAAAAATCCTTAGTTTCAAAGATTCGAAGATTAAGTTTTGAATCTTCGAAATTTCGCAAATATTGGCAAATGAAAAAGTTAATTCATTTGAAATTATTTCAAAACTAATAAAAAACTATTCATGTTGCAAGATATGTATTTTTTACCTTTCAAATACATTAGGTTGATGTTAATTTATTATTACAGTGCGCATCTTATGTTTCGTCTTGGGATTTCAAGGTAAATGTTTTGAAATTGCAAAAATTTTTAAGTGCAGGTTACGTATTTAAAACTGTGCTATCACTGAAGTTTAATATCTGACTTCTGTAATACTTATTGTAGCGGCACCAATAAAGATTATTATTATTATAATTATGTTTAGGGAAACTGGAAAATTTAAAAAACTTCGAAACTTCAAAACTTAAGATTATTCGAAAAATTCGAAAACTTCGAAGCTTTGCAACTTCGATACTTCGAATCTTCGAAATGTTGAAAAACTACGATATTCGAAGTTCTGCCCTGATTCATTCCACTTCACATCCTTTGTTTATATCCATCCCAATTTACCCTCATTCATTTCTTAATCCAATTTCATCCTAAGCCATACTCCATCTACGACTTTTAAACGAAGTTTTTTTTATAAACAATCAATAACAAATTGAATAAATAAACAAATATTTACATATTCAGGTTATATTTCGTCTTATTTTTAATTCAACAAATTAAATGATTGCCGTTTTTAGTGATTTTCCTGGAAGACTCGAACACAAACCTTGAATCAATAATCGACAAAGTTCCAAAAGAGCCTGAAGTAGACGTGGATATGGTAACAATGAAATATAATGTGCAACAAACGTTTCTAGACGAAGGTAATTGAAAGTTTGCAAGTTTCTTAAATCAACAATGGTCTTATCTGACTCAACAAATTGTCTTTATGCTTGAGAAATTATTAATTGTTAGCGTTACATTTATTATTTCTCCTATGAACAAAAAATAAGTGTTACCAAAGTTTTTTTTTCAAAATAATTGTTAGCATTACATTTATTATTTCTCCTATGAACAAAAAATAAGTATTACCAAAGTTTTTTTTTCAAAATAATTGCTAGCGTTACATTTATTATTTCTCCTATGAACAAAAAATAAGTGTTACCAAAGTTTTTTCAAAATCATTAGCGGCATTCACACATACGCGCAATCCCGCTCGCAAGGAGTGGCCCGTTCCATTCCCGCACCGTTGAACGTGCGCGTGAATGCAAGAACATCGCATATTCTAAAAACGCACACTTTTCGTTGGATTAGTTCCAGCGTTAATTTCTTACCATGTGCATGGAGCGAGAACAGAGGATAAAATTGTCCACTTTTGCTCAAAAAACGATTGGAACGCCACGTTCCGCGCGATATAACGGCGCATTCCAAGAACGCGTGAAAAAATGTACGTGTGAACGCCGCTATTGTCAGCTCCATAAAAAAAGTCTCAATCAATTTTACTCGCCTCGTGTAATAATAAATAAAGAAAAATGTTTAATGTAGGCTTAATTTGTCATTCACACCTCAAAACCTTAAAGTTAATTATCTTATGTTCTACCTTGCATGAAAGTACATTTGTTGCCATTATATTCTCGTAGTCAGTATGCGACAAAAAAAACTATTTCAATTACAAATAAAAGCAACTGAAATCTACAATAAAAATTTCAGTTTGCAAAAGATCTCGCCCCGATTTAATACTGGACTTAACGACTTGGAAAATTGCCTCGGAGACGGCGAAAAAGATAACACGTTACGCTCGCATTCCGACCATAACCACGACTTTCGGCGGAGAGGGAGACTTCATCGAATGGATGGATCTGAGTGCCGCGCACAAAGATATCTTCCTGCAGATCAAACAGCCCGCCGATTTGGTACCGCATGTCGTTAGGGCTATAGTCAAGCGTCACAAATACGCGAACGCCGCTGTACTTTACGACAATACTTTTGGTGAGTATTCCAAAATATTAATCTAAACAGCGTGCACGATTAGCGGTAATATAAATCAAACTAAACTGAATTTGAAAAATACGCACGAGTGATTATTAGTTGTTGAATTTTTCGATTGGGTTTAATTATGGATTTTCATAACCTAAATTGAATTAGTTTTCCACCCTTAACATAATTAACACATTCAATGCTTACAATTTTTCGATAAGTCTCGAGCATCTTCACCGAGTGCCAATCACGCCTTTTGGCGAGAAAGGAACATTTACGTTTAATCTATCCAAATCATTGTTTATTATTATTATTATTATTATGTTTTAAGTGATGCTGCACAAATTAAAAATGCTCCTCATCAACATGGAAGTCCGACATACGATTTTGCCCCACAATAGAGTTTTTTTGGCCGAGCTCCACCGGCTGGAGATCTTCAACTACTTCATAATCGGGACCGCAAATACGATTTCTAAAATATTGACGGGGGCGTGTAAAAGTGGCTTCTTCAAGCGGAATTTCGCTTGGTACGCAATAACTTTGGAAGAACGCGGAAACGTCCATGTCGACTGCAGTTATTCGCGATTCGTGGTGGCATCTCCTAAACTGAAAAGAAGAAATCTGAAAGTCGATTTTGGAAATCCTGAAGGGGATGCGCTGCCCCGGGTGACTAAGGAGTTTTATTACGATGTTGTGAGGATTGCTTACGGTGTTGTTAAAAAGTGTGTGTTGATAAGCTTTTTGTGGATTTGGTTGATGTCTTGTTTTTAATTTTAGTGTTAAAAAGTCCAGCCTGAAGGAGTTGTGCGATGATGGAATTAATGAAGGCGCTAATGTGAAGATGGTTTCTAGTGTTAATGTAAGTAACTATTCGTTTAAGACTTGTTGGATTGGGGATGTATCAAAAACTGTCCAAAAATGTTTGCTATAGTTTTCTGGACTCGGGGCCAGTTTATGTTAACGTAAGTATATTTGTTCAAGATTTTCTGAATTATTTTGAAGACGTAAGTAATTGGTAAATGCCCTAAAAAATATATAAATCAAATTTCCAACTGTTTTATTATTTTAGCTATCTGAAATTTCTTAACTCCAATCGATTTGTCTCGTTCTTCTGGTGAAGGAAAACGGCACCTTAATGATCTGGGATGATTATTAAAAAAGTTGTTTTTTTTTTCATTTTCAAGTTTTTTGCGAGCGCCTCACGCTGTTGAAATTGGCATTAGTTCTTGTGCAAGTACTTTTTCTGATGCGTCATAATGAGATCTTCCGAACGGCGTAATACCGAATCGAACGAGTGGTTTCTTCAGGAAATTATTTCAAAGTCAATTTTTGAGAAAAAGTAACCCTTGGATGGAATTTCTAATTTCCAACTTTTTTAATTAATTTAGCTAGCTGAAATTTGTTAACTCCGGTCGATTTGTCTCGTTCTTCTGATGAAAAAAGAGTGCACTTTAACGATCTGGGACATGTATACAACACACTAACAATAAATAAATAAATAAGTTGAAAACGTCAAAGGCAACAATTGGTATCGATTTGAAATTTTAAAAATTTTCTCATTACTCTTCCTAGTTTGCAATTGGGTAAAAACTGCAACTATTTTTTCCTTAGATTTTAAGATATTTTTATTTTAAACGGAATCTCGAGTTGTGAAAATTTTACTAGTTTTTCGAGGCTTGAAAAAAATATAAAAACAATTGCTATCGATTTCAAATTTTTCAAATTTACTCATTACTCTTCCTAGTTTGCAATTCGGTAAAAACTGCAACTATTTTTCCCTTGGATTTTAAGATATTTTTATTTTAAACGGAATGTCAAGTTGTGAAAATTTTACTAGTTTTTCGCGACTTGAAAAAAATATAAAAACAATTGCTATCGATTTGAATTTTTTTAAATTTACTCATTACTCTTCCTAGTTTGCAATTCGGTAAAAACTGCAACTATTTTTTTTTTGAATTTTAAGATATTTTTATTTTAAACGGAATGTCAAGTTGTGAAAATTTTACTAGTTTTTCGCGACTTGAAAAAAATATAAAAACAATTGCTATCGATTTGAAATTTTTTTAAATTTACTCAATACTCTTCCTAGTTTGCAATTCGGTAAAAACTGCAACTATTTTTTCCTTGGATTTTAAGATATTTTTATTTTAAACGGAATGTCAAGTTGTGAAAATTTTACTAGTTTTACGCGACTTGAAAAAAATATAAAAACAATTGCTATCGATTTGAATTTTTTTTTAATTTACTCATTACTCTCCCTAGTTTGCAATTCGGTAAAAACTGCAAGTATTTTTTCCTTGGATTTTAAGATATTTTTATTTTAAACGGAATGTCAAGTTTTGACAATTTTACTAGTTTTTCGCGACTTGAAAAAAAATATAAAAACAATTGCTAACGATTTGATTTTTTTTAAATTTACTCATTTCTCTTCCTAGTTTGCAATTCGGTAAAAACTGCAACTATTTTTTCCTTGGATTTTAAGATATTTGGTATTTTAAACGGAATGTCAAGGTGTAAAAATTTTACTAGTTTTTCGAGACTTGAAAAAAATATAAAAACAATTACTATCGATTTGAAATTTTCAAAATTTACTCACTACTCTCCCTAGTTTGCAATTCGGTAAAAACTGCAACTATTTTTTCCTTGAATTTTAAGATATTTTTATTTTAAACGGAATGTCAAGTTGTGAAAATTTTACTAGTATTTCGCGACTTGAAAAAAATATAAAAACAATTGCTATCGATTTGAAATTTTTTAAATTTACTCATTACTCTTCCCAATTTGCAATTCGGTAAAAACTTCAAGTATTTTTTCCTTGGATTTTAAAATATTTTTATTTTAAACGGAATGACAAGTTGTGAAAATTTTACTAGTTTATCGAGACTTGAAAAAAATATAAAAACAATTGGTATCAATTTGAATTTTTTTTCATTTACTCATTACTCTTCCTGGTTTGCAATTCGGTAAAAACTGCAACTATTTTTTCCTTGGATTTTAAGATATTTTTATTTTTAACGGAATGTCAATTTGTGAAAATTTTACTAGTTTTTCGCGACTTGAAAAAAATATAAAAACAATTGTTATCGATTTGATTTTTTTTTAATTTACTCATTACTCTCCCTAGTTTGCAATTCGGTAAAAACTGCAAGTATTTTTTCTTTGGATTTTAAGATATTTTTATTTTAAACGGAATGTCAAGTTGTGAATATTTTACTAGTTTTTCGCGACTTGAAAAATATATAAAAACAATTGCTATCGATTTGAAATTTTTAAATTTACTCATTTCTCTTCCTAGTTTGCAATTCGGTAAAAACTGCAACTATTTTTTCCTTGGATTTTAAGATATTTGGTATTTTAAACGGAATGTCAAGGTGTAAAAATTTTACTAGTTTTTCGAGACTTGAAAAAAATATAAAAACAATTGCTATCGATTTGAATTTTTTTAAATTTACTCATTACTCTTCCCAATTTGCAATTCGGTAAAAACTTCAAGTATTTTTTCCTTGGATTTTAAAATATTTTTATTTTAAACGGAATGACAAGTTGTGAAAATTTTACTAGTTTATCGAGACTTGAAAAAAATATAAAAACAATTGGTATCAATTTGAAATTTTTTAAATTTACGCATTACTCTTCCTGGTTTGCAATTCGGTAAAAACTGCAACTATTTTTTCCTTGGATTTTAAGATATTTTTATTTTAAACGGAATGTCAAGTTGTAAAAATTTTACTAGTTTTTCGAGACTTGAAAAAAATATAAAAACAATTGCTATCGATTTGAAATTTTTCAAATTTACTCATTACTCTCCCTAGTTTGCAATTCGGTAAAAACAGCAACTATTTTTTCCTTGGATTTTAAGATATTTTTATTTTAAACGGAATGTCAAGTTGTGAATATTTTACTAGTTTTTCGCGACTTGAAAAAAATATAAAAAAAATTACTATCGATTTGAAATTTTCAAAATTTACTCACTACTCTCCCTAGTTTGCAATTCAGTAAAAACTGCAACTATTTTTTCCTTGGATTTTAAGATATTTTTATTTTAAACGGAATGTCAAGTTGTGAAAATTTTACTAGTTTTTCGCGACTTGAAAAAAATATAAAAACAATTGTTATCGATTTGAATTTTTTTAAATTTACTCATTACTCTCCCTAGTTTGCAATTCGGTAAAAACTGCAACTATTTTTTCCTTGGATTTTAAAATATTTTTATTTTAAAAGGAATGTCAAGCTGTGAAAATTTTACTAATTTTTCGAGAATTGAAAAAAATATAAAAACAATTGCTATCGATTTGAATTTTTTTTAAATTTACTCATTACTCTTCCTAGTTTGCAATTCGGTAAAAACTGCAAGTATTTTTTCTTTGGATTTTAAGATATTTTTATTTTAAACGGAATGTCAAGTTGTGAATATTTTACTAGTTTTTCGAGACTTGAAAAAAATATAAAAACAATTGCTATCGATTTGAATTTTTTTAAATTTACTCATTACTCTTCCTAGTTTGCAATTCGGTAAAAACTGCAACTATTTTTTCCTTGGATTTTAAGATATTTTTATTTTAAACGGAATGTCAAGTTGTGAATATTTTACTAGTTTTTCGAGACTTGAAAAAAATATAAAAACAATTGCTATCGATTTGAAATTTCTTAAATTTACTCATTACTCTTCCTAGTTTGCAATTCGGTTAAAACTGCAACTATTTTTTCCTTGGATTTGAAGATATTTTTATTTTAAACGGAATGTTAAGTCGTGAAAATTTTACTAGTTTTTCGAGACTTGAAAAAAATTTAAAAACAATTGCTATCAATTTGAAATTTTTTAAATTGACTCATTTCTCTCCCTGGTTTGCAATTCGGTAAAAACTGCAACTATTTTTTCCTTGGATTTTAAGATATTTTTATTTTAAACGGAATGTCAAGTTGTGAAAATTTTACTAGTTTTTCGCGACTTGAAAAAAATATAAAAAAAATTACTATCGATTTGAAATTTTCAAAATTTACTCACTACTCTCCCTAGTTTGCAATTCAGTAAAAACTGCAACTATTTTTTCCTTGGATTTTAAGATATTTTTATTTTAAACGGAATGTCAAGTTGTGAAAATTTTACTAGTTTTTCCCGACTTGAAAAAAATATAAAAACAATTGCTATCGATTTGAATTTTTTTAAATTTACTCATTACTCTTCCTAGTTTGCAATTCGGTAAAAACTGCAACTATTTTTTCCTTGGATTTTAAGATATTTTTATTTTAAACGGAATGTCAAGTTGTGAATATTTTACTAGTTTTTCGAGACTTGAAAAAAATATAAAAACAATTGCTATCGATTTGAAATTTCTTAAATTTACTCATTACTCTTCCTAGTTTGCAATTCGGTTAAAACTGCAACTATTTTTTCCTTGGATTTGAAGATATTTTTATTTTAAACGGAATGTTAAGTCGTGAAAATTTTACTAGTTTTTCGAGACTTGAAAAAAATTTAAAAACAATTGCTATCAATTTGAAATTTTTTAAATTGACTCATTTCTCTCCCTGGTTTGCAATTCGGTAAAAACTGCAACTATTTTTTCCTTGGATTTTAAGATATTTTTATTTTAAACGGAATGTCAAGTTGTGAAAATTTTACTAGTTTTTCGCGACTTGAAAAAAATATAAAAAAAATTACTATCGATTTGAAATTTTCAAAATTTACTCACTACTCTCCCTAGTTTGCAATTCAGTAAAAACTGCAACTATTTTTTCCTTGGATTTTAAGATATTTTTATTTTAAACGGAATGTCAAGTTGTGAAAATTTTACTAGTTTTTCCCGACTTGAAAAAAATATAAAAACAATTGCTATCGATTTGAATTTTTTTAAATTTACTCATTACTCTTCCTAGTTTGCAATTCGGTAAAAACTGCAACTATTTTTTCCTTGGATTTTAAGATATTTTTATTTTAAACGGAATGTCAAGTTGTGAAAATTTTACTAGTTTTTCGCGACTTGAAAAAAATATAAAAAAAATTACTATCGATTTGAAATTTTCAAAATTTACTCACTACTCTCCCTAGTTTGCAATTCAGTAAAAACTGCAACTATTTTTTCCTTGGATTTTAAGATATTTTTATTTTAAACGGAATGTCAAGTTGTGAAAATTTTACTAGTTTTTCGCGACTTGAAAAAAATATAAAAACAATTGTTATCGATTTGAAATTTTTTAAATTTACTCATTACTCTCCCTAGTTTGCAATTCGGTAAAAACTGCAACTATTTTTTCCTTGGATTTTAAGATATTTTTATTTTAAACGGAATGTCAAGTTGTGAATATTTTACTAGTTTTTCGAGACTTGAAAAAAATATAAAAAAAATTACTATCGATTTGAAATTTTCAAAATTTACTCACTACTCTCCCTAGTTTGCAATTCGGTAAAAACTTCAAGTATTTTTTCCTTGGATTTTAAGATATTTTTATTTTAAACGGAATGTCAAGTTGTGAAAATTTTACTAGTTTTTCGCGACTTGAAAAAAATATAAAAAAAATTACTATCGATTTGAAATTTTCAAAATTTACTCACTACTCTCCCTAGTTTGCAATTCAGTAAAAACTGCAACTATTTTTTCCTTGGATTTTAAGATATTTTTATTTTAAACGGAATGTCAAGTTGTAAATATTTTACTAGTTTTTCGAGACTTGAAATAAATATAAAAACAATTGCTATCGATATGAAATTTTTTAAATTTACTCATTACTCTTCCTAGTTTGCAATTCGGTAAAAACTGCAACTATTTTTTCCTTGGATTTTAAGATATTTTTATTTTAAACGGAATGTCAAGTTGTGAAAATTTTACTAGTTTTTCCCGACTTGAAAAAAATATAAAAACAATTGCTATCGATTTGAATTTTTTTAAATTTACTCATTACTCTTCCTAGTTTGCAATTCGGTAAAAACTGCAACTATTTTTTCCTTGGATTTTAAGATATTTTTATTTTAAACGGAATGTCAAGTTGTGAATATTTTACTAGTTTTTCGAGACTTGAAAAAAATATAAAAACAATTGCTATCGATTTGAAATTTCTTAAATTTACTCATTACTCTTCCTAGTTTGCAATTCGGTTAAAACTGCAACTATTTTTTCCTTGGATTTGAAGATATTTTTATTTTAAACGGAATGTTAAGTCGTGAAAATTTTACTAGTTTTTCGAGACTTGAAAAAAATTTAAAAACAATTGCTATCAATTTGAAATTTTTTAAATTGACTCATTTCTCTCCCTGGTTTGCAATTCGGTAAAAACTGCAACTATTTTTTCCTTGGATTTTAAGATATTTTTATTTTAAACGGAATGTCAAGTTGTGAAAATTTTACTAGTTTTTCGCGACTTGAAAAAAATATAAAAAAAATTACTATCGATTTGAAATTTTCAAAATTTACTCACTACTCTCCCTAGTTTGCAATTCAGTAAAAACTGCAACTATTTTTTCCTTGGATTTTAAGATATTTTTATTTTAAACGGAATGTCAAGTTGTGAAAATTTTACTAGTTTTTCGCGACTTGAAAAAAATATAAAAAAAATTACTATCGATTTGAAATTTTCAAAATTTACTCACTACTCTCCCTAGTTTGCAATTCAGTAAAAACTGCAACTATTTTTTCCTTGGATTTTAAGATATTTTTATTTTAAACGGAATGTCAAGTTGTGAAAATTTTACTAGTTTTTCGAGACTTGAAAAAAATTTAAAAACAATTGCTATCAATTTGAAATTTTTTAAATTGACTCATTTCTCTCCCTGGTTTGCAATTCGGTAAAAACTGCAACTATTTTTTCCTTGGATTTTAAGATATTTTTATTTTAAACGGAATGTCAAGTTGTGAAAATTTTACTAGTTTTTCGCGACTTGAAAAAAATATAAAAAAAATTACTATCGATTTGAAATTTTCAAAATTTACTCACTACTCTCCCTAGTTTGCAATTCAGTAAAAACTGCAACTATTTTTTCCTTGGATTTTAAGATATTTTTATTTTAAACGGAATGTCAAGTTGTGAAAATTTTACTAGTTTTTCCCGACTTGAAAAAAATATAAAAACAATTGCTATCGATTTGAATTTTTTTAAATTTACTCATTACTCTTCCTAGTTTGCAATTCGGTAAAAACTGCAACTATTTTTTCCTTGGATTTTAAGATATTTTTATTTTAAACGGAATGTCAAGTTGTGAAAATTTTACTAGTTTTTCGCGACTTGAAAAAAATATAAAAAAAATTACTATCGATTTGAAATTTTCAAAATTTACTCACTACTCTCCCTAGTTTGCAATTCAGTAAAAACTGCAACTATTTTTTCCTTGGATTTTAAGATATTTTTATTTTAAACGGAATGCCAAGTTGTGAAAATTTTACTAGTTTTTCGCGACTTGAAAAAAATATAAAAAAAATTACTATCGATTTGAAATTTTCAAAATTTACTCACTACTCTCCCTAGTTTGCAATTCAGTAAAAACTGCAACTATTTTTTCCTTGGATTTTAAGATATTTTTATTTTAAACGGAATGTCAAGTTGTGAATATTTTACTAGTTTTTCCCGACTTGAAATAAATATAAAAACAATTGCTATCGATATGAAATTTTTTAAATTTACTCATTACTCTTCCTAGTTTGCAATTCGGTAAAAACTGCAACTATTTTTTCCTTGGATTTTAAGATATTTTTATTTTAAACGGAATGTCAAGTTGTGAAAATTTTACTAGTTTTTCCCGACTTGAAAAAAATATAAAAACAATTGCTATCGATTTGAATTTTTTTAAATTTACTCATTACTCTTCCTAGTTTGCAATTCGGTAAAAATTGCCAGTATTTTTTCCTTGGATTTTAAGATATTTTTATTTTAAACGTAATGTCAAGTTGTAAATATTTTACTAGTTTTTCGAGACTTGAAATAAATATAAAAAGAATTGCTATCGATATGAAATTTTTTAAATTTACTCATTACTCTTCCTAGTTTGCAATTCGGTAAAAACTGCAACTATTTTTTCCTTGGATTTTAAAATATTTTTATTTTAAACGTAATGTCAAGTTGTAAATATTTTACTAGTTTTTCGAGACTTGAAAAAAATATAAAAACAATTGCTATCGATTTGAAATTTTTTAAATTTACTCATTTCTCTCCCTGGTTTGCAATTCGGTAAAAACTGCAACTATTTTTTCGTTGGATTTTAAGATATTTTTATTTTTAACGGAATGTCAAGTTGTGAAAATTTTACTAGTTTTTCGCGACTTGAAAAAAATATAAAAATAGCTATCGATTTGAATTTTTTTTTAATTTACTCATTATTCTTCCTAGTTTGTAATTCGGTAAAAACTGCAACTATTTTTTCCTAGGATTTTAAGATATTTTTATTTTAAACGGAATGTCAAGTTGTGAAAATTTTACTAGTTTTTCGCGACTTGAAAAAAATATAAAAACAATTGCTATCGATTTGAAATTTTTTAAATTTACTCATTACTCTTCCTAGTTTGCAATTCGGTAAAAACTGCAAGTATTTTTTCCTTGAATTTTGAGATATTTTTATTTTAAACGGAATGTCAAGTTGTGAAAATTTTACTAGTTTTTCGATTACATTTTGGATTTGCAAAAAATCCTGCTTGGTAAGCTGCTGACATTTTCCGATATTTCCGATCCTAAACTGCCCTGTAGTTTTAATTTTAATGTTTTTCTTGGCGGTGTAAAATAAATGTTTGAATTTGTAAAACGATCATAACGATGATTTTGATTTCTTTCAGACCACAATACAAGCAAATGCGAAAGAACTAATATCCGACAAATACCACATCAACGACCTGTGGACAAGTTTTGCTCACGTTGATATGGAACTTAAGGGGTACACGTTTGGTGAAAATGGCACCACAAAAGAACACATCGCCGATTGGAATTATGAAAATATACCGTTACTGACCAACGTTGGCAACTTGGACAAATACGCATCAAAGATCATCTACAGAATATCAGTTGCTGTTGTAAGTAGTGCACGCTGTAAACTTCTCCCCAGTGAAGTTGGCTGCAATTACATTCTTCTTACAGCAAGAACCGTTCTTGTTTCCGGATGAATACTCGCCCTACAACTACTCGGGCTTCTGCATCGATCTAATTGAAGACATCGCGGAAAGGGTCGGTTTCAAATTCGAGCTGTACAGTCCCGAGGGCAGCGGATTTCGATACGATTTTGACGCGACGATCAAAGAGGTGCAGCAAGAACGGGCCGCTATAGGTCTGGGTCCAATCTCAGTGAGTTACGAAAGAGCATCCAGGGTCGACTTCACGATTCCATTTTACGAGTTGGTCGGTATGTTGATTATGATGAAGATCCCCGAATCTTCAAAGTCCTTCTTCAAAATCATCGAGGTGCTGGATGTCGGCGTTTGGGCCATGCTGCTACTCTTCTTCTTCATCACAAGGTACGCTATTTTAGGGAAGATAAAGTGGCTTTTTAAAATCCTTCAATTTTTAGTTTCATGGTATGGATTTTCGATAAGTTCAGCCCTTACAGCTACCAAAACAATCGAGAGCTGTTGGCGGAGTCGGAAGAAAAGCGCGAGTTTACGCTGAGGGAATGCTTTTGGTTCTGTTTGACGTCGGTGACTTCGCAAGGAGGCGGCGAGGCTCCGAGGCCGCTGAGTGGGAAAATTGTAACTGGAACGTGGTGGTTCTTCGGATTCCTAATCGTGGCTTCCTACACGGCGAATCTGGCGGCTTTCCTCACCGTCTCGCATCTTGAATCCAGCATCGAGTCTTTGGAGGACTTGTCTAGGCAGTACAAAGTCAAATACGGTGTCATCAAGGGTTCGACTGGAATGAACTATTTTAAGACGTTATCTCAGGCGGAGAAAAGTCTATTTGAGTAAGTTAGTGTACATGCTCGATGGTAAAAATCTTAGTTGATTTATTGATCATAAGCTTGATGAATACTTTTTTTAATCAACTTACAGGAGACGTCTTAGGGATCTTTATCCAACCAGATCTAAAAAGCGGACAGATCAAGCTTTATTCACCGGAGACTTCCCAGTCGATAACATGTTCTCAAAGATGTTGAAGTTCATGATAGACACGAAGGCGATGCCCGATTCTTTGGAGGAGGCCATCGGGAAAGTCCAGAATGCCACCCCTTCCGAAAACTACGCTTACATAGGTGACGCCACTGACATTAAATTCGCAGCCATAACCAACTGCGATCTGCAGGCCATCGGCGACGAGTTTGCCAAAAAGTTTTATTCGTTGGCGGTGAAGAGGAATTCGCCGCTCAAAGAACCGTTGGATAATGCGTAAGGATTTTAGTATTGGAATCAACTTTATTGGTAAATATTTCGATTGCAGTTTGATGGAATTGTTGAACGAGAGAAAACTGGAAAGGATCAAGAATAAATGGTGGAGGGAGAATGAGAAAATTGTCGAATGCGGAAACCGACGTCATCAGACGGATGGTATAACCATACAAAACGTCGTTGGGGTTTTTCTGTTGATTGGTGGAGGTGTCGTCATTTCTCTCATCATCATGGGCTTGGACGATATGTACGCGAAGAGGATGGCGAGACTGCGCCTTGCACCACCAGCAGTAAAATAATGCATTTTCCCTGACACACTATAAAAAATTTTGGATTTCATGCACGCATAATACACTAATGGTTTATTTGTTTAAGTGCAACAATCGCTCAATTTTCAATGATTAAGACCAAAATACTTCACAAAATTTTACACATCGTCTACAGATTAGATAAATTTTGTTATGAAGTTATGAACGGGTTGAATATTCATACACTCAGTCTTTATTTATTTATGTTAGAGTAAAGTTTATTATCCAATAAATAGCAGCACATGTGATTTTTTCTTCAAAAATCATCACCAAACCCAATTTTAGGCACTCAAAAATCGAATAGGCGTTGATTTCTTCAAAATTCGAAACAACTGTAGACTCCCAATTTTTACAAAATTATTCAGAAATGATTGACCTTTTATATTACAATAAACCTAAATCACATAAATACATAATTTTGCCAGAAATCACCACCAAACACAAAAATAACAATTTTAGATACTCAAAAATTGAATAAGCGTTGATTTCTTGAAAATTCGAAACAACTGCAGACTTCCAATTCTTACAAAATTATTCAGAAATGATTGACCTTTCATATTACAATAAACCCAAACCACATAAATACATAATTTTGCCAGAAATCACCACCAAACACAAGAATACCAATTTTAGGCACTCAAAAATCGAATAAGCGTTAATTTCTTCAAAATTCGAAACAACTGCAGACTTCCAATTTTTACAAAATTATTCAAAAATGATTGACCTTTTATATTACAATAAACCTAAATCACATAAATACATAATTTTACCAGAAGTCACCACCAAACACAAGAATAACAATTTTAGATACTCAAAAATCGAATAAGCGTTGATTTCTTCAAAATTCGAAACAACTGCGGACTCCCAATTTTTACAAAATTATTCAGAAATGATTGACCTTTTACACTGCAATAAACCTAAATCACAGAAATACATAATTTTGCCAGAAATCACCACCAAACACAAGAATAACAATTTTAGGCACTCAAAAATCGAATAAGCGTTGATTTCTTCAAAATCCGAAACAACTGCAGACTCCCAATTTTTACAAAATTATTCAGAAATGATTGACCTTTCATATTACAATAAACCCAAACCACATAAATACATAATTTTGCCAGAAATCACCACCAAACACAAGAATACCAATTTTAGATACTCAAAAATCGAATAAGCGTTGATTTCTTGAAAATTCGAAACAATTGTAGACTTACAACTTTTACAAAATTATTAAGAAATTATTGACCTTTTATATTGCAATAAACCTAAACCACATAAATAACATAATTTTGCCAGAAATCACCACCAAACACAAGAATACCAATTTTAGATACTCAAAAATCGAATAAGCGTTGATTTCTTCAAAATTCGAAACAACTGCAGACTTCCAATTCTTACAAAATTATTCAGAAATGATTGACCTTTCATATTACAATAAACCCAAACCACATAAATACATAATTTTGCCAGAAATCACCACCAAACACAAGAATACCAATTTTAGATACTCAAAAATCGAATAAGCGTTGATTTCTTCAAAATTCGAAACAACTGTAGACTTCCAATTTTTACAAAATTATTCAGAAATGATTGACCTTTTATATTACAATAAACCTAAATCACATAAATACATAATTTTGCCAGAAATCACCACCAAACACAAGAATACCAATTTTAGATACTCAAAAATCGAATAAGCGTTGATTTCTTCAAAATTCGAAACAACTGCGGACTCCCAATTTTTACAAAATTATTCAGAAATGATTGACCTTTTATATTGCAATAAACCTAAACCACAAAAATACATAATTTTGCCAGAAATCACCACCAAACACAAGAATACCAATTTTAGATACTCAAAAATCGAATAAGAGTTGATTTCTTCAAAATTCGAAACAATTGCAGACTTCAAATTTTTACAAAATTATCCAGGAATGATTGACCTTTTATATTACAATAAATCCTAAACACATGAATCACATAATTTTGCCAGAAATTATCACCAAACACAAAAATACCAATTTTAGGCACTCAAAAATTAAATAAGCCTTGATTTCTACAAAATTCGAAATAAGTGCAGACTTCTAACTTTTACAAAATTATCCGGAAATGATTGACCTGTCATATTACAATAAACCCCAAACACATAAATCACATAATTTTTCCAGAAATCATCACCAAACACAAGAATACCAATTTTAGGCACTAAAAAATTGAATAAGCGATGATTTCCTCAAAATTCAAAACAAGTGCAGTATTCTAACTTTTACAAAATTATCCAAAAATGATTGACCTGTAATATTACAATAAATCCCAAACATATAAATCACATAATTTTGCCAGAAATTATCACCAAACACAAGAATGCCAATTTTTTTCACTCAAAAATTGAATAAGCGTTGATTTCTTCAAAATTCGAAACAAGTGCAGACTTCTAACTTTTACAAAATTATCCGAAAATGATTGACCTGACATACTACAATAAATTCCAAACACATAAATCACATAATTTTGCCATAAATCATCACCAAACACAAAAATACCAATTTTAGATACTCAAAAATTGAACAAGCGTTGATTTCTTCAAAATTCGAAAGAAGTGCAGACTTCTAACTTCTACAAGATTATCCGAAAATGATTGACCTGTCATATTACAATAAATCCCAAACACATGAATCACATAATTTTGCCAGAAATCATCACCAAACACAAAATACCAATTTTAGGCACTTAAAAATTGAATAAGCGTTGATTTCTTCAAAATTCGAAAGAAGTGCAGACTTCTAACTTTTACAAAATTATCCGAAAATGATTGACCTGTCATATTACAATAAATCCCAAACACATGAATCACATAATTTTGCCAGAAATCATCACCAAACACAAGAATACCAATTTTAGATACTCAAAAATTGAACAAGCGTTGATTTCTTCAAAATTCGAAACAAGTGCAGTCTTCTAACTTTTACAAAATTATCCGAAAATGATTAACCTGTCATATTACAATAAATCCCAAACACATAAATCACATAATTTTGCCAGAAATCATCACCAAACTCAAGAATACTAATTTTCGGCACTCAAAAATCGGATAAACATTAATTTCTTTAAAATTCGAAACAAATGCAAACTTCTAACTTTGACTAAATTATTCGGAAATGATTGAGGTTTCATACCACAAAAACCCCAAGCACATACATCACACAATTTTTCCAGAAATCATCACCAAACTCAAAAATACTAATTTTCGGCACTCAAAAATCGGATAAACATTAATTTCTTTAAAATTCGAAACAAATGCAAACTTCTAACTTTGACTAAATTATTCGGAAATGATTGAGGTTTCATACCACAAAAACCCCAAGCACATACATCACACAATTTTTCCAGAAATCATCACCAAACTCAAAAATACTAATTTTCGGCACTCAAAAATCGGATAAACATTAATTTCTTTAAAATTCGAAACAAATGCAAACTTCTAACTTTGACTAAATTATTCGGAAATGATTGAGGTTTCATACCACAAAAACCCCAAGCACATACATCACACAATTTTTCCAGAAATCATCACCAAACTCAAAAATACTAATTTTCGGCACTCAAAAATCGGATAAACATTAATTTCTTTAAAATTCGAAACAAATGCAAACTTCTAACTTTGACTAAATTATTCGGAAATGATTGAGGTTTCATACCACAAAAACCCCAAGCACATACATCACACAATTTTTCCAGAAATCATCACCAAACTCAAAAATACTAATTTTCGGCACTCAAAAATCGGATAAACATTAATTTCTTTAAAATTCGATACAGGTGCAAATTTCTAACTTTGAGTAAATTATTTGGAAATGATTGAGCTTTCATATTACAAACACCCCAAGCAAATACATCACACAATTTTTCCAGAAATCATCACTAAACTCAAAAATACTAATTTTCAGCACTCAAAAATCGGATAAACATTAATTTCTTTAAAATTCGAAACAAGTGCAAACTTCTAACTTTGACTAAATTATTCGGAAATGATTAAGCTTTCATATTACACAAACCCCAAGAACATACATCACACAATTTTTCCAGAAATCATCACCAAACTCAAAAATACTAATTTTCGGCACTCAAAAATCGGATAAACATTAATTTCTTTAAAATTCGAAACAAATGCAAACTTCTAACTTTGACTAAATTATTCGGCAATGATTGAGCTTTCATATAACAAAAACCACAAGCAAATACATCACACAATTTTTGCAGAGATCATCACCAAACTCAAAAATACTAATTTTCGCAACTGACAAATCGGATAAACATTAATTTCTTTAAAATTCAAAACAAGTGCAGACTTCCAACTTTGACTAAATTATTCGGAAATGATTGAGCTTTCATATAACAAAAACCCCAAGCAAATACATCACACAATTTTTCCAGAAATCATCACCAAACTCAAAAATACTAATTTTCAGCACTCAAAAATCGGATAAACATTAATTTCTTTAAAATTCGAAACAATTGCAAACTTCTAACTTTGACTAAATTATTCGGAAATGATTGAGCTTTCATATTACAAACACCCCAAGCAAATACATCACACAATTTTTCCAGAAATCATCACCAAACTCAAAAATACTAATTTTCGGCACTCAAAAATCGGATAAACATTAATTGCTTTAAAATTTGAAACAAGTGCAAACTTCTAACTTTGACTAAATTATTCGGAAATGATTGAGCTTTCGTATTACAAAAACCCCAAGCAAATACATCACACAATTTTTCCAGAAATCATCACCAAGCTCAAAAATACTAATTTTCGGCACTCAAAAATTGGATAAACATTAATTTCTTGAAAATTCGAAACAAGTGCAAACTTCTAACTTTGACTAAATTATTTGGAAATGATTGACCTTTCATACCACAAAAACCCCAAGCCCATACATCACACAATTTTTCCAGAAATCATCACCAAACTCAAAAATACTAATGTTCGGCACTCAAAAATTGGATAAACATTAATTTCTTTAAAATTCGAAACAAGTGCAGGCTTTCAACTTTTACAAAATTATTGAGAAATGATTGAGCTTTCATATTAGCATAAACTCCAAGCACATAAATCACATAATTTTGCATATAATCATCAACAAACCCAAAAATAGCAATTTTCGTAACGCAAAAATCGTTAATTTTAATATTCTTGCCATAAACTTAAAATCATAAAAAACATTCTTATAGTTTCAATTGTGCGTCATAAAAATGTGTAATAAATGTGCATGTCCTGGAGAAACGTACGGTCAGTTGGGTGTTGAAAGTTTCATGTTAAAGTGAAGCCAGCGCGGGATTACACGCGGGAAGTTCTCAAAGAACAACCATTTAAGAACACTTTCAGGTAAACTATAAATACACTTAGGAGCGGATAAAGTGCTCCGAGTGGTGTATAAATTTTCCCGTCCAGGTAACGCTGTTTAATACTTTAGTACAGTTGAATTTATGAGAGATAACGGCCATGAATTTACTGAAAATTACACGAATAGCGATAGCAATACACCAAAACTTTATCATTAGGGATTGTCGCCATCTTGAGAGGATGGTGCACCGCGAGCCGTTGAAATTCCTCGCACAAACATCAGTGGAAGAGTTGTTGCTGAATAAACTGAAAATATATAGATAATATTTTATATCTAAAATCCATCAGATTCGCCAATTAATGCATTTTTTGTGTAAATGTAATATCATTCACATGACGACTTTAGCTTCTGTTATACAGGGTGTTTCAAAATTCATGCACCAAAAATTTTCTGCGTACTCCTCCTAGATAGAAAGAAAAAAAACTCTTAGGACAAATCTCGATTTTCTACAAAATAAAATGGATTAAACCCCTTCGCAGAAATATTAAAGAGACTACCAAAAGTTTTCTGAAAGAAAACTTTTGGTGCATGAATTTTGAAACACCCTGTATATACAGGGTGCCCCAACACTCCGAGATCGAAATATTGTGCCCACACTGAAGGCTATTAGAAAAATCTGTTGATGGATTATCATGGATCGTGTCTAAGTGCGTGTTCCAAAAATATTTTCATGTATACAGGATGTTACATTTTTGAGTTACACGTCAAATGGAACACCCTGTATACATGAAATTTTTTTTGGAACACGCACTCAGACACGATCCATGATCCATGATAAAGCCTTTAATGTGGGCACAATCTTTCAAGTTCAGACTGTTTGGCACCCTGTATACATCATAGGTGGATCCAGAAGGAACTTGGAGAGGACACAAAGGGCCCTTCCGTAAACAAACACATTTATTAATTAATAAAATGTACTTGTGCAATATTACCAAACAAATTTGACTAACTTTGAAAATTGTATATGAGTCAGGAATATTTAATTTATAAAATATGAACACAACAAAAAATAATAAATAATGCACATAAATTCCAGTTTTATTACTTTTGATTATTACAGTGAACCTAATATGTAATATTTCTATTAAGGGACGATTTATTTTATGACCCACTACATAACTCAAAACATAACGATATATCATACTTTATGTAATAAATAACAACATTTTCAGTACTCGAGCAGCCGTTACCAACACTTCACTTCTAGCAGGTGATTCTTGCTTAATTTATATTTTTATTTTATTACTGCGTATATTCTATAAATATAAAAATGAAATTTTTCGGTTTTTAAATTAGAAATTGGAAAATATTACTTGATTTCTTTTAAGTAAATTTGGTAATTTAAAATTTTAATTTTTCAAAGTCAATATTAAAATTTCATCGTTAGTGGCTGAATGGTCAAACCTATGCCAAAACAAAAAAAAACAAAAAAAAATTAAAATTGAAAAATATTACTTGATTTTTTTGAGTTAAAAAATCTTTTGGTTAAATTTTAATTTTTGTAAGTCAACATTTAATTTAAGTACTTTTCATCGTTTTATTACTTTATTTAATGCTTCTGCGACAGGTAAGGGTTTATTATTTTTATTACATACAAACACTTTTATTTAAGAATTGATACAATTAAATATAACATACATTTAAAAAATTATATTTTTCCGCAATTCTTAATCGACCGTAGATCTTTCAGCCAGAATTTTTATTATTTAATTCAAATTCGCAAAGAAACATTTTTTTTTAACTTTTTTGAAAATCATATTTGGAAATTTGCGAATTGATTTCTTTTTCTTGAAGCGAAGCAATATTGCAAAAATCGGCCAGAAGGACAGATTACAATTTTTGTTGGCATTTAAGTATCATAATTTGGTTTTACAAAAAATAAATTAATACTTAATTAATACGTAATACCAGATTGCTATTTAAGTTCTATAATTTGGTTTTATATAAAATAATTTGTTTTTCAAGTTAACGCTTCCAAAATTTTGGTAGTTTTAAAGTTGTACACTATTAAAAATATCCAGGCTAATTTTCGTCTTTATTTAATTTATTTCAAATATATTAAGCTCGACTGTGAATTCCAAAATAGTATTAAAACTAGTTTTCCAAGTTTAAACTACTTTTAGGTAAAATTGCGTTTATTAAAAAATTTTGAAAAAATTCCCAATGCAAGCCCGTTATATCCTCCGGCATCCCTGAAAGTTTTAACTCTCTGATATAAATAGAAAAAAATAAATCACTAAAAGAAGAAAAACGATAAACCGGGTGATGCGCTCTGGAAGGGTAGGGGGAGTTGGAAAATTTTGAAAAAACTAGAGAAGAAAGCTCGTCTTACCCCGAATCCCCCCTAAAAGTTTAAACTCTCCGATATGAATAGAAAAAAATACGTCCTCGAAAGAAATAAAAAGGAAAGAGAAAAATGTCCGGCGTGGGCCGAATAACGCGCTCTGGAGGGGCGGGGGGTGGTCGGAAGGTTCTGAAATAATGAGGGATCACGGCTCGTCTCACCCCCCGCCTACCCTGAAAGTTTCATCTCTTCGATTTCCATAGAAAAAAATACGTCCCCGAAAGTACGCCGAAAAGTAAAAAAGGGGGCGTGGCCCGATTGGGGCAAAAATTCAAAAATCGGGCACCGAGCGTCCCCTTGAAATCGATTTTAGTTTCTAAAAAACACGGCCGCCACCCTCCCGCTCGATCGCCTATCGACTTCTGATCCGGCGCGTTTTGATGTTTTTTTTTTTCGATTTTCAAAAATTCGCCCAGGAGGCTCTACTAGTTCTAGAGGGGTGGGAGTGGTCGGGATCGACTCGATCGACCTTTTTACAGAAACTGAGAAAAAAAAATTGAGCGTACTTTAAACCCCGCCCCCTGGGGGTGGAGGTTGATTACCAAAATCTAATAATTTTTTATCTTTTCGCGCCCTCTATACGGTGTCAAAATTTCAACTCTCTACTTTTACTTTTTTCACTATTCAAGTTTGTAAAACTCTATTTTTTTTTTGCCCATTTGAGTCTGGCATAAGAATCTTATCTACAGCCAATTAAGTATTAAATCATATGAAACTAATATAAAACTCAATTAGTATATATAAAGAAAAAATAAATTAATTAATTAAATGAAACCAAATTAAAAGCAATTAAATGAAGTTAAAGTCGATTAAAGCAAATTAAATTAAATGTAAGTTATTTAAACTAAATTAAATCGAACTAAACTTCAGTAAATTAAATAAAACGACATTAAATAAAATTAGATTAAAATAAACTAAATAAAATTGGAATAAATTTAACTGAATTAAATCAAAGTGAACTAATCTAATTCAAAGTCTACATCAAGCTAAAATAAATTAAATCAAATTAAATTAC
This sequence comes from Ocypus olens, assembly GCA_910593695.2. Classification (NCBI taxonomy): domain Eukaryota; kingdom Metazoa; phylum Arthropoda; class Insecta; order Coleoptera; family Staphylinidae; genus Ocypus; species Ocypus olens. Next base: position 4,692,789 of record OU343063.1, read on the forward strand.
TTTAAAATAAAGTACTTAAAATTGGAATAAATGTTACTAAAACAAATCAAGTTGAAGTAAATTGAACTGAAGTTAATTAAACTTTAGTAAATTAAATTAAAATACATGAAATAAAATTGAAGTGAATTTAAATGAATTAAATCAAATTAAACTGAATTATATCAACTTTAACTCCATCAAATCAAATAAAAGTACAATAAACTTAAAAAATCTAATAAAAAAATGGTGATGTGGCCATCATATTACTTTCTCCGACTTGATTGTATCATTTATATTTACGCTTTCGTGGTTTATTTTCAATTTAAATCATATTTTCAATGTACACTGAACGTTTCTAAACTCGGATAAATCTGACGTTTAAAACGTCAAAATTATGAAACAAAAATTATACAAATTTAAAAGCTGAGTTTACTCAAAAACCAAAGAGAATTCGAAAAAAACTTATTCTTTATAAGTTGTTCATTTTGGCATTCTCTACAATTATTATTAACTTAAATTTTGCTATAACTATTATCGTTTCATAATTATAAACTAAAAATAAAAAAAAATGATTAATTATTTTTCTCGAATAACAATGATTTTATGAAAAATATTTTCAAATCAGAGATATTCATTTCTTTATTGTCTTCAATATTTGTTTAAATGTTTTTGTGATATTTCTCATATTTAAGAAAATATTGGCAAAAAACAAAAAACAGTTAAGGTAAACACCCACTTCCGGTGTACGAAATTTTACCAAAAGCTTTTCAGCTCTTCGAATTATCAAATAAGACTTATGTTAAAAGTTTCATATCAATTGCTTCATTAGTTTTTGAGATACAGCGCGCACAGACACACACACACGCACAGACACAATTTTTTTTTTCCAGAAATTGTTGAAATGGTATCTAGGGACCCCAAAACGGATATTTCCGTAAAAAAAAAATTTGAAAAAAAATTCACGATCACAATACTTTCTCGTACTTCGTAATGGAGAAAGTAAAAATAACTGTAACTAAATTAAACTAAATTATATCAAATTATTAAAATTTAATTAAATTAGTGTAAGTTGAACTAAATTTGATTTTACTAAAGTAAATTACATTACAAAAATAAATCAAGCGTAATTTAATGAAATCAAATTTAATTAAAATTCAAGTACCAACTAAATGAGAATGTTAAAAAAAACTCATGTTTTTACCTAACGCCACAACCGGAAAAACCTATTTAATATGTATCTGTAACCCGTATGGATGATTAGCCCGCGGAAAAGCCTGGGGAAAACTATTGAGGTTTTATCAAAGATCAAAAATTCTCGATGGATTATATCGATTTCCTCTGAAATTATCAACGATACAAAAAAATGTTTGAAGGGGAACATAATGTGGTGACATAGTGACCTTGGTTTGACCTTGTGACATCTACGTAAGGTCAGGTGAAATTCAAAGTGCGCGCTGTATCTTAAAAATGAATCCAGGAATTAATATGAAACTTTGAAAATAAGTCTTATTTGATAATCCGAAGAAAAAAAAGCATTTGGTGAAATTTTGTACACCGGAAGTGAAAGTTTCCCTTAACCATTTTTGGTTTCTTCTCGATAATTTTTTAAATATAAAAAATATTACAAAAATATATTAACAAACATTGAAGACAACAAAAAAATGAACAGCGCAGTTTGAATTTCACCTGATCTTACGTAGATGTCACAAGGTCAAACCAAGGTCACTATTAAAATTCATTGTTTGAGCGAAATCATGAATATCCTTAGAATTCCATTAACAAAAAACTTTATTTTAGGTCAAAAAGGATCACTTTAACGATCTCTGTAGAGTCTGAAAAAATTTGGGCCTAACTCATCACCATTCGTCTAATAAAAACAAACAAATTACACTGACGGAAAAAAATTAAACACTTGATATTTGTAAAAATTTAGGTAATTTTCAAATGGCCATAACTCGGCTTTTATCCAACCAATTTCGACGATCTTTTGAGAGAACAAAGGCAAAATTTGTCCTCTTTGAGAGGGTTTATCCCCCACTCAACGAGAGGGCTCTTCAGACGAAAAAATAAAAAGACCACAAAATGCACTTTTTGCAAAAACTCAAAATATCAAGTTCTCACCTTCAATTGTCATTTACTCGAAACATTTCTTATGTAAGATGGCAATATTTTTATACTGTCAGTTCGACAATGAAAAGATCTCTCAAAATCAAGAACAAAAATAGTGGGTTGCCATTTAAAAACAAAATGGCGGACGTCATAACACAAAATCAAATGACGACTGAAAATCGACTTTCATGCAAAAATGTGTATTTTTATAAAAGAAAATCGACCTGTTCGATGATTTTTTCCAAAAATATTTTATTTCGGTTTTATTGAATATATTCCGTACTTTAAGCGCGTACTGTATAACAGGTTGTTGCAAATAATAATAATTGATTAATTAATTAAATAATTAAATTGATGAAGGAGCAACTATGGTTTTAAACATTTTAAATAAATTGCATTACTGTAAAACATACTACTGAATCTCTCATATTTTAATCAGCTTTTCAGGACTACTGATTAGAATCTTATTTTGTCCATTAGAATTACAAGTTGAATAAAAGAAATATTTTTGGTAAAAGAATATAAAATTTATTTATCAAACTCTTTTAAAATAAAGTAATAACAAGTACAAATTATTAAGAAAATATATTGCTAAGTAAAGATTCATATTTCAGTCTAAATCCAAATGGTGGAAAACAAATTATATATTTAGATCTGAATAATGTAATTCCTATCCTCTAAAATGTAGAAAACATAACTTACAAGATTATAAATTAAATTGAATAATATTATATTTTTATTTTTGGTTTTGAAGCTTAAAGAGTGTGCATTTACAACGTTGAAGATGATTGCTCTTCCTGGTAATTGAGTTTTAAATTTTGAGAGCTGTTTGAAAATTTGTACCAAAATGATTTTCTGGAATGTACTGGCGTTATTGGTTCTACTCTCTAGTAGTTGTTCAGCAGTCAGATTTAAATCACGTAAGTTTTTTTTTACATTCTACATACACGGTGTGTGTTTTAAATAGAAATTAATCTCAGACGCCCATGATTACTGTTTTCAGTGATGATTTTCGTGGAAGACGCGAATACGAACCTTGAATCGATCATCGACAAAGTTCCAAAAGGGCCCGAAATAGAAGTGGATATAGTGAGAATGAAATATGCAGTGGAACAGAAGTTTCTAGACGAAAGTGAGTTAACGTTTGCTATTAAAGTCTTATCTGAGAATCAATACATTTTAAATTGTATATTTCGCACTTTCGGAAAATGAGCACTTTTAGGATTTCGCAATTTTCGGTCCATCGACGACGTTGCTATAACTCCCGCTAGGAAAAGCTGTTGACAAATAGTTCTAAACTAGTTTTTCCTAAGCTAAAGTTTGATGTACGTGAAATTATGTTCTTTGTGTGAAATTGTGAAATGTAAAAATGTAAGAAAAGTAACTGGTGACGAACGACGGCTCCGCTGCGCTGCGCCGTCGTCCGTGCGTAGCCCATTAAAATTGAGCACGGTAACGGATGACGGTTCCGCTGCGCTGCGCCATCGTCCGTGTATGGCCCATTAAAATTACGCGATTAAATTGGTAACGGACGACAGCTCTGCTGCACTGCGACGCCTGTTATTCGTTAAACTCCATTTACACTGAACATAAATCTTATTTTAATTACAATGAAGGACACAAACAAATTTTAAAATCAAATCTAGTACGCGACAAAAAAAAACGATTTTAACACAAAGCCAACTGAAATCTGCAATAAAAATTTCAGTTTGCGAAAGACCTCGCCCTGATTTAATACTGGACTTAACGACTTGGAAAATTGCTTCGGAGACGGCGAAAAAGATCACACGTTACGCTCACATTCCGACCATAACCACAACTTTCGGCGGCGAGGGGGACTTCATCGAATGGATAGATCTGAGTGCCGCGCACAAAGATATCTTCCTGCAGATCAAACAGCCCGCCGATTTGGTACCGCATGTCGTTAGGGCTATAGTCCAGCATCACAAATACCCGAACGCCGGTGTACTTTACGACCATACTTTTGGTAAGCATTCCAAAAAATTAATCTGAACAGCGGTAATATTAACGGTAATATAAATCAAACTAAACTGAATTGAAAAATTCACACGAGTAATTATTAGTTATTGTTTTTTTCGATTGGGTTTAATTATGGATTTCCACAATCTAAATTGAATTAGTTTTCCACCCTTAACTTGATCTTTCGCCGTGTGCCAATCACGCCTTTTGGCGAGAAATGAGTCAATCCATGTAAATGCGTAACCAGACATATCCGCACAGTAAGACTGCTCACGCGAAAAATGCGCACAGAAAAGTGCGCACAGTGAAAACTCCGCATACGACAACTCCTTACACGAAAATTGCTCACACGGAATTTTTTTCGATTTTTGAGATTTAAAAATGGTCATTATTAAATTTGATTTTTGATTATTTAAAAAACTAAATAATTAACATGTCTTGATTGTTTTATAATATCAAAGCCCGATTATTCCCCAATAATGTTGTTAAAGTTGTAAGTCTGCATTTAAGTCAGTTTTTGAAAAATAAACACTTTTTCAATTTTTGCGCTTTAAAAATAATCATTATTGAATTTGGTTTTTGATTATTTAAAAAACTAAATAATTTACATGGCTTCATTTTTTTACAATATTAAAGCCCGATTATTCCCCAACTATGCTGTTAAAGTTGCAAGTCTGCATTTAAGTCAGTTTTTGAAAAATAAACACTTTTTCGATTTTTGAGCTTTAAAAATAATCATTATTGAATTTGATTTTTAATTATTTAAAAAAAAAATAATTAACATGGCTTGATTTTTTTATAATATTAAAGCCCGATGATTCCCCAATAATGTTGTTAAAGTTGCAAGTCTGCAAGTCAGTTTTTGAAAAATAAACACTTTTTCGATTTTTGAGCTCTAAAAATCATCATTATTGAATTTGATTTTGATTATTTAAAAAACTAAATAATTAACATGCCTCGATTTTTATATAATATTAAAGCCCGATTATTCCCCAATAATGTTGTTAAAGTTGCAAGTCTGCATCTAATTCAGTTTCTAAAAAATAAACATTTTTTCGATTTTTGTGCTCTAAAAATAATCATTATTGACTTTGATTTTTGATTATTTAAAAAACTAAATAATTAACATGGCTTGATTTTTTTATTATATTAAAGCCCGATTATTCCCCGATAATGTTGTTAAAGTTGCAAGTCTGCATTTAACTCAGTTTTTTTTTAAATAAACACTTTTTAGATTTTTGAACTTTAAAAACAATAATTATTGAATTTGATTTTTGATTATTGAAAAAACTAAATAATTAACATGTCTCGATTTTTTTATAACATCAAAGCCCAATTATTCCCCAATAATGTTGTTAAAGTTGCAAGTCTGCATTTAAGTCAGTTTTTGAAAAATAAACACTTTTTCGATTTTTGAGCTTTAAAAATAATCATTTTTGAATTTGATTTTTGAATATTTAAAAAACTAAATAATTAACATAGCTTGATTTTTTTTTATAATATCAAAGCCCAATTATTCCCCAATAATGTTGTTAAAGTTGCAAGTCTGCATTTAGTTTAATTTTTGAAAAATAAACATTTTTCGAACTTTGTGCTTTAAAAAGTAATCATTATTGACTTTGATTTTTGATTATTTAAAAAACTAAATAATTAACATGGCTTGATTTTTTTATAATATTAAAGCCCGATTATTCCCCAATAATGTTGTTAAAGTTGCAAGTCTGCATTTAAGTCAGTTTTTGAAAAATAAACACTTTTTCGATTTTTGCGCTTTAAACATAATCATTATTGAATTTGATTGTTGATTATTTAAAAAACTAAATAATTAACATGACTTGATTTTTTTATAATTTCAAAGCCCGATTATTCCCCAAGAATGTTGTTAAAGTTGCAAGTCTGCGTTTAAATCAGTTTTTGAAAAATAAACACTTTTTCGATTTTTGAGCTTTAAAAATAATCATTATTGAATATGATTTTTGATTATTTAAAAAAACTAAATAATTAACACGGCTTGATTTTTTTATAATATCAAAGCCCGATTATTCCCCAATAATGTTGGTAAAGTTGCAAGTCTGTATTTAAGTCAGTTTTTGAAAAATAAACACTTTTCCGATTTTTGAGCTTTCAAAATAATCATTATTGAATTTGATTTTTGATTATTTAAAAACCTAAATAATTAACATGGCTTGATTTTTTATAATACTAAAGCCCGATTATTCCCCAATAATGTTGTTAACGTTGCAAGCCCGCATTTAAGTCAGTTTTTGAAAAACGAACACTTTTTCGATTTTTGCGCTTTAAAAATAATCATTATTGAATTTGGTTTTTGATTGTTTAAAAAACTAGATAATTTACATGGCTTAATTTTTTTATAATATTAAAGCCCGAGTATTCCCCAATAATGTTGTTAAAGTTGCAAGTCTGCATTTAAGTCAGTTTTTTTAAAATCAACACTTTTTCGATTTTTGAGCTTTAAAAATAATCATTATTGAATTTCATTTTTGATTATTTAAAAAACTAAATAATTAACATGGCTCGTTTTTTTATAATATCAAAGCCCGATTATTCCCCAATAATGTTGTTAAAGTTGCAAGTCTGCATCTAATTCAGTTTCTAAAAAATAAACACTTTTTCGATTTTTGAGCTTTAAAAATAATTATTATTGAATTTCATTTTTGATTATTTAAAAAACTGAATAATTAACATGTCTCGATTTTTTTATAACATCAAAGCCCGATTATTCCCCAATAATGTTGTTAAAGTTGCAAGTCTGCATTTAACTCAGTTTTTGAAAAATTAACACTTTTTCGATTTTTGTGCTTTAAAAAGTAATCATTATTGACTTTGATTTTTGATTATTTAAAAAACTAAATAATTAACATGACTTGATTTTTTATAATATTACAGCCCGATTATTCCCCAACAATGTTGTTAAAGTTGCAAGTCTGCATTTAAGTCAGTTTTTGAACAATAAACACTTTTTCGATTTTTGCGCTTTAAATATAATCATTATTGAATTTGATTTTTGATTATTTAAAATCTAAATAATTAACACGGCTTGATTTTTTTATAACATTAAAGCCCGATTATTCCCCAATAATGTTGTTAAAGTTCCAACTCTGCATTTAAGTCAGTTTTTGAAAAATAAACACTCTTTCGATTTTTGAGCTTTAAAAATAATTATTATTGAATTTGATTTTTGATTATTTAAAAAACTAAATAATTAACATGGCTTGATTTTTTTATAATATTAAAGCCCAATTATTGCCCAATAATGTTGTTAAAGTTACTAGCCTACATTCAAGTCAGTTTTTGAAAAATTAACGCTTTTTCGATTTTTGAGCGTTGAAAATGCCCATTTTCGTGTTTAATGGAGATTTAATGAAACACTAGGTAAATAAATTGCATTGATTATGCTTGATTATTTAAGCCTGATGATTTCGGAATTAAATGAAATCTGTATTCAGTTTTAAAAAATGGAGTATTAGCTGTGCGCATTTTTCTGTGCGCATTTTTCTGTGCGCATTTTTCTGTGCGCATTTTTCTGTGCGCATTTTTCTGTGCGCATTTTTCACGTGAGCAGTTTTCCTGTGCGGATATATCACCGAACCGCCTAAACCATTTATATATTTATGCACTTTAAAATATTAATCTAAAATAAAATGTTTTAAGTGATGCTGCACAAATTAAAAATGCTCCTCGTCAACATAGAAGTCCGACATACGATTTTAGACCAGGCTCACTTCACTTTGCACGAGTTCTATCGGCTGGAGATATTTAACTTCTTCATAATCGGAAACGAAACTACGATTTCTAACATATTGTCAATGGCATGTGTACAAGGCTACTTCGCGCGGAACTTCGCTTGGTACGCTATAACTTTAGAAGAGCATACAAACATCAAGGTCGACTGTGAGCACGCACGATACGCGGTGGCATCTCCGAAACTGAAGGAAAGAAATCTGAAAATCAATTTTGAAGGGAATGCGCTGCCCAGGGTGACTAAGGAGTTTTATTACGATATTGTGAAGATTGCTTACGGTGTTGTTAAAAAGTGTGTGTTGGTAAGCTTTTTGTGGTTTTGGATGATTTTTTTTTAATTTTAGTGTTAAAAAGTCTGGCTTGAAGGAGTTGTGCGATGATGGAATTGAGGAAGGGGCTAATATGAAGATGGCTTCTAGTGTTAAAGTAAGGAGCTATTTGTTTAACACTTATTGGAGTAAGGATGTATAAAAAATTATCAAAAAAAGTTTGCTGAACTCGAGTTTCTTAAAAAGTTAGTCAAATCGAGAAAATAATTGAATTATATTAAATAAATGATACATCTATAAATTAACAAGTTTTTAGAATTTTCTGAGCACTCTATAATTTTTTTTTGTATTTTAAAACCCCATCCGAATTTTTGTATTTTTGCATCATTACTTGAAAAAAATCATAACTTTTTTAAAAAGTTAGTCAAATCGAAAAAACAAATGAATTATGTTAAATAAATGATACATCTATAAATCAACAAGTTTTTAGAATTTTCTGAGCACCCTATAATTTTTTTTTTGTATTTTAAAACACCACCCGAATTTTTGTATTTTTGCATCATTACTTGAAAAAAATCATAACTTTCTTAAAAAGTTAGTCAAATCGAAAAAACAAATGAATTATGTTAAATAAATGTTACATCTATAAATCAACAAGTTTTTCGAATTTTCTGAGCACCCTGTAATTTTTTTTGTATTTTTAAACCCCACCCGAGTTTTTGTATTTTTGCATCATTAATTGAAAAAAATCATAACTTCCTTCAAAAGTTAGTCAAATCGAGATAATAAATGAATTATGTTAAATAAATGTTACATCTATAAATTAACAAGTTTTTCGAATTTTCTGAGTACCCTATAATTTTTTTTTGTATTTTTAAACCTCACCCGAGTTTTTGTATTTTTGCATCATTAATTGAAAAAAATCATAACTTTCTTAAAAAGTGATTCAAATTGAGAAAACAAATGAATTATATTAAACAAATGATACATCTATAAATTAACAAGTTTTTCGAATTTTCTGAGCACCCTATATTTTTCTTTTGTATTTTTAAACCTCACCCGAGTTTTTGTATTTTTGCATCATTAATTGAAAAAAATCATAACTTTCTTAAAAAGTGATTCAAATCGAAAAAACAAATGAATTGTATTAAATGAATGATTAATCTATAAATTAACAAGTTTTTCGAATTTTCTGAGCACCCGATATTTTTCTTTTGTATTTTTAAACCTCACGCGAGTTTTTGTATTTTTGCATCATTAATTGAAAAAAATCATAACTTTCTTAAAAAGTGATTCAAATTGAGAAAACTAATGAATTATATTAAATCAATGATGCATCTATAAATTAACAAGTTTTTCGAATTTTCTGAGTACCCCATAATTTTTTTTTGTATTTTTAAACCTCACCCGAGTTTTTGTATTTTTGCATCATTAGTTGAAAAAAATCATAACTTTCTAAAAAAGTGATTCAAATTGACAAAACAAATGAATTATATTAAATAAATGATTCATCTATAAATTAACAAGTTTTTCGAATTTTCTGAGTACCCTATATTTTTCTTTTGTATTTTTAAACCTCACCCGAGTTTCTGTATTTTTGCATTATTAATTGAAAAAAATCATAACTTTCTTAAAAAGTGATTCAAATTGAGAAAACAAATGAATTATATTAAATAAATGATACATCTATAAATTAACAAGTTTTTCGAATTTTCTGAGCACCCTCTAAATTTGTATTTTTAAACCCCACCCGAGTTTCAGTGTTTTTGCATCATTAATTGAAAAAATCATAACTTTCTTAAAAAGTGATTCAAATTGAGAAAACAAATAAATTATATTAAATCAATGATGCATCTATAAATTAGCGAGTTCTTAAATTTTTCTGAGCACCCTGTATATTTTTGCTACATTTTTAAACCTCACCCAAATTTTTGTTTTGTTACAATTCCAATTTAGAAAAATCATAACTTTCTTAAAAAGTGATCAAATTGAGAAAACAAATGAATTATATTAAATCAATGATGCATCTATAAATTAGCGTGTTTTTAAATTTTTCTGAGCACCCTGTATATTGTTTCTACATTTTCAAACCTCACCCAAATTTTTGTATTGTTACAATTCCAATTTAGAAAAATCATAAGTTTCTTAAAAAGTGATTCAAATTGAGAAAACAAATGAATTATAATAAGTCAATGATGGACCTATAAATTAGCGAGTTCTTAAATTTTTCTAAGCACCCAGTATATTTTTTCTACATTTATAAACCTCACCCAAATTTTTGTATTGTTCCAATTTCAATTTAGAAAAATCATAACTTTCTTAAAAAGTGATTCAAATTGAGAAAACAAATTAATTATATTAAATCAATGATGCACCTATAAATTAGCGAGTACCTAAATTTTTCTGAGTACCCTGTATATTTTTTGTACATTTTTAAACCTCACCCAAATTTTTGTATTGTTACAATTCCAATTTAGAAAAATCATAACTTTCTTAAAAAGTGATTCAAATTGAGAAAACAAATGAATTATATCAAATCAATGATGCACCTATACATTAGCGAGTTCTTAAATTTTTCTGAGCACCCTGTATATTTTTTGTTCATTTTCAAACCTCGCCCAAATTTTTGTATTGTTACAATTCCAATTTAGAACAATCATAACTTTCTTAAAAAGTGATTCAAATTAAGAAAGCAAATTAATTATATTAAATCAATGATGCACCTATAAATTGGCAAGTTCTTAATTTTTTTTGAGCAAACTGTATGTTTTTTGTACATTTTCAAACCTCGCCCAAATTTTTGTATCGTTACAATTCCAATTTAGAAAAATCATAACTTTCTTAAAAAGTGATTCAAATTAAGAAAACAAATGAATTATATTAAATCAATGATGCACCTGTAAATTAGCGAGTTCTTAAATTTTTCTGAGCACCCTGTATATTTTTTGTATATTTTTAAACCTCACCCAAATTTTTGTATTGTTACAATTCCAATTTAGAAAAATCATAACTTTCTTAAAAAGTGACTCAAATTAAGAGAAAAAATGATTTATATTAAATGAATGATACATTTATAAATTTGCAGGTTTGAACATCCTCTGTGTGTTTTCTACTTTTTCACCCTGTATTATAAGGAGTTTATCTTTGTTTGTCCCGTATGCGTTCCTGTACCATTTATCCAATTGCGATGAAACTTTGATAAATTTTTGTGCGCATGCCCGCAAAGGTTTCTGAATTAGTACCACCATTTTACAATAGGTGGCGCGCGAGTTGTTTCTACAATTATATTATCGCGATAAATTGAAGACCATGTGAACGAAGTCGCGGGCAACAGCTAGTACTTTATAAATGTGAAGGGTCAACGCGCCAGAGCTACTTGTAGCATTCGGTTACCTCCCCCTCGGCTTCTTATGTTCTCCGATCCTGTCCTTCAGTTTTAATTTTTACTTATTTGTTGGCGATAATGTTTTAGTTGTATTTCAATAAGTAAACATTTTGCAAAACGATCACATTGACGAATGATGCTTTTGATTTCTTTCAGTCCACAATACAAGCAAATGCGAAAGAACTAATATCCGACAAATACCACATCAACGACCTGTGGACAAGTTTTGCTCACGTTGATATGGAACTTAAGGGGTACATGGTTGACGAAAATGGCACTACGGAGGAGCACATCGCCGATTGGAATTATGAAAATATCTCGTTACTGACCAACGTTGGCAACGTGGACAAATACGCATCAAAGATCATCTACAGAATATCAGTTGCTGTTGTAAGTAGTGCACGCTGTAAACTTCTTTCCTACGAAGTTGCCCGCAATTACGTTCTTTTTACAGCAAGAACCGTTCTTGTTTCCGGATAAGAACTCGCCCTACAACTACTCGGGTTTTTGCATCGATCTAATTGAAGACATAGCGGAAAGGGTAGGTTTTAAATTCGAGTTGTTCAGTCCCCCTGGCGTTGGATTTCGACCCGATTTTGATGCGACGATCAAACAGGTGGCGTTTGAAGAGGCCGCCATTGGTCTCGGACCCATCTCGGTGACTTTCGAAAGAGGACTAATTGTCGACTTCACGATACCATTTTACGAATTGGTCGGTATGTTGATTATGATGAAGATTCCCGAATCTTCAAAGTCTTTCTTCAAAATCATCGAGGTTCTGGATATTGGCGTATGGGCTATGCTGGTACTCTTCTTCTTCATTACAAGGTGCGCTATTTGGGGAAGATAAAGTGGCTTTTTAAAATCCTTCAATTTCTAGTTTCATGGTATGGATTTTCGATAAGTTCAGCCCTTACAGCTACCAAAACAATCGAGAGCTGTTGGCGGAGTCGGAAGAAAAGCGCGAGTTTACGCTGAGGGAATGTTTTTGGTTCTGTTTGACGTCGGTGACTTCGCAAGGAGGCGGCGAGGCTCCGAGGCCGCTGAGTGGAAAAATTGTAACTGGAGTGTGGTGGTTCTTCGGATTTCTAATCGTGGCTTCCTACACGGCGAATCTGGCGGCGTTCCTCACCGTCTCTTATCTCGAAACCAGTATCGAGTCTTTGGAGGACTTGTCTAAACAATATAAAGTTAAATACGGTGTTATCGAGGGCTCGTCTGGAATGCGGTATTTCCAGAATTTGTCTCAAGCGGAAAAATGGATGGTAGAGTAAGTGAATATACATGTTGTTCTAATTTAACATTCACGCATGATACTAAACGTAAGTCTTAACCAAAACCTTGGGTTGAATATGAAAAGAAAAAAACTGGAGTTGTCGTGTGATTATCTTGAAAACCAGTGAAGGGATGTTTAGTAATTTTATCTGGGGTTTCAACTTAGATCTATTTTTAGTAAATTTTGAAATTTTCCAGTTTGTGACAATTGTTTTTATATTTTTTTAAACGATCGGCGAATTACGCGACTCCAGAATAACACCACTAAAGTTGTCGTGCGGTTATCTTGAAAACTAGTTAAGGGATGTTTAGTGATTTTATCTGGGATAGCAACTTTAATCTATTTTTAGTAAATTTTGAAATTCTCCAGTTTGCGGCAATTGTTTTTATATTTCTGTCTTTCTGAAAAATCAATTATTTTTGTAAATTTTCTAAAATGTTCACTGTCACTGACTAATTTTTTTGCTAAAAAATCTCTAATCCGACTAATTGACGTACGAGGAACTTAGATTTGCAAACCGCGTTCAATTTGGAGTTTTCGTTTGGCCGCTACGGCCGATCAAAGTCTGAAAAATCAATTATTTCTTTTAATTTTCCAAAATGTTAACTGTGACTGACTAATTTTTTTGCTATTGAAGTTAGCTGAAATTTTTTAACGGCAATCAATTTCTCTCGTCTTTCTGATGAAAAAAAAGTTAAATTCAATAGTCTACGATGATTATTAAGAAAGTTGCATTTTTTAACAATTTTCCAAGGGGTTTACTCATGTCTTTTTTTCGTGTTTTCGTCAAAAATTGAAAATCTCTAATCCGACTAATTGACGTACGAGGAGCTCAGATTTGCAAACCGCGTTCAATTTGGAGTTTTCGTTTGGCCGCTGCGGCCGATCAAAGTCTGAAAAATCAATTATTTCTTTTAATTTTCCAAAATGTTAACTGTGACTGACTAATTTTTTTGCTATTGAAGTTAGCTGAAATTTTTTAACGGCAATCAATTTCTCTCGTCTTTCTGATGAAAAAAAAGTTAAATTCAATAGTCTACGATGATTATTAAGAAAGTTGCATTTTTTTACAAATTTCCAAGGGGTTTACTCATGTCTTTTTTTCGGGTTTTTATCAAAAATTGAAAATCTCTAATCCGACTAATTGATGTACGAGGAGCTCAGATTTGCAAACCGCGTTCAATTTGGAGTTTTCGTTTGGCCGCTGCGGCCGATCAAAATCTGAAAAATCAATTATTTTTGTAAATTTTCAAAAATGTTCACTGTGACTGACTAATTTTTTTGCTATTGAAGATAGCTGCAAATTTTTTAACGGCAATCAATTTCTCTCGTCTTTCTGATGAAAAAAAAGTTAAATTCAATAGTCTACGATGATTATTAAGAAAGTTGCATTTTTTAACAAATTTCCAAGAGGTTTACTCATGTCTTTTTTTCGTGTTTTCGTCAAAAATTGAAAATCTCTAATCCGACTAATTGACGTACGAGGAGCTTAGATTTGCAAACCGCATTCAATTTGGAGTTTTCGTTTGGCCGCTACGGCCGATCAAAGTCTGAAAAATCAATTATTTTTGTAAATTTTCAAAAATGTTCACTGTGACTGACTAATTTTTTTGCTATTGAAGATAGCTGCAAATTTTTTAACGGCAATCAATTTCTCTCGTCTTTCTGATAAAAAAAAAGTTAAATTCAATAGTCTACGATGATTATTAAGAAAGTTGCATTTTTTAACAAATTTCCAAGGGGTTTACCCATGTCTTTTTTTCGTGTTTTCGTCAAAAATTAAAAATCTCTAATCCGACTAATTGACGTACGAGGAGATCAAATTTGCAAACCGCGTTCAATTTGGAGTTTTCGTTTGGCCGCTACGGCCGATCAAAGTCTGAAATTTTTTTGTAAATTTTCTAAAATGTTCACTGTGACTGACTAATTTTTTTGCTATTGAAGATAGGTGAAATTTTTTAACGGCAATCAATTTCTCTCGTCTTTCTGATGAAAAAAAAGTCAACTTCAATAATCTACGATGATTATTAAGAAAGTTGCATTTTTTTAACAATTTTCCAAGGGGTTTACTCATGTCTTTTTTTCGTGTTTTCGACAAAAATTTAAAATCTCTAATCCGACTAATTGACGTACGCGGAGCTCAGATTTTCAATCCGCGTTCAATTTGGAGTTTTCGTTTGGCCGCTACGGCCGATCAAAGTCTGAAAAATCAATTATTTTTGTAAATTTTCAAAAATGTTCACTGTGACTGACTATTTTTTTTCCATTGAAATTAGCTGAAATTTTTTAACGGCAATCAATTTCTCTCGTCTTTCTGATGAAAAAAAAGTCAACTTCGATAGTCTACGATGATTATTAAGAAAGTTGCATTTTTTAACAAATTTCCAAGACTCATGTCTTTTTTTCGTGTTTTCGTCAAAAATTGAAAATCTATAATCCAAATAATTGACGTACGCGGAGCTCAGATTTTCAATCCGCGTTCAATTTGGAGTTTTCGTTTGGCCGCTACGGCCGATCAAAGTCTGAAAAATCAATTATTTTTGTAAATTTTCAAAAATGTTCACTGTGACTGACTAATTTTTTTGCCATTGAAGTTAGCTGAAATTTTTTAACGGCAATCAATTTCTCTCGTCTTTCTGATGAAAAATAAGTTAAATTCAATGGTCTACGATGATTATTAAGAAAGTTGCATTTTTCAACAAATTTCCAAGGGGTTTACTCATGTCTTTTTTTCGTGTTTTCATCAAAAATTAAAAATCTCTAATCCGACTAATTGACGTACGCGGAGCTCAGATTTTCAATCCGCGTTCAATTTGGAGTTTTCGTTTGGCCGCTACGGCCGATCAAAGTCTGAAAAATCAATTATTTTTGTAAATTTTCAAAAATGTTCACTGTGACTGACTATTTTTTTTGCCATTGAAGTTAGCTGAAATTTTTTAACGGCAATCAATTTCTCTCGTCTTTCTGATGAAAAATAAGTTAAATTCAATAGTCTACGATGATTATTAAGAAAGTTGCATTTTTTAACAAATTTTACTCATGTCTTTTTTTCGTGTTTTCATCAAAAATTAAAAATCTCTAATCCGACTAATTGACGTACGCGGAGCTCAGATTTTCAATCCGCGTTCAATTTGGAGTTTTCGTTTGGCCGCTACGGCCGATCAAAGTCTGAAAAATCAATTATTTTTGTAAATTTTCAAAAATGTTCACTGTGACTGACTAATTTTTTTGCCATTGAAGTTAGCTGAAATTTTTTAACGGCAATCAATTTCTCTCGTCTTTCTGATGAAAAATAAGTTAAATTCAATGGTCTACGATGATTATTAAGAAAGTTGCATTTTTCAACAAATTTCCAAGGGGTTTACTCATGTCTTTTTTTCGTGTTTTCATCAAAAATTAAAAATCTCTAATCCGACTAATTGACGTACGCGGAGCTCAGATTTTCAATCCGCGTTCAATTTGGAGTTTTCGTTGGGCCGCTACGGCCGATCAAAGTCTGAAAAATCAATTATTTTTGTAAATTTTCAAAAATGTTCACTGTGACTGACTATTTTTTTTGCCATTGAAGTTAGCTGAAATTTTTTAACGGCAATCAATTTCTCTCGTCTTTCTGATGAAAAATAAGTTAAATTCAATAGTCTACGATGATTATTAAGAAAGTTGCATTTTTTAACAAATTTTACTCATGTCTTTTTTTCGTGTTTTCATCAAAAATTAAAAATCTCTAATCCGACTAATTGACGTACGCGGAGCTCAGATTTTCAATCCGCGTTCAATTTGGAGTTTTCGTTTGGCCGCTACGGCCGATCAAAGTCTGAAAAATCAATTATTTTTGTAAATTTTCAAAAATGTTCACTGTGACTGACTAATTTTTTTGCCATTGAAGTTAGCTGAAATTTTTTAACGGCAATCAATTTCTCTCGTCTTTCTGATGAAAAAAAAGTCAACTTCGATAGTCTACGATGATTATTAAGAAAGTTGCATTTTTTAACAAATTTCCAAGACTCATGTCTTTTTTTCGTGTTTTCGTCAAAAATTGAAAATCTATAATCCAAATAATTGACGTACGCGGAGCTCAGATTTTCAATCCGCGTTCAATTTGGAGTTTTCGTTTGGCCGCTACGGCCGATCAAAGTCTGAAAAATCAATTATTTTTGTAGATTTTCAAAAATGTTCACTGTGACTGACTATTTTTTTTTTCCATTGAAATTAGCTGAAATTTTTTAACGGCAATCAATTTCTCTCGTCTTTCTGATGAAAAATAAGTTAAATTCAATAGTCTACGATGATTATTAAGAAAGTTGCATTTTTTAACAAATTTTACTCATGTCTTTTTTTCGTGTTTTCATCAAAAATTAAAAATCTCTAATCCGACTAATTGACGTACGCGGAGCTCAGATTTTCAATCCGCGTTCAATTTGGAGTTTTCGTTGGGCCGCTACGGCCGATCAAAGTCTGAAAAATCAATTATTTTTGTAAATTTTCAAAAATGTTCACTGTGACTGACTATTTTTTTTGCCATTGAAGTTAGCTGAAATTTTTTAACGGCAATCAATTTCTCTCGTCTTTCTGATGAAAAATAAGTTAAATTCAATAGTCTACGATGATTATTAAGAAAGTTGCATTTTTTAACAAATTTTACTCATGTCTTTTTTTCGTGTTTTCATCAAAAATTAAAAATCTCTAATCCGACTAATTGACGTACGCGGAGCTCAGATTTTCAATCCGCGTTCAATTTGGAGTTTTCGTTTGGCCGTTACGGCCGATCAAAGTCTGAAAAATCAATTATTTTTGTAAATTTTCAAAAATGTTCACTGTGACTGACTAATTTTTTTGCCATTGAAGTTAGCTGAAATTTTTTAACGGCAATCAATTTCTCTCGTCTTTCTGATGAAAAAAAAGTCAACTTCGATAGTCTGCGATGATTATTAAGAAAGTTGCATTTTTTTACAATTTTCCAAGGGGTTTACTCATGTCTTTTTTTCGTGTTTTCGTCAAACATTAAAAATCTCTAATCCGACTAATTGACGTACGAGGAGCTTAGATTTGCAAACCGCGTTCAATTTGGAGTTTTCGTTTGGCCGCTACGGCCGATCAAAGTCTGAAAAATCAATTATTTTTTTTAATTTTCCAAAATGTTCACTGTGACCGACTAATTTTTTTGCTATTGAAGATAGCTGAAATTTTTTAACGGCAATCAATTTTTCTCGTCTTTCTGATGAAAAAAAAGTCAACTTCAATAGTCTGCGATGATTATTAAGAAAGTTGCATTTTTTTACATTTTTCCAAGGGGTTTACTCATGTCTTTTTTTCGTGTTTTCGTCAAAAATTGAAAATCTCTTATCCGACTAATTGACGTACGAGAAGCTTAGATTTGCAAACCGCGTTCAATTTGGAGTTTTCGTTTGGCCGCTACGGCCGATCAAAGTCTAAAAAATCAATTATTTTTTTTAATTTTCCAAAATATTCAGTGTGACCGACTAATTTTTTTGCTATTGAAGATAGCTGAAATTTTTTAACGGCAATCAATTTCTCTCGTCTTTCTGATGAAAAAAAAGTCAACTTCAATAGTCTACGATGATTATTAAGAAAGTTGCATTTTTTAACAATTTTCCAAGGGGTTTACCCATGTCTTTTTTTCGTGTTTTCGTCAAAAATTGAAAATCTCTAATCCGACTAATTGACGTACGAGGAGCTTTGATTTGCAAACCGCGTTCAATTTGGAGTTTTCGTTTGTCCGCTACGGCCGATCAAAGTCTGAAAAATCAATTATTTCTTTTAATTTTCCAAAATGTTCACTGTGACTGACTAATTTTTTTGCTATTGAAGATAGCTGAAATTGCATTTTTTAACAATTTTCCAAGGGGTTTACCCATGTCTTTTTTTCGTGTTTTCGTCAAAAATTGAAAATCTCTAATCCGACTAATTAACGTGCGAGGAGCTTAGATTTGCAAACCGCGTTCAATTTGGAGTTATCGTTTGGCCGCTACGGCCGATCAAATTCTGAAAAATCAATTCTTTTTGTAAATTTTCTAAAATAATCACTGTGACTGACTTCCTTTTTTGCTATTAAAGATAGCTGAATTTTTTTAACGGCAATCAATTTCTCTCGTCTTTCTGATGAAAAAAAAGTCAACTTCAATAGTCTACGATGATTATTAAGAAAATTGCATTTTTTAACAAATTTCCAAGAGGTTTACTCATGTCTTTTTTTCGTGTTTTCGTCAAAAATTAAAAATCTCTAATCCGACTAATTGACGTCCGAGGAGATCAGATTTGCAAACCACGTTCAATTTGGAGTTTTCGTTTGGCCGCTACGGCCGATCAAAGTCCGAAAAATCAATTATTTCTTTTAATTTTCCAAAATGTTCACTGTGACTGACTAATTTTTTTGCTATTGAAGATAGCTGAAATTTTTTAACGGCAATCAATTTCTCTCGTATTTCTGATGAAAAAAAAGTCAACTTCAGTAATCTACGATGATTATTAAGAAAGTTGCATTTTTTAACAATTTTTCAAGGCGTTTACTCATGTCTTTTTTTCGTGTTTTCATTTTAAATTTTTTTAAACGCTCTGCGAATTATGCAACAATGAAGTTGTCGTGCGGTTATCTTGAAAACTAGTGAAGGGATGTTTAGTAATTTCATCTGGGGTATTAACAAACTATGTTTAATACATTTTGAAACACTGAAAGATCTTATGATCATTAGTCAAACTACCTACCACTGCTACTAGAGAAAGAAATCACTTCATAAATAATTTCTAATATGGTATAAGTATTGTTTGCTTATAGGGATCTCATCGTGAGGATTCTTCCACCTGTTGAAGATAAAGATCTCCCCCTTTTCACCGGGGACTTTCCAATCGACAACATGTTTACGAAAATGTTGAAGTTCATGACGGACACGAAGGCGATGCCCAAATCTTTGGAGGAGGCCATCGGCAAAGTCCAGAATGCCACTCAATCTGAAAACTACGCTTACATAGGCGACGCCACCGATATTAAATTCGCGGCCATAACCAACTGCGACCTGCGAGCCGTCGGCGACGAGTTTGCCAAAAAGTTTTATTCGTTGGCGGTGAAGAAGAATTCGCCGCTCAAGGAACAGTTGGATAACGCGTAAGGATTTTTGCTTACGATCCATTTTAGTATTGGAATTGAAAATAAATATTTTGATTGCAGTTTGATGGAAATGTTGAACGAACGAAAACTGGAGAAGATTAAGAATAAATGGTGGAGGGAGAATCCGAAAGTTGTCGAATGCGGAAACCGACGCCATCAGACGGATGGTATAACCATACAGAACGTGGTTGGTGTCTTTCTGTTGATTGGTGGAGGTGTCGTCATCTCCCTCATCATCATGAGCTTGGACGATATGTACGCGAAGAGGATGGCGAGACTACGTCTTGAACCACCAGCAGGAGCAAATTAATGCATTCCCCTGTTTTGGATTTCACGCACATATAACACACTAACGGTTGATTTTTTAAAGTACATCGATCACTAAATTATCACTGATTAAGAATCATCTACAGATTGGATACATTTTTGCAGAGTTATGAAATATACTCAGGCTACTTTTCATCGTTAATTATTTCGTCTACAGCTGTAGAAAAAAAAAACAAAAAAAACATATTCTTCTAAATCTTTGAATTGTATTTTACGTGTGTAAACTATATATCTAGTACAAATATATTTATTACTATTCTTTATGTTTTCCTCTACATTACAACTAAAACATTAACCGTTTAACAGCGAAACATTCAAACTTGTGTCTGTGGGAAGTCAAGTTTGATAATTGTAATAACTTAATTAATATTCAGAAATCAACAACGAGACCAAGTTTGAACAATTTCATTAAGTCACGTTAGTTATCAATTTTTTCAAAGGCAAAAGTTTAAACCGTTCCACCACTTTACTTCTAAAGATAATCAACCGAGAACAGCGCTTAAGATTTTATTCGTCCGAGTGGAAAAAAAATATAAAAACAACTGCAACACACTTGAAAATTTCCAAACTTACTCAAAACACATTAATTTTGATAATCCCGCAAAAAACTCAAAAAACCCCATCACTATTTTTCAAGATAATCATCTGAAAACAGTGCTTAAGATTTTTCCCAACTTGCACTTCCTCCGGGTAGAAAAAAAATATAAAAACAACTGCAACACACTTGAAAATTTCCAAATTTACTCAAAACACATTAATTTTGATAATCCTGCAAAAAACTCAAAATACCCTATCACTGGTTTTCAAGATAATCACCTGAGAACGGTGCTTAAGATTTTTCCCAACTTGCACTTCCTCCGGGCGTGCATTTGATTCTTCTCTTAACAAATCAATTAATTAACAACTGTAAAACCCTAGTATATATTCCAAGGATTAGATGATAGGATAGGGCCCACCCACCACCCATCGTTTCCACTTAATCCTAACCAAGAAAATACTGTTTAATTAAAGAAATTTCTTCGACAAATCACTGGAGTTTTAGAAGTTGCGAAGCCAATAATAAAAAGGGTTGCAGGGTTAAGTTAAAGTGAAAACGAAAGGCGGTGGGTGGGCCCTATCCCACTCTCCAACCCGTTACACACGCCCCAGAGTTTGTACAAACAAATTCTTTTGTCGAAGCAACAATACAGCGTTTGATTCTTCTCTTATCAATTAATTAATTAACTGTAATACCCTCGTTTATGTTCCAAGGATTGGATGATAGGACAGGGCCCACCCACCGCCCTTAGTTTCCACTTAAACCTAATCAGGAAAATATTGTTTGTTTAAAGATATTTCTTCATCAAATCATTGGAGTTTTAAAAGTTGCAAAGCCAACAATAAGGAGAGTTGCTGGGTTAAGCTAAAGTGGAAATGAAGATCGGTGGATGGGCCTTATCCTACTCTTCAGCTCGCTAAACACGCCCTAGATTTTCTACAAACAAATTCTTCTGTCGAAGCATCGATAAACCGTTTGATTCTTCTCTTATCAATTAATTAACAATTGTAAAATCCTCGTTTGTGTTTCAAGGATTGGATGATAAGATAGGGCCCACCCACCACCCGTCATTTCCATTTAAACCTAACCAAGAAAATATTGTTTGTTCAAAGAAATTTCTTCGACAAATCACTGGGGTTTTAAAAGTTGCAAAGCCAACAATAAAGAAGGTGTCTGGGTTAAGTTAAAGGGGAAACGAAGGGTGGTGGGTGGGCCCTATCTCTCTCTCCAACCCGTTAATCACGCCCCAAAGTTTTTATAAACAGATTCTTTTGTCGAGACAACGAGTTTTAGAAGTTTCGAAACAAACAATCAAGAGGGTTGCTGGGTTAAGTTAAAGTGGAATTGAAGGGCGGTGGGTGGGCCATATCCCACTCTCCAACCCGTTAATCACGCCCTAAAGTTTCTACAAACAAATCCTTTTGTCGAAACAACGATAAACCATTTGATTCTCTCTTATCAATTAATTAATTAACTGTGAAATCCTCTTTTGGGCTCCAAGGATTCGATGACAGGATAGGGCCCACC
Organism: Ocypus olens; assembly: GCA_910593695.2. NCBI lineage: Eukaryota > Metazoa > Arthropoda > Insecta > Coleoptera > Staphylinidae > Ocypus > Ocypus olens. The sequence goes on from OU343063.1 coordinate 4,715,064, forward strand.
AACCACCCGTCATTTCCACTTAAACCTAACCAAGAAAATATTGTTTGGTTAAAGAAATTTCTTCGGCAAAGCACTGGGGTTTTAAAAGTTGCAAAGCCAACAATAAAGAAGATTTCTAGGTTAAGTTAAAGTGGAAATGAAGGGCGGTGGGTGGGCCCTATCCCACTCTCCAACCCGTTGCACAAGCCCCAGAGTTTCTACAATCAAATCCTTTTGTCGAAGCAACGATAAACCCTTTGATTCTCTGATCAATTAATTAATTAACTGTAAAATCCTCGTTTGTGTTTCAAGGATTAGATGACAGGATAGGGCCCACCCACAGCCCTGAGTTTCCACCATAACCTAACTAAGAAAACACTGTTTGATTAAAAAAATTATTACTCAAATCACTGGAGTTTTTTAAGTTGCAAAACCACCAATAAAAATGGTTTCAGGCAGTGGCGGCTCGTGGAACATTTTACTGGTAGAGCCACTCAGTATACAAAAAATATACGCCCCAGTCGACGTTTTGAAGAAAGAATGAAAATATTATTTATATGTACTTTTGATTTGTCCTGTATTTTAATTTTGTCCCAGATGTGCCGTTCTTCGTCCACGTAATCTCAGCTCCAAACAAAACACATGGAAAAAATACGTTTTCTTTCTTATACTCTTAAAGCCAATGGTTTTTTAAGTGTATATTTTGATTAAACTTTCTCCTTGGTATTTATGAATTTTCTAAATTCGCACTAAAGCTGGAAGCTATTGCATCAACAAAAAATGACTGCCTGTATTAGCTGCAAACTTCTCAAATCCATTTAGAAATATTGTATGTTTTACATACTGGAAAATGATCGACGCACCCCCACTAGAAACAAAATGTCAGCCATCGAAACTTGATTTTTAGAAAAAACAGAATTTGTGATTTGTGATTTAAAAAATTCTAAAAAAAAATAGTGACTATCAGAATTAGCTTCAAACTTCTCAAATTCATCCAGAAATATAGTATTTTTAACATACAGGAAAATGATCGATCTACCCCTACTGGAAACAAAATGTCAGCACTCGAAACTTGAGTTTTAGAAAAACAGAATTTGCATCTTATGATTTGAAAAATTCTAAAAAATCGTGACTACCAGAATTAGCTTTCAAACTTCTCAAATTCATCCAGAAATATAGTGTTTTTAACATACTGGAAAATGATCGACGTACCCCCACTGGAAACAAAATGTCAACACTTGAAACTTGATTTTTAGAGAAACGAAATTAGCATCTTGTGATTTAAAAATACCTAAAAAAATAGTGACTGCCAGAATTAGCTTCAAACTTCTCAAATCCATCCAGAAATATTGTATTTTTGACAAAATGGAAAATGATCGACGTACCCCCACTGAAAACAAAATGCCAGCACTCGAAACTTGAGTTTTAGAAAAACGTAATTTGCATCTTGTGATTTAAAGAATTCTAAAAAAAATTCTACTGCAGGAATTGGCTTCAAACTTCTTAAATATATCCAGAAATATTGTATTTTTAACATACCAAGAAATGATCGACATACCCTTACTGGAAACAAAATGTCAACACTCGAAACTTGATTTTTAGAAAAACGTAATTTGCATTTTGTGATTTAAAAAATTCTAAAAAAATAGTGACTGCCAGAATTAGCTTCAAACTTCTCAAATCCATCCAGAAATATTGCTGGAAAATGTTCGACATATCCCACAGTATTTTTTACGGTAATCAAATCAGAGAGAGGCTTTAATTTATTTTCTCGATGCAAAAATGATTATTCCGTAATGAACTAATTTTACTCATCATGTATGGCGCGGAAAATACGACAAGTGTCGTTGTGGCATGCACGAGATGGGACAGAATTTATTTGGCTCCAAATGCACGTTCAGAACGCGTGTAAAACAATATTTAATTAAAAATTCTTGCTAAAGCTACGCGCACACTTATCGGGATCGGACGGACGGCACGCATCGGCAAAAATTGCTTAACACAGTTGTAAACGAGTAAACGCACATTTATCCGTTCCATGCCGTACCGATAAATGTGCCATGACTCGTTTACAACTGTGTTAAGCAATTTTATCCGATGCGTGCCGTCCGTCCGATTCTGATAAGTGTGCGCGTAGGTAGTGCGGCTTTATATGACGAGCCGCCCCTGATAAATATGCCTTAATAAATTTTAACTATTCTTAAAAACGACAATTGGGTCAGGAAAAAAAATAAAGAGAACGTAGCAAAACGTAATAAATAATTCACAAGAATTCTAGTATTATTACTTTAACATATTATGGTGAAAGTTATGTTAAGGGACGATTTATTTAATGATCCAATATAACACTGAATCGTTAAACTTTAGTTATGTATATTTTTATTAGTATTACACCAGCCGTTGTCAACAGAGAATATTTTACTTCCCGCAGGTAATTTTTGCTTGCGTTTTATTTTTATATTTTTCCTATGTGTTTTAACGATATACAATTATAGGTAGAAACGCCAAAGTGGCACTTTGGCGTTTCTACCTTTAACAGTGTTTGGTATACTTATATTCCAATAGTAATCGTTTCCCCATCAGCAACTAACTACACTGATGAGAACTGAAAGGTCGAAACCGGTCTGTAGCTGTTCTGATGGGGAAACAATATTTGATATAAAATTAGTTTAGTGTAAAATGTTAAAGACAGATCTTACATACGTCAGGGAAGGAAACAATACATTACTTACTAATAACGTATAATACACACATATATTTTGTTATACTGGGTGTTTGAGATACACATGTATGTAGTAGTAATTGTAAACTATTTAAAAAATGTATAGCTTGGCTGAATATTAAAAAAAATATACAGGGTGTTTTTAACCTACAAGCATGAACTTGAAGAATGATCATTTGTAATTGGTATGATTAATGAAAAAAATCTAATAATAACTTTCAAAGTGTTATTTATAAATTTTATTTGGAAAGGCAAGAAAAAGGACTCTGTGTTCCATTAAAAAAAGTATTTTTACATTTAGCCAAGGTCTTCCCTGTATACATACAAATATTTTGCGACTATAGAGTGGATAATTATCTACAACTTTTATGTAAATCGTATTTTTCTATCTTTAATATTTAAGGCCAAAAAGATGCAAAAAGACACCTAATTCAATTAAATTACTAAACTAAATTGAATTAAATTAAATCTAATTTGGGTTTTAAGTACAAACATAATTTTACATAGAAGTAATTTTTTAGGTAGTTTGAAGAATTTTCTTCTTGGTAACTTACATCTGAAGTTTTTAAATTTTGAGTTCTGGACCGAAATGATTTTCTGGAATGTAATGATTTTATTGGCTGTACTCTCTAATGGATGTTTAGCGATGAAACATAAACTACGTAAGTTTTTTTTAATAATAATAATAATAATACATACTAACCACAATAGCCATCGACTGGAATCTTTCAGCCAATTTTCTTTAATGTATTTGAATTTTAAAAATGCTTGAAAATGGTTAGTTATTAAAGGAAAATCTCCAAGAGCTAAAAGTTTTTAAATTTTCAAACTCTATATAATCATTTAGCTATTCACGATTATTGAAGATTTTAATGATTATTGTTGTTAGTGATTTTTCTGGAAGATACAAAAGTTGAATCAATCATCGACAAAGTTCCAAACGAGCCCGAAGTAGAAGTGGATGTAATAATAATGAAATATGATATGGAACAAAAATTTATAGACGAAGGTAAGTGAAGGTTTCAGAGTTTCTTAAATCAATAATTGTCTTCTCTGAGAATTAATACATTTTAAGTGTGAAGTTAGCAATAGATTTCAGCAATAGATTTTAAAATAAGTTATTTACTCTCATTTTTTTTTAACTTAAAAAAACTAATACGCCCAGAGTCCTAGCAATTAATAGATTTTATAATAATTTAGTACCGATTGTTTTTATATTTTCACCTGGAAAAAGTGCAACTTCAAAAATTCACTCTTTTCGATTCACGTGTGATTATTTGAAAATTTTGTAGGGAAGTGTTTCTGATTTTCATGGATTATTAAAGAAGGATGGTTGATAAGAGTATTTGAAAAAATTAGAATTGGTGGCTGAAAGACTTCGGTCGATGGCCTTTTGAGCTCATGCTTGTGTGCATGTATGTATGTATATGTATGTATATGTATGATTTCAATAAAGTTTTATACTACTACTACTAGAATTGGTAGCAATTGTTTTTCTATTTTTTTAATCAACTGGAAAAGTGCAATTTCAAAAATTCACTCTTCCCGATTTACGAGCGATTATTTAAAAATTTTGTAAGGAGGTGTTTCTTATTTTCATAAATTATTAAAGAAGGATGGTTGTTAAGAGTATTTGAAAAAATTGGAATTGGCAGCAATTGTTTTTCTATTTTTTAAATCAACTGGAAAAAGTGCAATTTCAAAAATGCACTCTTCTCGATTTACCTGTGACTATTTGAAAATTTTGTAGGGAGGTGTTTCTGATTTTCATAAATTATTAAAGAAGGATGGTTATTGAGAGTATTTGAAAAAATTGAAATTAGTAGCAATTGTTTTTCTATTTTTTTGATCAACTGGAAAAAGTGCAATTTCAAAAATTCACTCTTCTTGATTCACGTGAGATTATTTGAAAATTTTGTAAGAAGGTGTTTCTGATTTTCATAGATTATTAAAGAAGGATGGTTATTGAGAGTATTTAAAAAAATTGGAATTAGTAGCAATTGTTTTTCTAATTTTTTGATCAATTGGAAAAAGTGCAATTTCAAAAATTCACTCTTCTCTGATTATTTGAAAATTTTGTAGGGAGGTGTTTCTGATTTTCATAAATTATTAAAGAAGGATGGTTATTAAGAGTATTTGAAAAAATTGAAATTAGTAGCAATTGTTTTTCTATTTTTTTTATCAACTGGAAAAAGTGCAATTTCAAAAATTCACTCTTCTCGATTCACGTGTGATTATTTGAAAATTTTGAAGGGAGGTGTTTCTGATTTTCGTAGATTATTAAAGAAGGATGGTTATTGAGAGTATTTAAAAAAATTGGAATTAGTAGCAATTGTTTTTCTAATTTTTTGATCAATTGGAAAAAGTGCAATTTCAAAAATTCACACTTCTCGATTCACGTGTAATTATTTGAAAATTTTGTAACGAGGTGTTTCTGATTTTCATAAATTATTAAAGAAGGGTGGTTGTTAAGAGTATTTGAAAAAATTGGAATTAGTAGCAATTGTTTTTCTAATTTTTTGATCAATTGGAAAAAGTGCAATTTCAAAAATTCACTCTTCTCTGATTATTTGAAAATTTTGTAGGGAGGTGTTTCTGATTTTCATAAATTATTAAAGAAGGATGGTTATTAAGAGTATTTGAAAAAATTGAAATTAGTAGCAATTGTTTTTCTATTTTTTTTATCAACTGGAAAAAGTGCAATTTCAAAAATTCACTCTTCTCGATTCACGTGTGATTATTTGAAAATTTTGAAGGGAGGTGTTTCTGATTTTCGTAGATTATTAAAGAAAGATGGTTATTGAGAGTATTTAAAAAAATTGGAATTAGTAGCAATTGTTTTTCTAATTTTTTGATCAATTGGAAAAAGTGCAATTTCAAAAATTCACACTTCTCGATTCACGTGTAATTATTTGAAAATTTTGTAACGAGGTGTTTCTGATTTTCATAAATTATTAAAGAAGGGTGGTTGTTAAGAGTATTTGAAAAAATTGGAATTAGTAGCAATTGTTTTTCTAATTTTTTGATCAATTGGAAAAAGTGCAATTTCAAAAATTCACTCTTCTCTGATTATTTGAAAATTTTGTAAGGAGGTGTTTCTGATTTTCATAGTTTATTAAAGAAGGATGGTTATTAAGAGTATTTGAAAAAATTGGAATTGGTAGCAATTGTTTTTTTATTTTTTTTTAATCAACTGGAAAAAGTGCAATTTCAAAAATTCACTTTTCTCGATTCACGTGTGATTATTTGAAAATTTTGTAAGGAGGTGTTTCTGATTTTCATAAATTATTAAAGAGGGATGGTTATTAAGAGTATTTGAAAAAATTGGAATTAGTAGCAATTGTTTTTCTATTTTTTTGATCAACTGGAAAAAGTGCAATTTCAAAAATTCACTCTTCTTGATTCACGTGAGATTATTTGAAAATTTTGTAAGAAGGTGTTTCTGATTTTCATAGATTATTAAAGAAGGATGGTTATTAAGAGTATTTGAAAAAATTGGAATTAGTAGCAATTGTTTTTCTATTTTTTTAATCAACTGGAAAAAGTGCAATTTCAAAAATTCACTCTTCTCGATTCACGTGTGATTATTTAAAAATTTTGCAGGGAGGTGTTTCTGATTTTTATAGGTTATTAAAGAAGGATGGTTATTAAGAGTATTTGAAAAAATTGGAATTAGTAGCAATTGTTTTTCTATTTTTTTTAACAACTGGAAAAGTGCAATTTCAAAAATTCACTCTTCTTGATTCACGTGTGATTATTTGAAAATTTTGTAGGGAGGTGTTTCTGATTTTTATAGATTATTAAAGAAGGGTGGTTATTAAGAGTATTTGAAAAAATTGGAATTAGTAGCGATTGTTTTTCTATTTTTTTAATCAACTGGAAAAAGTGCAATTTCAAAAATTCACTCTTCTCGATTCACGTGTGATTATTTGAAAATTTTGTAGGGAGGTGTTTCTGATTTTCATAGATTATTAAAGAAGGATGGTTGTTAAGAGTATTTGAAAAAATTGGAATTAGTAGCAATTGTTTTTCTATTTTTTTTAATCAACCGGAAAAAGTGCAATTTCAAAAATTCACTCTTCTTGATTCACGTGTGATTATTTGAAAATTTTGTAAGGAGGTGTTTCTGATTTTCATGGATTATTAAAGAAGGATGGTTATTAAGAGTATTTAAAAAAATTGGAATTAGTAGCAATTGTTTTTCTATTTTTTTAATCAACTGGAAAAAATGCAATTTAAAAAATTCACTCTTCTCGATTCACGTGTGATTATTTGAAAATTTTGTAGGGAAGTGTTTCTGATTTTCATAGATTATTAAATAACGATGGTTATTAAGAGTATTTGAAAAAATTGGAATTAGTAGCAATTGTTTTTCTATTTTTTTAATCAACTGGAAAAAGTGCAATTTCAAAAATTCACTCTTCTCGATTCACGTGTGATTATTTGAAAATTTTGTAAGTAGTTGTTTCTGATTTTTATAGATTATTAAAGAAGGATGGTTGTTAAGAGTATTTGAAAAAATTGGAATTAGTTGCAATTGTTTTTCTATTTTTTTGATCAACTGGAAAAAGTGCAATTTCAAAAATTCACTCTTCTCGATTCACGTGTGATTATTTGAAAATTTTGTAGGGAGGTGTTTCTGATTTTCATAAATTATTAAAGAAGGATGGTTATTAAGAGTATTTGAAAAAATTGAAATTAGTAGCAATTGTTTTTCTATTTTTTTGATCAACTGGAGAAAGTGCAATTTCAAAAATTCACTCTTCTCGATTCACGTGCGATTATTTGAAAATTTTGCAGGGAGGTGTTTCTGATTTTTATAGGTTATTAAAGAAGGGTGGTTATTAAGAGTATTTGAAAAAATTGGAATTAGTAGCGATTGTTTTTCTATTTTTTTAATCAACTGGAAAAAATGCAATTTCAAAAATTCACTCTTCTCTGATTATTTGAAAATTTTGTAAGGAGGTGTTTCTGATTATCATGGATTATTAAAGAAGGATGGTTATTAAGAGTATTTAAAAAAATTGGAATTAGTAGCAATTGTTTTTCTATTTTTTTGATCAACTGGAAATAGTGCAATTTCAAAAATTCACTCTTCTCGATTCACGTGTGATTATTTGAAAATTTTGTAGGGAGGTGTTTCTGATTTTCATAGATTATTAAAGAAGGGTGGTTATTAAGAGTATTTGAAAAAATTGGAATTAGTAGCAATTGTTTTTCTCTTTTTTTGATCAACTGGAAAAAGTGCAATTTCAAAAATTCACTCTTCTTGATTCACGTGAGATTATTTGAAAAATGTGTATAGTGTTTGACAAAATATAACCGTACCTGGCAAACAGATCACTATTTCAGCCAACATCAACTGAAATCTCTTACAAAAATTTCAGCTTGCAAAAGAACTCGCCCCGATTTAATACTGGACCTAACGATTTGGAAAGTCGCTTCGGAGACAGCGAAAAACATCGCCCATTACGCCCATATTCCGACCATAACGACATCTTTTGGCGGCGAGGGAGATTTCGTTAAATGGTTGGAACTAAGTTCCGTACACAAAGATATCTTCCTGCAGATCAAACAGCCCGCCGATTTGGTACCGCATGTCGTTAGAGCTATAGTCAAGCATCACAAATACTCGAACGCCGCTGTAATTTATGACAGTACTTTTGGTGAGTATTCCAAAATATTAATCTAAACAGCGTGCATGACTAATGGTTATATTAATCAAACTAAACTGAATTGCAAAATTCACACAAGTAATTATCAGTTATTGAATTTTTCGATTCGGTTTAATTATGGATTTCCACAGCCTAAATTGAACTAGTTTTCCACCCTTAACTTGATTAACACATTCACTGCTTACAATTCCTCGGGCATCTTTCACCGTGTGCCAATCACGCCTTTTGGCAAGAAATGTTTTTTTGAAAGCCCAGCTACTATTTATATACAATTTTGGCTGAATAAATAAACAAATGAATAATGTAAGACAAGAACCACGGACCCGAGCGAATTGTTACTTTACATTCAATCCGTCTAAATCATTCCTAAAATATTTATGCACTTTAAAATATTAATCTAAAATAAAATGTTTTCAGTAATGCTGCACAAACTAAGAATGCTCCTCTTGAACATGGAAGTCCGACATATGATTTTATCCCATGATAGAATTACTTTGCCCGAGCTCTACAAGCTGAAGATGTCCAACTACTTCATAATCGGGAACGAAACTACGATTTCTAAATTATTTGGATTGGCGTGTAGAAGAGGCTACTTCAAGCGGGATTATGCTTGGTATGCGGTAACTTTGGAAGAGCATACAAACATCCGGTTCAATTGTACGCACGCGCGATACGTGGTGGCGTCTCCGAAATTGAAAGAAAGAAATCTGAAAGTTCATTTTGAAGGGGATGCGCTGCCCAGGTTGACGAAGGAGTTTTATTACGATATTGTGAAGATTGCTTACGGTGTTGTTAAAAAGTGTGTGTTGGTAAGCTTTTTGTGGTTTTGGTTGATGTCTTTTTAAATTTTAGGGTTGAAAAGTCTGGCCTGAAGGAGTTGTGCGATGGAGGAATTGAGGAAGGCACTAATATGAAGATGGCTTCTAGTGTTAAAGTAAGTAGCTATTCTTATTGGATTGATGTTTCAAAAATGATTTAAAAAAATTGTTAGAGAATCTTAACAGTTTGCAGGATTCCTGTTGAGACATGCATTTTCTGGAAAAAAAATAAACCTCGGGGATGATGAAGAGACGAAAAAGCGAACTACTGCCTAGATAGTAGATAGGGTCGTAGACATTACTCCATATAATGTTTTTGCAAAAAAAATCACAGAGAGGAAATAACTGTTAATAAATTTTCAGCTTAGACACCTTCCTGAGGGGCTTTGATAAGTCTCAAGGTCACCAAATTTTGATAATCTTCGTTATTTGACGTTTCTAATATGTGTAAAAATTATAGTTTTCCACGATTTCTAAAAATACATTAAGCGCAATTTTATGCTTACTTATAAACTGGTTTATTCAAGCTAAAGATAATTATATTATATCACAATTTTATGGATGAGTGATGTTGTGTGAATAAGTGATGTTGTGATGTGCATGTTTAATGATGACGATCGATTGTGTAACTGTGCGTTTATTTTCTGGTGTATGGGAATGAGTGATGTTGCGTGATTTGGTGATATGTGTATGCGCGTGTGTGTGTGTGTGTGTGTAACAATGATGTTTTGTGATGTAGTGATCTGCATGTTTCTTTGGTGATGACGATCGACGGTTCCAAAGCGCTCCACCGTCGATTGTGTACCTTTATTTTTTGGTGAGTAAGAGTGAGTAATGTTGTGAGATTTGGTGATATATATGTGATGTATATGTGTTTAACAATGATGTTTTGTGATGTCCATGTTTCTTTGGTGATGGCGATCGACGATGGAGCGTCATCATAAACTCCAAGCTGAAGATGATTTTATGTCCAATAATATATGTGGATGAGTGATATTGTGTGATTAAGTGATTTTGTGATGTACATGTTTCTTTGGTGATGACGATCAATGGTTCCACTGCGCTCCACCATCGATTGTGTACCTTTATTTTTTGGTGAATGGAAGTGAGTGTTGTTGTGTATGTGTGTTCAACAATGATGTTTTGTGATGTAGTGTTGTGGATGAGTGATGTTGTGTTATTTAGTATAAACTGGTTTATTCAAGCTAAAGATGATTATATTGTATTACAATTTTATAGATGAGTGATGTTGTGTGAATAAGTGATGTTGTGATGTGCATGTTTAATAATGACGATCGACGGTTCCGCTGTGCTCAACCGTCGATTGTGTAGCTGTGCGTTTATTTTTTAATGTATGGGATTGAGTGATGTTGTGTGATTCGGTGATATGTGTATGTGTGTTCAACAATGATGTTTTGTGATGTAGTGATGTGGATGTTTCTTTGGTGATAGCGATCGACGATGGAGCGTCATCATAAACTGGTTTATCCAAGCTGTAGATGATTTTATGTCCTATTATATTAGTGGATGAGTGATGTTGTGTGCTTGAGTGATGTTGTGATGTGCATGTTTCTTTGGTGATGACGATCGACGGTTCCACTGCGCTCGACCGTCGATTGTGTATCTCTATTTTTTGGTGAATGGGAGTGGGTGATGTTGTGAGATTTGGTGATAATAATAATAATGATAATACTTTATTTCCCAACAGATTTTAACATCTAATTATAGGGAAAAATACAACAATACTTAAATAACAAATTAAACGGCATGTTAAATTAAAATAGAAAAACCTTAAAATTAAAATAACTAAAATAACTAAAGATCAAATAGAATATGAATAATAAATAAATCCGTACAAATTAAGAAACAAATAATAAACACACTCTCTCCGAATACTCTTTGAATACTTCGAATTTACCTTATGGATCATATATGACTTATCCTAGTGATATGTGTATAAGTGTTTAACAATAATTTTTTGTGATTTAGTGATGTGTATATTTCTTTGGTGATGACGATCGATAAACTGGTTTATCCAAGCTGAAGATGATTTTATATCCAATAATATATATGGATGAGTGATGTTGTGTGATTAAGTGATTTTGTGATGTGCATGTTACTTTGGTGATTACGATCGACGATTCCACTGCGCTCCACCGTCGATTGTGTATCTCGATTTTTTTGGTGAATGGGAGTGAGTGATGTTGTGTGATTTGGTGATATGTGTATGTGTGTTCAACAATGATGTTTTGTGATGTAGTGATGTGCATGTTTCTTTGGCGATGACGATCGACGATGGAGCGACGTCATAAACTGGTTTATCCAAACTGAAGATGATTTTATGTCCAATAATATATGTGGATGAGTGATGTTGTGTGATTAAGTGATGTTGTGATGTGTATGTTTCTTTGGTGATGACGATCGACGATAGAGCGTCATCATAAACTGGTTTATCCAAGCTGTAGATGATTTTATGTCCAATTATATATGTATATGAGTGATGTTGTGTGATTAAGTGATGTTGTGATGTGCATGTTACTTTGGTGATGACGATCGACGGTTCCACTGCGCTCCACCGTTAATTGTGTACCTCTATTTTCTGGTGAATGGGAGTGAGTGATGATGTGAGATTTGGTGATACGTGTATATGTGTTCAACAATGATGTTTTGTGATGTAGTGATGTGAATGTTTCTTTGGTAATGGCGATCGACAATGGAGCGTCATCATAAACTGGTTTATCCAAGCTAAAGATGATTTTATGTCCAATAATATATGTGAATGAGTGATGTTGTGTGATTAAGTGATGTTGTGATGTGCATGTTTCTTTGGTGATGACGATCGATGGTTCCACTGCGCTCCACCGTCGATTGTGTACCTTTATTTTCTGGTGAATGGGAGTGAGTGATGTTGTGTGATTTCGTGGTATGTGTATGTGTGTTCAACAATGATGTTTTGTGATGTAGTGATGTGCATGTTTCTTAGGTGATGGTGATCGACGATAGAGCGTCATCATAAACTGGTTTATTCAAGCTGAAGATGATTTTATGTCCAATTATATATGTGGATGAGTGATGTTGTGTGATTAAGTGATGTTGTGATGTGCATGTTTCTTTGGTGATGACGATCGATGGTTCCACTGCGCTCCACCATCGACTGTGTACCTTTAGTTTTTGGTGAATGGGAGTGAGTGATGTTGTAAGATTTGGTGATATGTGTATATGTGTTTAACAACGAAGTTTTGTGATGTATTAATGTGCATGTTTCTTTAGTGATGACGATCGGCGATGGAGCGTCATCATAAACTGGTTTATCCAAGCTAAAGATGATTTTATGTCCAATTATATATGTAGATGAGTGATGTTGTGTGATTGAGTGATGTTGTAATATTCATGTTTCTTTGGTGATGACGATCAACGGTTCCACAGCCCTCCATCGTCGATTCTGTACCTCTATTTTTTTAGTGAAAGGGAGTGGGTGATGTTTTGAGATCTGATAATAGGTGTATATGTGTTTAACAATCATGTTTTGTAGTACAGTGATGTGTATATTTCTTTGGTGATGACGATCGATAAACTGGTTTATTCCAGCTGAAGATGATTTTATGTCCAATTATATATGTGGATGAGTGATCTTGTGTGATTAAGTGATGTTGTGATGGCATGTTTCTTTGGTGATGACGATCGAGAGTTCCACTGCACTCCACCGTCGATTGTGTACATTTATTTTTTAGTGAATGGTAATGAGTGACGTTGTGAGATTTGGTGATATGTGTATGTGTGTTCAACAATGATGTTTTGTGATGTAGTGATGTTGTATTATTTAGAATAAACTGGTTTATTCAAGCTAAAGATGATTATATCATATTACAATTTTATGGATGAGTGATATTGCGTGAATAAGTGATGTTATGATGTGCATGTTTTTTTGGTGATGACGATCGACGATAGAGCGTCAACATAAACTGGTTTATCTAAGCTAAATATGATTTTATATCCAATTATTATGTATGTGGATGAGTGATGTTGTGTGATTAAGTGATATTTTGTGATTATGTGATGATGTAATTTTCACGTTTAAGGATGACGATCGACGGTTCCGCTGCGCCCCACTGTTGATTGTGCAACCGTACGTTTATTTTCTAGTGTATGGGAATGAGTGATGTTGTGTGATTTGTAAGATGTATGTGTGTGTGTGTGTGTGTACAACAATGATGTTTTGTGATGTAGTGATGTGCATGTTTCTTTAGTGATGGCGATCGTGTAAATGTGTGATTATTTTTAGGTGTATGAAAATGACTGATGTTGTGTGATTTGGTGATATGTGTGTAACAATGATATTTTGTAATGTAGTGATCAAAAGTTGATCAAATCTTGAACTATTATCCGTGTGAATGCTTGACGTTTTGTGATTTTGTGATGTGTGTGGAACAATGATGTTTTGTGATGCATTGAGGTACATGTTTCCAAAGCTGCGCTGTACCGTCGATTGTGTGAATGTGTGATTATTTTTTCGTGTATGAAAATTACTGATGTTGTGCGATTTGGTGATATGTGTGTAATAATGATATTTTGTAATGTAGTGATCAAATGTTGATCAAATCTTGAACTATGATCTATGTGAATGCTTGACATTTTGTGATTTTGTGATGTGTGTGGAACAATAATGTTTTGTGATGCATTGAGGTACATGTTTCCAAAGCTGCGCTCCACCGTCGATTGTGTGAATGCGTGATTATTTGTTGGTGAATGAGAATTACTGATGTTGTGTGTGTAACAATGATGACAGTGTCATCAGAAATGTTTTATTTCAAAATTTCTTCCCTTCTCTCTGGCTAATTTTAACACATTGGCTGCCAACAAGTTTTTTTGTAAAATTTCAGAAAGAGTTTTCTTCGTTTTTAAGTTTCATTTTATAAAATGAGTAAGAATATGCTCATTTAATTCATTTTGATGAATTTTTTAGCTAAATAGTAAGTTTGAAATAGGTACAAATCGTCAGTCATCGGTGACTGACGTGGCCCAATTGGAATACTTTAGTGTCAGTCACCGGTGACTGACAAAGCGGTCAACGTGTTAAAAACTTTGCAACTTAGATACCCTTGTGGAGGGATTTAATAGGTCTCAAGGTCGCCAAACTTTGATAAACGTCTTCATTTAACACAGTGTTTCTCAATATTTTTGGACCAAACGCCCACTTACTCCAAGTCCACTTCTTAGTTCGCCCAAATAATTTTTAAGCTTTAAATTAATTAATATAGGTTAGGCTATTTTAACGTTAAATGCAAAATATGAAAGGAGCCAACTTTTATAAATGTCGTCGTTGAACACGAAAATCGCCTTTAAAATCCTCTCCTCGCTCAGAGTTTTGAGTAATTGCACTGTTTACACCTAACGAGATGGAACACGCAGAAGGGATGGTCTCTAGGAAAGGATTTGCAGTCTGGCACTAAAAAGCCTCTTGTGAACCAATCACCGTTGCCCATAAAACTGGGCCTTATGTAGTCATTTGCGAAGACCGTTAACAAAATAAACGGGCATTTGGACATTTATGATTTTAATCTTATAGTGAACATTTTGTAAAATAATCATGTTGACAGGTGATTACAATAATTTTGTTTTCTTTCAGTCCGCGTTAAAAGCAAAGGCAAAACAACTAATATCCAAAAAATACCACATCAACGACCTGTGGACAAGTTTTGCTCACGTTGATATGGAACTTAAGGGGTACATGGTTGACGAAAATGGCACTACAGGAGAGCACATCGCCGATTGGAATTATGAAAATATCTCGTTACTGACCAACGTTGGCAACGTGGACAAATACGCATCAAAGATCATCTACAGAATATCAGTTGCTGTTGTAAGTAGTGCACGCTATAAACTTCTTCCCGGCAATTACGTTCTTTTTACAGCAAGAACCATTCTTGTTTCCGGATAAGAACTCGCCCTACAACTACTCGGGCTTCTGCATCGACCTGATTGAAGACATAGCGGAAAGGGTAGGTTTCAAATTTGAGCTGTACAGTCCCAAAGGCAGCGGATTTCGATACGATTTTGACGCGACGATCAAGGAGGTGGCGGACGGACGGGCCGCCATCGGTCTCGGACCCATCTCGGTGGGTTACTGGAGAGTATTGAAGATCGACTTCACAGTACCATTCTACGAATTGGTCGGTATGACGATAATGATGAAGATTCCCGAATCTTCAAAGTCCTTCTTTAAAATCATCGAGGTGCTGGATGTCGGCGTATGGGCCATGCTGCTACTCTTCTTCTTCATTACAAGGTGTGCTGTTTGGGGAAGATAAAGTGGCTTTTTAAAATCCTTCAATTTCTAGTTTCATGGTATGGATTTTCGATAAGTTCAGCCCTTACAGCTACCAAAACAATCGAGCGCTGTTCGAGGAGTCGGAAGAAAAGCGCGAGTTTACGCTGAGGGAATGCTTTTGGTTCTGTTTGACGTCGGTGACTTCGCAAGGAGGCGGCGAGGCTCCGAGGTCGTTGAGTGGGAAAATTGTAACTGGAGCGTGGTGGTTTTTCGGGTTCCTAATCGTGGCTTCCTACACGGCGAATCTCGCGGCTTTCCTCAGCGCCTCGCATCTCGAATCCAGCATCGAGTCTTTGGAGGACTTGTCCAGACAGTACAAAGTCAAATACGGGGTTATCAACGGTTCGAGCGGAATGAACTATTTCAAGGAGTGGTCTGAAGCGGAGAAAAGATTATTGAAGTAAGTTAACACACTTTGAGCAGGAGCATCTATTTGTATACACTGAGAACTGTGTCCTACAGGAGGGCCGTCTATTTGTAGACACTTTGCGAACTGTGTCCTATAGGCGGGCCGTCTATTTTTACACGCAAAGATACAGAATGGGTTGCATACAGTTCTTCATTCACGGCCGCGCGTTGCAAATCCAACCCGCTACACAGGCAAGTCACTTTAGTCATAGCGCCCGCTCAAAAATTTTAATGTACAGTTGGTCTAAAACATTCATTCACACTGCTGAACGTGAGTATTATCCAAAATCTTAGGTTAAATATAGAGGGAAAAGTTTTTGAAGTAAAAACCTAAGAGGATCTTATTTAGCAAAGTCACCTCATAGTGCATAAACTTGATGAATACGTTTTTTCATCAACTGCGTATTGTTCACTAACAGGAGGCAATAGCCAGTTTAGTAAAGCCACTACTGCTAGGGAAAGAAGTAACTTCATAATACATAAACTTGATAATTACTTTTTTTATCAACTTACAGATGGCGCCTTCGCGATATTTATCCAACTAATTCTAATAAAAAAAAGAAATTAGTTTATTTCACCGGGGATCATCCATACGATAACATGTACTCAAAGATGTTGAAGTTCATGATAGACACGAAGGCAATGCCCGATTCCTTGGAGGAGGCCATCGGCAAAGTCCGGAATGCCACCCCTTCTGAAAACTACGCTTACATAGGCGACGCCACTGATATCAAATTTGCAGTCATTACCAACTGCGATCTGCAAGCCGTCGGTGAAGAGATTGTCCAAAAGTTTTATTCGTTGGCGGTGAAGAGGCTGTCGCCGCTTAAGGAACAGTTGGATAACGCGTAAGGATTTTTGTTTACGATCCATTTTAGTATTGGAATTGAAAATAAATATTTTGATTGCAGTTTGATGGAAATGTTGAACGAACGAAAACTGGAAAAGATTAAGAATAAATGGTGGAGGGAGAATCCGAAAGTTGTCGAATGCGGAAACCGACGCCATCAGACGGATGGTATAACCATACAAAACGTAGTTGGAATTTTTCTATTGATTGGTGGAGGTGTCGTCATCTCCCTCATCATCATGAGCTTGGACGATATGTACGCGAAGAGGATGGCGAGACTAAATCTTGAACCCCCAGCAGCAAATAAATGCATTTCCCCTGTTTTGGATTTCAAGGACATATAATACACGAATGGCTCAAGTGCATAAATCACTAAATTATCATTACACATCGTCTCAGAGGCGGCTCGTGGAACATGTTGATGGTAGAGCCACATAAATATACCCTCCCCCTCCTTTTTGAACAAAGAAAGAACGATTTATCTAACTAGACTAAAATAACTGGCGAAAAGTGTTTTTAAGAATGAATTAAAAGTTTTTGCTGAGCTTGAAACTAGAGATAGTGCCATCTCTCTTTGGCTCTATATAACGAGCCGCCCCTGCTTAATTTGATAAAACGATGATTTGTAAATCTAATTTAATTTTTGTAGAATTTAGTAGACCCGTTTTATATATTTTTTTAAATTTTTAACTAGATTATTACACAATTCGAAATCTAAAATTTTCAAAAATTCACAATTCGCGAAATAATTGGTGGATTTTCAAAATCTCCATTTAGTTCGATAAAACGATGATTTGCAAGTCTAATTTAATTTTTGTAGAATTTAGTAGACACGTTTTATATATTTTTTTAAATTTTTAACTCGAGTATTACATAATTCGAGATCTAAAATTTTCAAAAATTCACAATTCGCGAAATAATTGATGAATATTCAAAAACTCCATTTTGTTTGATAAAACGATGATTTGCAAATCTAATTTAATTTTTGTAGAATTTAGTAGACAAGTTTTATATATTTTTTTAAATTTTTAATTCGAGTATTACACAATTCGAGATCTAAAATTTTCAAAAATTCACAATTCGCGAAATAATTGATGAATATTCAAAAACTCCATTTTGTTTGATAAAACGATGATTTGCAAATCTAATTTAATTTTTGTAGAATTTAGTAGACAAGTTTTATATATTTTTTTAAATTTTTAATTCGAGTATTACACAATTCGAGATCCAAAATTTTCAAAAATTCACAATTCGCGAAATAATTGGTGGATTTTCAAAAACTCCATTTAGTTTGATAAACCGATGATTTGCAAACCTAATTTAATTTTTGTAGAATTTAGTAAACCCGTTTTATATATTTCTTTTAATTTTTAAATCGAGTATAACACAATTCGAGATCTAAAATTTTCAAAAATTCACAATTCGCGAAATAATTGGTGAATTTTCAAAAACTTTATTTTGTTTGATAAAACGATGATTTACAAATCTGATTTAATTTTTGTAGAATTTAGTAGACCCGTTTTATATATTTTTTTAAAATTTTTAACTCGAGTATTACACAATTCGAGATCTAAAATTTTCAAAAATTCACAATTCGCGAAATAATTAGTTGATTTTCAAAAACTCCATTTTGTTTGATAAAACGATGATTTGCAAATCTGATTTAATTTTTGTAGAATTTAGTGGACAACTTTTATATATTTTTTTTAATTTTTAATTCGATTATTACACAATTCGAGATCTAAAATTTTCAAAAATTCACAATTCGCGAAATAATTGGTGAATTTTCAAAATCTCCATTTATTTTGATAAAACGATGATTTGCAAATCTAATTTAATTTTTTGTAGAATTTGTAGACACGTTTTATATATTTTTTTTAAATTTTTAACTCGAGTTTTACATAATTTGAGATCTAAAATTTTCAAAAATTCACAATTCGCGAAATAATTGGTGATTTTTCAAAAACTTCATTTTGTTTGATAAAACGATGATTTGCAAATCTAATTTAATTTTTGTAGAATTTAGTAGACCCGTTTTATATGTTTTTTTTAATTTTTAACTCGAGTATTCACAATTCGCGAAATAATCGGTGGATTTTCAAAAACTCCATTTAGTTTGATAAAACGATGACTTGCAAATCTAATTTAATTTTTGTAGAATTTAGTAGACAAGTTTTATATATTTTTTTTAATTTTTAACTCGAGTATTACACAATTCGAGATCTAAAATTTTCAAAAATTCACAATTCGCGAAATAATTAGTGAATTTTTAAAAACTCCATTTTGTTTGATAAAAAGATGATTTGCAAATTTGATTTAATTTTTGTAGAATTTAGTAGACACGTTTTATATATTTTTTTAAATTTTTAACTCGAGTATTACATAATTCGAGATCTAAAATTTTCAAAAATTCACAACTCGCGAAATAATTGGTGGATTTTCAAAATCTCTATTTAGTTTGATAAAACGATGATTTGTAAATCTAATTTAATCTTTGCAAAATTTAGTAGACACGTTTTATATATTTTTTTAAATTTTTAACTCGAGTATTACACAGTTCGAGATCTAAAATTTTCAAAAATTCACAATTCTCGAAATAATTTGTGGAATTTGAAAATCCCCATTTATTTTGATAAAACGATGATTTGCAAATCTAATTTAATTTTTGTAGAATTTAGTAGACACGTTCTATATATTTTTTTAAATTTTTAACTCGAGTATTACACAATTCGAGATCTAAAATTTTCAAAAATTCACAATTCGCGAAATAATTGGTGGATTTTCAAAATCTCCATTTAGTTCGATAAAACGATGATTTGCAAGTCTAATTTAATTTTTGTAGAATTTCGTCGACACGTTTTATATTTTCATTTATTTTTTTATAGGATTTAAAAAAACAGTACTTAATTTCAGTGGCGGCTTGTGGAACATAGGTTGAATATTTATATACTCGGGCAACTTTTCGTCATAATTTAATTCGTCTTCAGATGAAATTGCAGATATAATGCACGAATTTATATGTTTGAGTTGAAAAGCACTTGCTTATTTATGTTTTTCTTTTTTTCGAAAATGGGGCATTGTGTAAATCCCTCGAAAAATCTGTTATTCAGAGTGGACGTTTCGTCTGTGTGGAGTGAGCGCACGTTAATTATAGGAAGCCGTAATTTGATGACGCCATGAATAATTCATCGCCAATATAAAATTAAACGATGAAAAATTGCATCAGCGCCGTGTTTTTTGATTAATGCCCCATTTGACTTGTAGATTTTCTTAAATTACGAGAGATGAGATTACACGAGTGGACAAGCTTTCATTTACTTTGAATAATGCTATTAATAATAACGAAAGGGAGACGGAATAAAAATTTGTTGTTTAAATTATGTCCATCGTATGGCTATCGCCACCACTGTTTATTACATGCATCAAGACTTAAAAAAATTAACTCTGATTTTAACAAAAAAAAAAAATAAGAAAAATGGACAACTTTTTATAATGAAAAAGGTCCAAAATATTAAACATTTTAGTACATCGTTAAGGCTGAATGGTCAAACCTATGCCAAAAAAAGAAAACATTTCAGGACATTTTTTTTTCATTGCAAAGTATTTTAAGTTGCCAAAATGAATAAAGAAATTTGACTTGGTTTAAATTTCTTGACTGTCAAGTGAACCATAGACCTAAGACATTTCAGCCCTCTGTCTAACATATTTCCTTAATTTCCACATCCTTTAAATTTTAACATTTTTAATAACAATAATCACGTGGAATAGATTTATGTAGAAGAATTTATTTAATTTTATTGTAATTAACGTATTGCTGCAGACTTGATTAATTCAAATTTGAAAAAAAAATAAGAACACAGTCTTAATTGTGGCAAGCGGGTACGACCAGTTTTCCATTATAATTGCCACACTTTGTAATTCTTTCAATCGCAATCAACGTGGAATGGAATTAAAGTGCCAATTTGCGCAATACGCAAAGTTATAGTCCGCACTGGACCAAATAAGAACATTGCTACCACCACAATAAATAAATATCTGTGTGCAGGTAGGTCGGTATTTGCCTAACAGATTGGGATTTTGCAATTTCGCAAAACGGTATGGAATTGTTTCATGTTTAATCGGTCAATCAAACGTTACACGGTTTTAAACAAAGCGAAACTGTTGAATTTATTGGATTATTTATTGAAAATGCACTCGTAAAATAATTGTATATTATTGTAGCTGGCCTTGATAAGCAAAATCGCTTTAAAAATAATCTGTCTTCAATATCCTAGAAGAATTAATCAATAATCTCTGCTAAAAGCAAAATGGCGTTGATCGAAAGTCAAAATTTTATATTGAGAATTGCACAAAATTAGTTTTCAGGTGTGAAAAAAATGTATCTGTAATATTGTAGCTAGCTTTAATTGTCAAAAGAGCTTTAGAAATAATCAGTCTTTAATATTCTGGAAGAATTAATAAATAATTTTTGCTACAAACAAAATGGCGTTGAAGTCAAAAGTTTGAATTGAAAATTACACAAAATTAGATTTCAGCTGTGAAAAAATTGTATCTGTCATTGTAGCTAGGCTTAATTGTCAAAATTGCTTTAGAAATGATTAGTCTTCAATATCTTGGAAGAATCGAAAAGAAATATTTGCTACAAACAAAATGGCGTCGATCGAAAGTCAAAAGTTTGAATTAAAAAGTGCACAAAATTAATTTTCAGGTGTGAAAAAATGTATCTGTTATTGCAGCTAGCCTTAATTGTTAAAATCGCTTTAGAAATGATAAATCTTTAATATTCTGGAAGAATCAATAAGGAATCTTTGCTAGAAACAAAATGGCGTCGATCGAAAGTCAAAAGTTTGAATTGAAAATTGCACATAATTAGTTTTGAGATGTGAAAAAATTGTATTTATTATTGCAGCTGGCCTTGACCAACAAAATCGCTTTAGAAATAATATGTCTTCAATATTCTGATAGAATTAATTAATAATCTCTGCTAAAAACAAAATGGCGTCGATCTAAAATTAAAAGTTTGAATTGAAAATTGCACAAAATTAGTTCTCAGCTGTGAAAAAAATGTATTTCGTCATTGTATCTAGCCTTAATTGTTAAAATCACTTTAGAAATGATCAATCTTTAATATCCTGAAAGAATCAATAAGAAATATTTGCTATAAACAAAATGGCGTCGATCGAAAATCAAAAGTATGAATTGAATATTGCACAAAATTAGTTTTCAGCTGTGAAAAAAATGTATCCGTTATTGTACCTAGCGTTAATTGTTAAAATCGCTTTGGAAATGAGCAATCTTTAATATTCTGGAAGAATCAATAAGAAATCTTTGCTAGAAATAAAATGGCGTCGATGGAAATTCAAAAGTTTTAGTTGAAAATTGCACAAAATTAGTTTTCAGCTGTGAAAAAATTGTATCTGTCATTGTAGCTAGGTAGCTAGCCTTAATTATCAAAATCGCTTTAGAAATGATCAATCTTTAATATTCTGGAAGAATCAATAAGAAATCTTTGCTATAAACAAAATGGCGTCAATCGAAATCCAAAAGTTTGAATTGAAAATTGCACAAAATTCATTTTCAGCTGTGAAAAAAATGTATCTCGTCATTGTACCTAGCCTTAATTGTTAAAATCACTTTAGAAATGATCAATCTTTAATATTCTGGCAGAATCAATAAGAAATCTTTCCTAAAAACAAAATGGCGTCGATCGAAAATCAAAAGTTTGAGTTGAAAATTGCACAAAATTAGTTTTCAGCTGTGAAAAAATTGTATTTGTCATTGTAGCTAACCTTAGTTGTCAAAAGAGCTTTAGAAATAGTCAGTCTTTAATATTCTGGAAGAATCAATAAATAATCTTTGCTACAAACAAAATGGCGTTGATCGAAAGTCAAAAGTTTGAATTGAAAATTACACAAAATTAGTTTTGAGGTGTGAAAAAATTGTATTTATTATTGCAGCTGGCGTTGATCAGCAAAATCGCTTTAGAAATAATCTGTCTACAATATTCTGGTAGAAATAATTATTATTCTCTGCTAATAACAAAATGGCGTCGATAAGAAGTCAAAAGTTTGAATTGAAAATTGCACAAAATTAGTTTTCAGCTGTGAAAAAATTGTATTCGTCATTGTAGCTAGTCATAATTGTCAAAAGAGCTTAATAAATAATCAGTCTTTAATATTCTGGAAGAATCAATAAATAATCTTTATTACAAACAAAATGGCGACGATCGAAATTCAAAAGTTTGAGTTGAAAATTGCACAAAATTAGTTTTCAGCTGTGAAAACATGTATCTGTTATTGTAGCTAGCCTCAATTATCAAAGTTGCCATAGAAATGATCATTCTTTAATATTCTAGAAGAATCAATCAGAAATCTTTGCTAAAAACAAAATGGCGTCGATGGAAATTCAAAAGTTTTAGTTGAAAATTGCACAAAATTAGTTTTCAGCTGTGAAAGAAATGTGTCTGTCATCGTAGCTAGCCTTAATTGTCAAAATTGCTTTAGAAATGATTAGTCTTCAATATCTTGGAAGAATCGAGAAGAAATATTTGCTACAAACAAAATGGCGTCAATCGAAAGTCAAAAGTTTGAATTAAAAATTGCACAAAATTAATTTTCAGCTGTGAGAAAAATGTATCTGTCATTGTATCTAGCCTTGATTGTTAAAATCACTTTAAAAATGATCAATCTTTAATATTCTGGAAGAATCAATAAGAAATCTTTGCTAGAAACAAAATGGCGTCGATGGAAATTCAAAAGTTTTAGTTGAAAATTGCACAAAATTAGTTTTCAGCTGTGAAAAAAATATGTCTGTCATTGTACCTAGCCTTAATTGTTAAAATCGCTTTAGAAATTATCAATCTTTAATATTCTGGAAGAATCAATAAGAAATCTTTGCTAGAAACAAAATGGCGTCGATCGAAAATTGAAAGTTTGAATTGAAAATTGCATAAAATTAGTTTTCAGCTGTGAAAAAATTGTATTCGTCATTGTAGCTAGTCTTAATTGTCAAAAGAGCTTTAGAGATAATCCGTCTTTAATATTCTGGAAGAATCAATAAATAATCTTTGCTAAAAATAAAATGGCGTTGATCGGAAGTCAAAAGTTTGAATTGAAAATTACACAAAATTAGTTTTAAGATGTGAAAAAATTGTATTTATTATTGCAGCTGGGGTTGACCAGCAAAATCGCTTTAGAAATAATCTGTCTATAATATTCTGGTAGAATTAATTAATAATCTCTGCTAAAAATAAAATGGCGTCGATTGAAAGTCAAAAGTTTTAATTGAAAATTGCACAAAATTAGTTTTGAGATGTGAAAAAATTGTATTTATTATTGCAGCTGGCTTTCATCAGCAAAATTGCTTTAGAAATAATATGTCTATAATATTCTGGTAAAAATAATTAATAATCTCTGCTAGAAACAAAATGGCGTCGATCGAAATTCAAAAGTTTGAATTGAAAATTGCACAAAATTAGTTTTAAGGTGTGAAAAAATTGTATTTATTATTGCAGCTGGAGTTAACCAGTAAAATCGCTTTAGAAATAATCTGTCTACAATATTCTGGTAGAATTAATTAATAATCTGTGCTGAAAACAAAATGGCGTCGATCAGAAGTCAGAAGTTTAAATTGAAAATTGCACAAAATTAGTTTTCAACTGTGAAAAAATTGTATCTGTCATTGTAGCTAGTAATAATTGTCAAAAGCGCTTTAGAAATGATCAGTCTTTAATATTTTGAAAGAATCAATAAATAATCTTTGTTACAAATAAAATGGCGTCGATCGAAAGTCAAAAGTTTGAATTGAAAATTGCACAAAATTAATTATCAGCTGTGAAAAAATGTATCTGTCATTGTAGCTAGCCTTAATTGTCAAAATCCAGCTGCAATAATTAATACGATTTTTCCACAGCTCAAAACTAATTTTATGCAATTCAAACTTTTGACTTTCGATCGACGTCATTTTGTTTCTAGTGAAGTTTTTTTATTAATTTTTTCAGAATATTAAAGACAACATTTCTGAAGCGATTTTGATAATTAAAGCTAGCAATAATAGCAGATAATTTTTTTAGTGCAATTTTTAATTCAAACTTTTAACTTTCGATCGATGCCATTTTGATTCTAGCAAAGATTATTTATTAATTCTTCCAAGTTATTTTGCTTGTCAAGGCCAGCTACAATAATATACAATTATTTTACGAATGCATTTTCTATAAATAATCTAATAAATTCAACAGTTTCGCTTTGTTTAAAATCGGCGTGATGTTTGATTGACCGATTAAACATAAAACAATTCCGTACCGTTTGCGAAATTGTAAAATCCCAATCTGTTGTTGGTTGCAGCTGCTTTGGGTATGATTTAGCTGCTGGCAGCCGTGGTTCCGTTGTGCCTCCTCTTTGCAACGTCAAGGCCGATGATTCTGTTTAGGCGGAAGATCTCCTTCGTCTTATCGTTCTTGGTTAGTTGGACGTACACCATACTCCAGTCGTCTAATCCCTGCCCGCGCATTACCACCTTCAACTTCTTATCCTCAGCCAGCTTTTTGTCGGTCCTCCAATATCCTGGTCAGCTTTAAGAAGTCTGCAGGTGTGGTGGCATTGATACGCAGCCCGTTGGCTCTATGCCGAAGTATGAGCAATTCGATTTTTGTTGAGAATCTCCGGACTTGCAAGTCAGTTCGTGTCGGCTGGCAGCACTGGCCGTTGCTGCTGTGGGAGTAGGCTCGGATTGAGGTGTGGTGTCGCTAGTGGATGACACCGGTTTGGAATATGAAGAATTAGATTTGCTATTTTGCACTTTATGGATTAGAACGATTAAATTGTGGGGTAGGTCCGTATTATTAAAAATACTTTATTGCCCTCACCGGGGGATGCAAACGGCTATAAATGAGCCACATGGGCGAGCGCAGGCTGTTTAAATTTCTCGACAAGTTTCGCCCTGATAAAGTTGCTATATCCCGTTCTCTGGAATCTGGCGGCTGTGGTCGTAAAAGAGAGTCGGAGCTCGGTAAGTAGGGGACGTAATATATTTTATCTTAATCCAATCTTTGTTGAGAAGTACTGGTATAGGAGCGAAGAACAGTAATAAATGTATGGGATGCAATTAGACGAACCACCAAAACCTTTTCTTCGTCAGGGCGGACCGACCGTTTTACGACCTCGGCCGCCAGATTCTACCGAATAGGCTATATTCCTACAGTAAAGTGAATAAACCATAGTCGAGGGTGAATAAACCACAGTTGGGGGGTGAATAAACTATAGTTGGGCAGTGAGCTATGTTAATTCATCGTAAATCACATGAAGGCACACAAAAGTATTTACAAGTCGAAATAATTTACCTAAAGGAACTGGGGAGCCTTAAATTATATCGTATTCCAATGAAACCGCGGGAAATCACAAATATCATATATCATCTCCCTTTATATAAACAGATAAAATATCGACATTAGTTGGTATATTATATTTATGTGTTTTAATTATCGAGTAAAGATCGAATAACCATTGGGTGGTTCGGTTGGGGCTCTTCATTCGTGCGTGGGACGTTAATTGTGGAAGATAATAATGAAGGCACTAGCAATGAATTACACACACACACGGATGCAAACAAATACAGACACAAACATGCATGCACACACACACACACACACACACACACACTTAGATTATTCCCGTTTGCAATATAATAAGCAATAAAACGTGCATATAGGAGAAGACGCATAAACCACACCCTGCCGAGGTTTATTTATTTATTTATTTATTACTGTGCATATGTGTGTGTGTGTGTGTGTGTGTGTACTCGTAAAGACGGTTTGCGGCGTAGGCTGGCGATACCGTCGAGCCGTCAATGGCGGCGACGGCATTGCTAACCGCCCACGAGAAAACATTTGCAACTATGTGGAATCTGATATTGGTGCTGGCTTAAATCATCTGTGGTTAAGTCGTATTTGCAAGGTAAAATTTGCGCCCAATGAGGAGGACGATCTTAAACCAGATGTGCAATTTGGCTTTTCCTTTCTTTGCAGCCAGTGAGAGCTTCATGTATGTACGTGGGAACTGTGCCCTGAATTTTTGTCCAAAATTTCGAAATTACAATACTTCAGGCGACTTCCCGTTTCAAATCTTTTGGGTTCGGACATGTCTGTGTCTTCATTCATCATCGATAAATCAAATATTAATATTTCGTTAGTGGCTGAACGATGAAATAAAAAAAATATAACACTTCAAAATCATTTTAAAAAAATTCATGCCAATAATTTTGGATAAATTTAATAAAGACGAAAAATATGTGAATATTCAGGCTAATATTTTTATTTAGTGCATCTGAAATTAGTGAGGCTTTCTCAAGTTTAATTAATTTTAGATCAGATTATATTTTTCTCGGTGGAATGTTTACTTCACGACATCTGTTTTAAATGGTCGAAAGTTTTTTACCAAAAATTTGGGAATAGAATGAACAATTTTTAATTCACGAATTTGTGATAGCAAAAATATAATTCAAATATAAATATTTTATGACATTTAAGGTGACACTTTAAAGTAAATTATTTAAAAATCTCCGAGTTATGAAAAAATTTAATGTAACTCATTTCCAAATTAATTCGATTGAGTACATTGCTGCAAAATAACTTGTCATTTAAGAAAACTGTTACTTAACGTATTATTTAATGTAATACATGAGAACGCACATTTTTGGAACTGACGACGCGACGGTTCAAATTAACTGATTATCCAACACTCCTCCAGGGTATTTACTTTCGTAAAACATTTGTGTGGAAAGAAAATTAAAGGCATAGGTCATTTTTAATTTGTTGTATATACAGTGTATTCCAAATTTTAGTTTATACGCATCATTGGCGGGACCGGACGGTTTCTAAGGGACGGGATCTCGATACAAACATTAAACAGAATTTAATGAAACATTGAATACCATAAAATGAACATTTATTTTTTAAATGTCATCGCTGACATTTTCGTAAAGTTCACGACAGATTAATAAAATAAATCCAGGGGACGGATCTAATTGCCCCCCCCCCACCACTCGGATCCGCCAGAAACACGTACCAACACCAACACCAACACCAACACCAACACCAACACCAACACCAACACCAACACCAACACCAACACCAACACCAACACCAACACCAACACCAACACCAACACCAACACCAACACCAACACCAACACCAACACCAACACCAACACCAACACCAACACCAACACCAACACCAACACCAACACCAACACCAACACCAACACCAACACCAACACCAACACCAACACCAACACCAACACCAACACCAACACCAACACCAACACCAACACCAACACCAACACCAACACCAACACCAACACCAACACCAACACCAACACCAACACCAACACCAACACCAACACCAACACCAACACCAACACCAACACCAACACCAACACCAACACCAACACCAACACCAACACCAACACCAACACCAACACCAACACCAACACCAACACCAACACCAACACCAACACCAACACCAACACCAACACCAACACCAACACCAACACCAACACCAACACCAACACCAACACCAACATCAACATCAACATCTGAAATCTAATTTTGTGCAATTTTCAATTCAAACTTTTGACTTTCGAATTGACGCCATTTTGTTTGTAGCAAATATTTCTTCTTGATTCTTCCAAGATATTGAAGACTAATCATTTCTAAAGCGATTTTGACAATTAAGGCTAGCTACAATGACAGATACATTTTTTCACAGCTGATAATTAATTTTGTGCAATTTTCATTTCAAACTTTTGACTTTCGATAGACGCCATTTTGTTTATAACAAAGATTTCTTATTGATTCTATCAGGATAATAAAGACGGGTCATTTCCAAAGCTATTTCAACAATTAAGGCTAGCTGCAATGACAGACACATTTTTTTCACAGCTGAAAATTAATTTTGTGCAATTTTCTATTCAAACTTTTGACTTGATTAGTTTTCAGCTGTGAAAAAATTGTATCTGTCATTGTAGCAAGTCTTAATTGTCTAAAGCGCTTTAGAAATGATCAGTCTTTAATATTTTGAAAGAATCAATAAACAATCTTTGTTACAAACAAAATGGCGTGGATCGAAAGTCAAAAGTTTGAATTGAAAATTGCACAAAATGCAAAATGTGTATCTGTCGTTGTAGTTAGCCTTAGATATCAAACTCTTTTTAAAATCGATCAGTCTTCAACATTCTGGAAGAGTTAATAAGGAATCTCTGCTATGAACAAAATGGCGTCGATCGAAAGTCAAAAGTTTCAATTGAAAATTGCACAAAATTAGTTTTCAGCTGTGAAAAAATGAGTCTGTCATTGTAGCTAGCCTTAATTGTCAAAATCGCTTTAAAAATGATTAGTCTTTAATATCTTGAAAAAATTGAGAAGAAATATTTGTTACAAACAAAATGGCGTTGATTGAAAGTCAAAAGTTTGAATTGAAAATTGCACAAAATTAGTTTTCAGCTGTGAAAAAATGTATCTGTTATTGTAGCTAGCTTTAACTGTCAAAATTGCTTTAGAAATGATTAGTCTTCAATATCTTGGAAAAATTATGAAGAAATATTTGCTACAAACAAAATGGCGTCGATTGAAAGTCAAAAGTTTGAATTGAAAATTGCACTAAATTAGTTTTCAGCTGTGGAAAAAATGTATCTGTCATTGTAGCTAGCCTTAATTGTCAAAATCGCTTTAGAAATGATTAGTCTTCAATATCTTGGAAGAATCGAGAAGAAATATTTGCTACAAACAAAATGGTGTCGATCGAAAGTCAAAAGTTTGCACAAAATGCAAAATGTATATCTGTCGTTGTAGTTAGCCTTAGATATCAAATTCTTTTTAAAAGTGATCAGTCTTTAACATTCTGGAAGAGTCAATAAGGAATCTCTGCTATGAACAAAATGGCGTCGATCGAAAGTCAAGAGTTTGGATTGAAAATTGCACAAAATTAGTTTTCAGCTGTGAAAAAATGTATTTGTTATTGTAGCTAGCTTTAACTGTTAAAATCGCTTTAGAAATGATTAGTCTTCAATATCTTGGAAAAATTGAGAATAAATATTTGCTGCAAACAAAATGGCGTCGATTGAAAATCAAAAGTTTGAATTGAAAATTGCTCAAAATTAGTTTTCAGCTGTGGAAAAAATGTATCTGTCATTGTAGCTAGCCTTAATTGTCAAAATCGCTTTAGAAATGATTAGTCTTCAATCTCTTGGAAGAATCGAGAAGAAATATTTACTACAAACAAAATGGCGTCGATCGAAAGTCAAAAGTTTGAATTGAAAATTGCACAAAATGCAAAATGTGTATCTGTCGTTGTAGTTAGCCTTAGATATCAAACTCTTTTTAAAATTGATCAGTCTTCAATATTCTGGAAGAGTCAATAAGGAATCTCTGCTATGAACAAAATGGCGTCGATCGAAAGTCAAAAGTTTCAATTGAAAATTGCACAAAATTAGTTTTCAGCTGTGAAAAAATGTATCTGTTATTGTAGCTAGCCCCAGCTGTCAAAATCGTTTAAGAAATTATTAGTCTTCAATATCTTGGAAAAATTATGAAGAAATATTGGCTGCAAACAAAATGGCGTCGATTGAAAATCAAAAGTTTGAATTGAAAATTGCACTAAATTAGTTTTCAGCTGTGAAAAAATGTATCTGTTATTGTAGCTAGCCTTAATTGTCAAAATTACTTTAGAAGTTATTACTCTTCAATATCTTGGAAGAATCGAGGAGAAATATTTGCTACAAACAAAATGGCGTCGATCGAAAGTCAAAAGTTTGAATTGAAAATTGCACAAAATGCAAAATGTGTATCTGTCGTTGTAGTTAGCCTTAGATATCAAACTCTTTTTAAAATTGATCAGTCTTCAACATTCTGAAAGTCAATAAGGAATCTCTGCTATGAACAAAATGGCGTCGATCGAAAGTCAAAAGTTTCAATTGAAAATTGCACAAAATTAGTTTTCAGCTGTGAAAAAATGTATCTGTTATTGTAGCTAGCTTTAACTGTTAAAATCGCTTTAGAAATGATTAGACTTCAATATCTTGGAAGAATTGAGAAGAAATATTTGCTACAAACAAAATGGCATCGATCGAAAGTCAAAAGTTTGAATTGAAGATTGCACAAAATTAATTTTCATCTGTGAAAAAATGTATCTGTTATTGTAGCTGGCCTTAGCTGTCAAAATCGCTTTAGAAATGATTAGTCTTCAATATCTTGGAAGAATCGAGAAGAAATATTTGCTACAAACAAAATGGCGTCGATCGAAAGTCAAAAGTTTGAATTGAAAATTGCACAAAATGCAAAATGTGTATCTGTCGTTGTAGTTAGCCTTAGATATCAAACTCTTTTTAAAATTGATCAGTCTTCAACATTCTGAAAAAGTCAATAAGGAATCTCTGCTATGAACAAAATGGCGTCGATCGAAAGTCAAAAGTTTCAATTGAAAATTGCACAAAATTAGTTTTCAGCTGTGAAAAAATGTATCTGTTATTGTAGCTAGCTTTAACTGTTAAAATCGCTTTAGAAATGATTAGACTTCAATATCTTGGAAGAATTGAGAAGAAATATTTGCTACAAACAAAATGGCATCGATCGAAAGTCAAAAGTTTGAATTGAAAATTGCACAAAATTAATTTTCATCTGTGAAAAAATGTATCTGTTATTGTAGCTGGCCTTAACTGTCAAAATCGCTTTAGAAATGATTAGTCTTCAATATCTTGGAAGAATCGAGAAGAAATATTTGCTACAAACGAAATGGCGTCGATCGAAAGTCAAAAGTTTGAATTGCAAATTGCACAAAATTAGTTTTCAGCTGTGAAAAAATTGTATTTGCCATTGTAGCTAGTCTTAATTGTCAAAAAAGCTTTAGAAATAATTAGTTTTTAATATTCTGGAAGAATCAATAAATAATATTTGCTACAAACAAAATGGCGTTGATCGAAAATCAAAAGTTTGAGTTGAAAATTGCACAAAATTAGTTTTTAGGTGTAAAAAAAATGTATTCGTCATTGTAGCTAGTCTTAATTGTCAAAAGAGCTTTAGAAATAATCAGTCTTTAATATTCTGGAAGAATCAATAAATAATCTTTGCTACAAACAAAATGGCCTCGATCGAAAGTCAAAAGTTTGAATTGAAAATTGCACAAAATTAGTTTTCAGCTGTGAAAAAAATGCATCTGTCATTGTAGCTAGCCTTAATTGTCAAAATCGCTTTAGAAATGATTAGTCTTCAATATCTTGGAAGAATCGAGAAAAAATATTTCCTACAAACAAAATGGCGTCGATCGAAAGTCAAAAGTTTGAATTGAAAATTGCACAAAATTAGTTTTCAGCTGTGAAAAGTTTTTGTGGCTCACGAAATTATGTAAAGGGCCGTGTTTCGACTACTGTCTTTTTACTCTAGGAGGGCTTTGAAATAAAAAAGACTCGACTTTTATGTAAAACCATCATTATTATAGCATAATGTGAGATGGTCCCGTATTTAAGAATATGATCTCTTAAAACGCAGGTTGCTTGATAGTTGTAACGGATCTTATTAGGATATCCAAGATACGATATCAGTCGCGGCATGACGTTACATGCATTAAAACCGTCGTAAAGTTTCGCCTTGTCCGCAGTTTTAAGAGGCGTTGTTGTTCGCACGTTCGGTCTCTTCTCACTTTAACCTTGAAGTTTTCATATTACTTTGCACGTATCCAATAGTAATATGTAATCCACTAGGAACATTTTCTGAAACATTACAATTTATTTGGAGGTGGAAAATACACACACAAAAATTGAGCGCTTCAAAAAGAAACTAATCGCAGTCGCTTATGAATTGTAATGCTCTTGTGCGCAACGGATGACAACTGCGAGTGTTTAATCAAGACATGCGCATTTTCAATTCATTAATTTTTGAAACACACCAACGTCAACTCTACAATTCCTTCCTCATCAAATCATCCCCATATCACATGTATTGCATGCTTACGAGAATTTTATCACGCTTTGGTTAAAACGTAGATTCAAGGTAATTTTAATTACATACGAACATAACCTAAAATACCGTCACGACAGACGTCACATCACTTGTTAATAACCTCCAGTACTACAATCAAACTTTAACGGCCAATATTGCACCGTTAATTCAAAAACATAAATATCGTCGCCGACCCGTGCCGCGGCAAAGTGTAATACCCACATGCGATTACATAAGGATACCTTGTCCGAGACGTTTCGCATACGTGCATAAGCGAACGTGCAAAGAGAGAAACCGAAAAGGAAGGAGAGGAACGGGCCCAAAGGGGGAGACTAGGAAACCGCATTAAATTTATATTTATATGGTTCAAGCAAGTTCAAACGGAGAAACGCAAAAGAATGGGCAGAATGCAATCTCGGCCTTAAAAGGCACGAGGAGGCAGGGACCGACCCCTCTTATATGTAAATAAACCATCGTTTCAGAACCATATTTTACCGGATTGTTATTATTATTGTTGTCGTTGCAGTTGGTGCCGCCGACATTATTATTATTATTATTGCGAGCGCGGATTTGAACTTGAACCTTGGTACTGTTAGAACAGCGTACGGATGGTCTACCGGTGTACGAGGAAGTGTTAGCGGGAAAAAATGTTTGTGAGGTTATGGTTAATGTGGGTGCGAGTGTTGACAGGTTTTGAAACATCAATTGACTATATAATCATCAATTACATTCAAATTTAAAATTCTCGAACTATCAATAGTTTTCGTTAATTTTGAAAAATAAAATCCTAACAAAACTCTTTCGTTAACCAAAAAATTCCAGCGGGTTGTTTTTTTACTTTCTCCGTAACGAAGTATTGTGATCGTGATTTTTTTTCAAAAATTTTTTTTACGGAAATATCCATTTTGGGGTCCCTAGATGCCATTTCAACAATTTCTGGAAAAAAAATGGTGTCTGTGTGTGTGTGTGTGTCTGTGCGCGCTGTCTCTCAAAAATTAATAAAGCAATTGATATGAAACTTTGGACATCCGTCTTATTTGATAATCCGAAGAACTGAATAGCTTTTGGTAAAATTTCGAACACCGGAAGTGAGTTTACTAAAGTTCAGAAAAAAATGGTGATGTGGCCATCATGTTACTTTCTCCGACTTGATGGTATCATAGCCATTTATATTTACGTTTTCGGGGTTTATTTTCAATTTAAATCATATTTTAAATGTACATCGAGCGGATGAAACTGACGTTTAAAACGTCAAAATTATGAAAGATGAAAAAATTATACTCTAAATTCAAAAACTCAATTTACTCAAAAACTAAAGGGATTTCGAGAAAAACTTATTCTTTATAAGTTGTTCATTTTGGCATTCTCTACAATTAATATTAATATAAATTTGCTGTAATTATTATCGTTTCATAATTATAAACCGACAATTTAAAAAAAATAGTTAATTTTTTTCTTGAATAAAAATGATTTTAAGAAAAAAGTTTTTAAGCAAAAGATGTTAATTTCTTTGTTGTCTTCAAAGTTTTTTTAAATGTTTTTGTGATATTTTTCATATGCAAGAAAATATTGGCAAAAAACAAAAAACAGTTGAGGTAAACGCCCACTTCCGGTGTACGAAATGTTACCAAAAGCTTTTCAGTTCTTCGGAATATTAAATAAGACTTATGTTCAAACTTTCATACCAATTGCTCTATTAGTTTTTGAGATACAGCGCGCACCGACAGCCACACACACACACACACACACACACAGACACACACACAGACACAAAAAAATCCAGAAATTGTTGAAATGGCATCTAGGGACCCCAAAACGGATATTTCCGTGAAAAAAATTTTTGAAAAAAAAATCACGATTACAATACTTTCTCGTACTTCGTAATGAAATGTATATTTATCAACATATTTTTTCTAACTTGACATATTTTGAGAAAATACGTAATTACTGACCATCGATGGCTTCTAATTCCTTATGAAATAAGCAACTGAAAAGTTCCTTGCATCGAAGATTTTATATTTGGACTGTTTAGTGTATGGAAAATTGTGTAATTACGTAGTTTTATACTTAAATTTTAAATTTATAAAGTTCTATGCATCGAATTTTTTACATTTATAAAGTTCTATGCATCGAATGTTTTACATTTATGAAGTTCTATGCATCGAATTTTTTACATTTATAAAGTTCTGTGCATCGATTTTTTTTAATTTATAAAGTTCTATGTTTTGCAAATTTTATATTTGAAAACTTTTGTTCGTTAAAAATTGTATGTTCATAAAGTTCTATACATGAAAAATGCGTCCTTTATAAAGTTCTGTGCATCGAAATTTTTACATTTATAAAGTCCTATGCTTCGAAAGTTTTACATTTATAAAGTTCTATGCATCGAATTTTTTACATTTATAAAGTTTTATGTTTTGCAAATTTTATATTTGCAAACTTTTGAGCGTTAAAAATTGTATGTTTATAACGTTTTATACATGAAAATGTGCCATTTGTAATGTTCCGTGCATCTAAATGTTTACATTTATAAAGTTATATACGTCGAAATTCATAAAGTTCTTTGCGTCGAAATGTTTACATTTACAAAGTTCAATTCTTTGCAAATTTTATATGTGCAAAAATTTATGCATTGAAAATTGTATATGTATACATAAAGTTCTATGCGTGACAAATTTTACATTTATAAAGTTCTGTGCATCGAAATTTTTACATTTATAAAGTTTTGTGCATCGAAATTTTTACATTTGTAAATTTCTATGGTTTGCAAGTTTTATATTTTTGTGCATTAAAAATTGTATGTTTATAACGTTCTATAGATAAAAATGTGCCATTTGTAATGTTTCGTGCATCTAAATGTTTACATTTATAAAGTTAAACACGTCGAAATCCATAAAGTTCATTGCATCGAAATGTTTACGTTTACAAAGTTCTATTCTTTGCAAATTTTATATGTACAAAGATGTATGCATTGAAAATTATATATCTATAAAGTTCTATGCGCGACAAATTTTACATTTATAAAGTTCTATACATCGAAATTTTTACATTTATAAAGTTCTATGTTTTGCGAATTTTATATTTGCAAACTTTTGTGCGTTCAAAATTGTATGTTTATAACGTTCTATACATAAAAATGTGCCATTTGTAATGTTCTGTGCATCTAAATATTTACATTTATAAAGTTATACACGTCGAAATCCATAAAGTTCATTGCGTCGAAATTTTTACATTTACAAAGTTCTATTCTTTGCAAATTTCATATGTACAAAGATTTATGCATTGAAAATTGTACATCTATAAAGTTCTAAGCGTGACAAATTATACATTTATAAAGTTCTATGCATCGAAATTTTTACATTTGTAAATTTCAATGGTTTGCAAATTTTATATTTGCGAATTTTTGTTCGTTAAAAATTGTATGTTTATAAAGTTCCATACTTGAAAAATGCGTCATTTACAAAGTTCTCTGCATCGAAAAATCGACAAATTTTACATTTATAAAATTCTATGTATCGAAATTTTTACATTTGTAAATTTCTATGGTTTGCAAATTTTATATTTGCAAACTTTTGTTCGTTAAAAATTGTATGTTTATAAAGTTCTATACATGAAAAATGCGTCATTTATAAAGTTCTGTGCATCGAAAAATCGACAAATTTTACATTTATAAAGTTCTATGTATCGAAATTTTTACATTTGTAAATTTTTGTGTTTTGCAAATTTTATATTTGCAAACTTTTGTTCGTTAAAAATTGTATGTTTATAAAGTTCCATACATGAAAAATTTCTGTGCATCGAAATTTTTACATTTATAAAGTTTTATGTATCGAAATTTTTACATTTATGAACTTCCATGCTTCGAAATTTTTACATTTATAAAGTTCTATGCATCGAAATTTTTACATTTATGAACTTCCATGCATCGAAATTATTACATTTATAAAGTTCTATGCATTGAAATTTTTACATTTATAAAGTTCTACGGTTTGCAAATTTTATATTTGCAATCTTCTGTGCGTTAAAACATGAATGTTTATAAAGTTCTATGCATGGAAAATGTCACATTTATAATATTCTGTGCATCTAAATGTTTACATTTTTAAAGTTTAATGCAACAAAAAATATTTTACCTTTTTTAGTGCACTTTTGGAGTTTTGAGCAAAATCTCATTAACTCAATCGATCATTTACATGTTCTTATTTAATAAACAATTGATTTGAGTTTTCGTTTATCCGCTACAAACGTTCAAAGTCTGAAAAAATCGACTCTTCAAAATTTTCCAAAAATTTTTTCAAACTGACTTTTTTGTTATTTAAGATGTCTGTAATGTTTTAACTCCAATCGATTTATTTTGTTCTTCTGATCAAAAACGGTATACTTTAATACTCTACGATGATTATTAAAAAAGTTGATTTTTTAAATTTTTTCCATTTTCGAGTTTTCTTTGCTGACGCGTCACGGGCTTCAAATTGACATTTGTTCTTGCAAAAGTACATTTTTCGAGGCGTCTTGAAGGGATCTTTCCAGTGATGTATAGAAACCCCGAATCGAACCAGTGGTTTCTTCAGGAAATTATTTCAAAACCAATTTTTGAGAAAAAGTAAGAAGGGGGTACCATTGGGTAGTTTTTCAGGTTTTCGTCAAAAATTCAAAATCGCCAATTTTAACTAAATCCGACTAATTTGCACACAAGGAGCAGATATTTGCAAATCGCGTTTGATTTGGAGTCCTCGTTTAGCCGTTATGGCCGCTCAAAGTCTGAAAAAATTGAAAAATATTTTCCTTTTTTTTAAAACTTGACGAGTCTTGAGAAATTACTGAACTGTTTTATGCAAAATAAAATTTGAAATATAATGCATAGGCGTGATTTTCGTGCAATAATTGGTTTGGAGAGTATAGTAGTGTAAAAATTTGGATAATAAATATATTTAGCTAATAATATTTCTGAAAATTGCATACAGAGTGTGACCGAACGGTCGTAATTCAAAGATGGCTCGGATAAGAAACGTCTTCGGACGTAATGCGAAATTTGTAGACGTCGTTCGCCGGCAATAAGATTTTTATAAGAATGGATGATGATATTCCACTGTAAATGTATATTTATGTAACGTAGTGTCCATGACAAATTGCACATAAACTGGACGAGCATAACAATAAATTCTGGACGGCGACCAGAGTAAATCTCCGCCATAAATTTATCGCATATAGATACCACAATAACGCTCCACTTGTTTTACTGCTTTCCACGCTTTATTTACACAAATGTTTTATAATGTATACTCCAAACTCACGTATACGGTGAATTAGGTTAGACGACCCCGTACAAAAAAAATTATAACGTCTCCCATCCAAAATAAAAATAAGTAATATACAGTGACGGCTCGCGGGGTGACTCGTGGTATGGCCGAGGTAGCAGAGTTGGTAATTGTCACCTCTGCTACCGTAAGTCACCCAGATGGGTAGGGTTGGTTGCAGAGATCTGTATTACCACCTCTGCTACCTCGGCCGTACCATGAGTCACCCCGATAGGTAGGGTCGATTGTAGAGATCTGTATTACCACCTCTGCTACCTCGGCCGTATGTACTATGAGTCACCTCGCCGAGAGCCGTCACTGGTCCTATAAGATGTACAGTGAGTATTGAAAATAAGTGGACTTACCTTAGTGGATATAGAATAACAACAGCTAAATTCTTGAAGTTGAGTATTAAAAATTTAAAAAAACAGTATCTCCGTTCTTATGTACATTATTACGGTGATGTGTGAAAAAAGCCATCGAGTCATACCACTACGTCACATCACACGGCATTTTAAATGTAACTCGTGGTTGTGAGGTAGTGGCCGGACCTGATAGGCAACCACCACCAAAAATAATTTCTCCAACACCTAGAAATCATGCAAATAAAACCTACATTACCAAAACCAAGCTATTCTAAAATAATCGATTCTACTGCTGATGACAGGGGCGCACCAACACGGTGTGCAGGCGTCAAGATAGTGCAGGTATCAAAGGAATGAATATTTAAAAAATATATATTTTTTGTATTTCATTTGCATTCAATGATATGCTTTTATGAAAATATTATTTGTTCCGAGGAAGGGGTGTTGCACACTGACTTCGAACACTACAGGCGAGCCCCTGGTTGATAGCTAAAGCTGAAGCTAATGCATGCAATTATTGATAAACACATAAATAACTACAATAAAATTTTTGTAAGCAAGGAATAGTTTTCATTTGAATAAAACTTAAACACGTTCCAATGTAATGTATCCAAATTGTTTATCTGTGGTAGCTTACTGATCCGATCATCCTCCTGGCAAGCCAAGTGTCGCGGGTTCAATTCCCGACTCTATACTCGGCGCACCGAATCGGTGGTATAATGGGTTTGCGTGGTTTTCGCGTGACGCATGTGGAGCGTTTACAAGCAAACACAAAAATAAATTTCGACCCGGATTCACTTTTCAATTTGATTAAGGGTTACGTAATCACGTTTATAAATACCGCAGTGAAATTGGATTTATACAATCACGTGTAAATTTGATGAAGGCACAAACTTCGGCTTGTCCCGAAACTTTTGAGGTCCGAGGCCGTTTTCCCACCGCGTCGAAACGTAAAACCGCATTCAAACTTTCTGAGCTATGCGGAAAATTGAATTTCACTCACTCCATATTCTCCGTTCATCGAAAACTTCGCTCTAAATCCACACAGATCGATAACAGTAGCAAAAAAACGGAATTGTTTCTATTAATCACTTTTTAGGATTAATCTGTCAATTTTTCACTCAATTGTCAAAGCGAATAAAGAATCTACAACCAATTTTCTGCTAAAAGTCAATTTTTAATCATCAAACTTTAGTTTTGAGCGGCGCCATTTTTCTCTCGGTAATGTAGGAAATGTTTCAGTTGATAATTTGTAATGACACACGTTTTAGGATTAATCTGTCATATTTTCACTCAATTGTCAAAGCGAATAAAGAATCTACAACCCATTTTCTGCTAAAAGTCAATTTTCAATCATCAAACTTCAGTTTTGACAGGCGCCATTTTCCTCTCGGTAATGTTGGAAATGCTTCAGTTGATAATTTGTAATGACACACGTTTTAGGAATAATCTGTCATATTTTCACTCAATTGTCAAAGCGAATAAAGAATCTACAACCAATTTTCTGCTGAAAGTCAATTTTTAATCATCAAACTTCAGTTTTGACCGGCGCCATTTTCCTTTCGGTAATGTTGGAAATGCTTCAGTTGATAATTTGTAATGACACACGTTTTAGGATTAATCTGTCATATTTTCACTCAATAGTCAAAGCGAATATAAAATCTACAACCAATTTTCTGCTGAAAGTCAATTTTTAATCATCAAACTTCAGTTTTGACAGGCGCCATTTTCCTCTCGGTAATGTTGGAAATGCTTCAGTTGATAATTTGTAATGACACACGTTTTAGGATTAATCTCTCATATTTTTACTCAATTGTCAAAGCGAATAAAGAATCTACAACGCATTTTCTGCTGAAAGTCAATTTTTAATCATCAAACTTCAGTTTTGATCGGCGCCATTTTCCTCTCGGTAATGTTGGAAATGTTTCAGTTAATAATTTGTAATGACACACGTTTTAGGATTAATCTGTCATATTTTCACTCAATTGCCAAAGCGAATAAAGAATCTACAACCAATTTTCTGCTGAAAGTCAATTTTTAATCATCAAACTTCAGTTTTAACCAGCGCCATTTTCATCTCGGTAATGTTGGAAATGTTTCAGTTAATAATTTGTAATGACACACGTTTTAGGATTAATCTGTCATATTTTCACTCAATTGCCAAAGCGAATAAAGAATCTACAACCAATTTTCTGCTGAAAGTCAATTTTTAATCATCAAACTTCAGTTTTAACCAGCGCCATTTTGCTCTCGGTAATGATGGAAATGTTTCAGTTGATAATTTGTAATGACACACTTTTTAGGATTAATCTGTCATATTTTCACTCAATTTTCAAAGCGAATACAAAATCTACAACCAATTTTCTGCTGAAAGTCAATTTTTAATCATCAAACTTCAGTTTTGACAGGCGCCATTATCCTCTCGGTAATGTTGGAAATGCTTCAGTTGATAATATGTAATGACACACGTTTTAGGATTAATCTGTCATATTTTCACTCAATTGTCAAAGCGAATAAAGAATCTACAACCAATTTTCTGCTGAAAGTCAATTTTTAATCATCAAATTTCAGTTTTGACCGGCGCCATTTTCCTTTCGGTAATGTTGGAAATGCTTCAGTTGATAATTTGTAATGTCACACGTTTTAGGATTAATCTGTCATATTTTCACTCAATAGTCAAAGCGAATATAAAATCTACAACCAATTTTCTGCTGAAAGTCAATTTTTAATCATCAAACTTCAGTTTTGACCGGCGCCATTTTCATCTCGGTAATGTTGGAAATGTTTCAATTAGTAATTTCTAATAACACACTCTTTACAATTAATCTTTGAAACTTTACTCCCAAAATTTTGGAATAATTTAATTTTAACAAGGAGATTTTCAAAAAATAGTTACTGATTTTTTTTACTCAAAAACAACTTGAAAACCAATGGCATCGACATGAAACTTTCAAAAATTGTTCAAAATCTGGTTGGCATTAAGTCCCTGCTAAAATATCCAAAAATTTACCCTCGAAATTTTGAGATAATTACGTATTAACTAAGGGAATATTTGAAAAAAAAAATTACTGATTTCGGCGACTCGTAAACAATGTAAAAACAATTGCCATCGACATGAAACTTTCAAAAATCATTCAAAATACATTTGGCATTAAGGCCTTGTAAAAATATCCAAAAAATTACCCCCGAGATTTTGGGATAATTGCGTATTAACTAAGCGAAGATTTAAAAAAAAAATTACTGATTTCGGCGACTCGTAAACAATGTAAAAACAATTGCCATCGACATGAAACTTTCAATAATCATTCAAAATACATTTGGCATTAAGGCCCTGTAAAAATATCCAAAAAATTACACTCGAGATTTTGGGATAATTACGTATTAATTAAGGGAAGATTTGAAAAAAAAATTACCGATTTCGGCGACTCGTAAACAATGTAAAAACACTTGTCATCGATATGAAACTTTCAAAAATCATTAAAAATACATTTGGGATTAAGGCCCTGTAAAAATATCCTAAAAATTACCCCCGAGATTTTGGGATAATTACGTATTAACTAAGGGAAGATTTGAAAAAAAAATTACTGATTTCGGCGACTCGTAAACAATGTAAAAACAATTGCCATCGATATGAAACTTTCAAAAATCATTCAATATACATTTGGGATTAAGGCCCTGT
The DNA here is from genome assembly GCA_910593695.2 of Ocypus olens. NCBI lineage: Eukaryota > Metazoa > Arthropoda > Insecta > Coleoptera > Staphylinidae > Ocypus > Ocypus olens. Next base: position 4,757,169 of record OU343063.1, read on the forward strand.
GAAAATATCCAAAAAATTACCCTCGAGATTTTGGGATAATTACGTATTAACTAAGGGAAGATTTGAAAAAAAAAATTACTGATTTCGGCGACTCGTAAACAATGTAAAAACAATTGCCATCGGCATGAAACTTTTAAAAATAATTCAAAATACATTTGGCATTAAGGCCCTGTGAAAATATCCAAAAAATTACCCCCGAGATTTTAGGATAATTACGTATTAACTAAGGGAAGATTTGAAAAAAAAAATTACTGATTTCGGCGACTCGTAAACAATGTAAAAACAATTGCCATCGACATGAAACTTTCAAAAATTATTCAAAATATATCTGGCATTAAGGCCCTGTGAAAATATCCAAAAAATTACCTCCGAGATTTTGGGATAATTACGTATTAACTAAGGGAAGATTTGAAGAAAAAATTACTGATTTCGGCGACTCGTAAACAATGTAAAAACAATTGCCATCGATATGAAACTTTCAAAAATCATTCAAAATACATCTGGCATTAAGGCCCTGTGAAAATATCCAAAAAATTACACTCGAGATTTTGGGATAATTACGTATTAATTAAGGGAAGATTTGAAAAAAAAATTACCGATTTCGGCGACTCGTAAACAATGTAAAAACACTTGTCATCGATATGAAACTTTCAAAAATCATTAAAAATACATTTGGGATTAAGGCCCTGTAAAAATATCCTAAAAATTACCCCCGAGATTTTGGGATAATTACGTATTAACTAAGGGAAGATTTGAAAAAAAAATTACTGATTTCGGCGACTCGTAAACAATGTAAAAACAATTGCCATCGATATGAAACTTTCAAAAATCATTCAATATACATTTGGGATTAAGGCCCTGTGAAAATATCCAAAAAATTACCCTCGAGATTTTGGGATAATTACGTATTAACTAAGGGAAGATTTGAAAAAAAAAATTACTGATTTCGGCGACTCGTAAACAATGTAAAAACAATTGCCATCGGCATGAAACTTTTAAAAATAATTCAAAATACATTTGGCATTAAGGCCCTGTGAAAATATCCAAAAAATTACCCCCGAGATTTTAGGATAATTACGTATTAACTAAGGGAAGATTTGAAAAAAAAAATTACTGATTTCGGCGACTCGTAAACAATGTAAAAACAATTGCCATCGACATGAAACTTTCAAAAATTATTCAAAATATATCTGGCATTAAGGCCCTGTGAAAATATCCAAAAAATTACCTCCGAGATTTTGGGATAATTACGTATTAACTAAGGGAAGATTTGAAGAAAAAATTACTGATTTCGGCGACTCGTAAACAATGTAAAAACAATTGCCATCGATATGAAACTTTCAAAAATCATTCAAAATACATCTGGCATTAAGGCCCTGTGAAAATATCCAAAAAATTACCTCCGAGATTTTGGGATAATTACGTATTAACTAAGGGAAGATTTGAAGAAAAAATTACTGATTTCGGCGACTCGTAAACAATGTAAAAACAATTGCCATCGATATGAAACTTTCAAAAATCATTCAAAATACATCTGGCATTAAGGCCCTGTGAAAATATCCAAAAAATTACCTCCGAGATTTTGGGATAATTACGTATTAACTAAGGGAAGATTTGAAGAAAAAATTACTGATTTCGGCGACTCGTAAACAATGTAAAAACAATTGCCATCGATATGAAACTTTCAAAAATCATTCAAAATACATCTGGCATTAAGGCCCTGTGAAAATATCCAAAAAATGACCTCCGAGATTTTGGGATAATTACGTATTAACTAAGGGAAGATTTGAAGAAAAAATTACTGATTTCGGCGACTCGTAAACAATGTAAAAACAATTGCCATCGATATGAAACTTTCAAAAATCATTCAAAATACATTTGGCATTAAGGCCCTGTAAAAATATCCAAAAATTGACCGCCGAGATTTTGGGATAATTGCGTATTAACTAAGGGAAAATTTGAAAAAAAAAATTACTGATTTCGGCGACTCGTAAACAACGTAAAAACAATTGCCATCGACATGAAACTTTCAAAAATCATTCAAAATACATTTGGCATTAAGGCCCTGTAAAAATATCCAAAAATTGACCGCCGAGATTTTGGGATAATTGCGTATTAACTAAGGGAAAATTTGAAAAAAAAATTACTGATTTCGGCGACTCGTAAACAATGTAAAAACAATTGCCATCGACATGAAACTTTCAAAAATCATTCAAAATACATTTGGCATTAAGGCCTTGTAAAAATATCCAAAAAATTACCCCCGAGATTTTGGGATAATTGCGTATTAACTAAGCGAAGATTTGAAAAAAAAAATTACTGATTTCGGCGACTCGTAAACAATGTAAAAACAATTGCCATCGATATGAAACTTTCAAAAATCATTCAAAATACATTTGGCACTAAGGCCCTGTAAAAATATCCAAACAATTACCCTCAAGATTTTGGGATAATTACGTATTAACTAAGGAAAGATTTGAAAAAAAAAATTACTGATTTCGGCGACTCGTAAACAATGTAAAAACAATTGCCATCGATATGAAACTTTCAAAAATCATTCAAAATACATTTGGCATTAAGGCCCTGTAAAAATATCCAAAAGATTACCCCCGAGATTTTGGGATAATTACGTATTAACTAAGGGAAGATTTAAAAAAAAATTACTGATTTCGGCGACTCGTAAACAATGTAAAAACAATTGCCATCGACATGAAACTTTCAATAATCATTCAAAATACATTTGGCATTAAGGCCCTGTAAAAATATCCAAAAAATTACACTCGAGATTTTGGGATAATTACGTATTAATTAAGGGAAGATTTGAAAAAAAAAAATTACCGATTTCGGCGACTCGTAAACAATGTAAAAACACTTGTCATCGATATGAAACTTTCAAAAATCATTCAAAATACATTTGGGATTAAGGCCCTGTAAAAATATCCTAAAAATTACCCCCGAGATTTTGGGATAATTACGTATTAACTAAGGGAAGATTTGAAAAAAAAATTACTGATTTCGGCGACTCGTAAACAATGTAAAAACAATTGCCATCGATATGAAACTTTCAAAAATCATTCAATATACATTTGGGATTAAGGCCCTGTGAAAATATCCAAAAAAATACCCCCGAGATTTTGGGATAATTACGTATTAACTAAGGGAAGATTTGAAAAAAAAAATTACTGATTTCGGCGACTCGTAAACAATGTAAAAACAATTGCCATCGATATGAAACTTTCAAAAATTATTCAAAATACATTTGGCATTAAGGCCCTGTAAAGATATCCAAAAAATTACCCTTGAGATTTTGGGATAATTACGTATTAACTAAGGGAAGATTTGAAAAAAAAAATTACTGATTTTGGCGACTTGTAAACAATGTAAAAACAATTACCATCGATATGAAACTTTCAAAAATCATTCAATATACATTTGGGATTAAGGCCCTGTAAAAATATCCAAAAAATTACCCCCGAGATTTTGCGATAATTACGTATTAACTAAGGGAAGATTTGAAAAAAAAATTACTGATTTCGGCGACTCGTAAACAATGTAAAAACAATTGCCATCGATATGAAACTTTCCAAAATTATTCAAAATCCATTCCGAATTAAGGCGCCATAAAAATTCCCAGAACTTTATCCCCGAAATTTTGAGATAATTTAATTTTAATAAAAAAGGAGATTTGTAAGAAATACTAACTGATTTTGTTGACTCAAAAACACTATAAAAACAAATGCTATCGTCATGACACTTTCCAAAATTATTCAAAATCCATTCGGTATTAAGGCGCCATAAAAAGTCCAGGAACTTTACCCCGAAATTTTGGGATAATTTAATTTTAACAAAAAGGAGATTTGTAAAAAAATACTCGCCTGGCTGAAGTGAATGGAATAATACTATCAATGTCATGCTGTATTCAAGACAAAAACTGAAAAGACAAAAATTGGAGTGAAAATGCGCGTTTTCATAATTCAATTACAGCAAACTTCTTCTCATGTAGACAAATTATATTAGACTGTTTGCAGTCGGGACAAATTTAATTTAAAAAAAAAAATCAATTACATTTATTACTTTCACACAAACCGTCTGCACTTTCATCCCAATTCCTCAATTCGCAGTTATCCCGGAACGTGTTCCAATATTCGCGCCCGGAGCGTTTGTAATTTCGCCGAGAGAGAGATGAGGAAAAAATGCAGTTTCCGTCCCGTTCCGGGATGCCGTCGGAAATTGACGTTTTATCAAGTTAAAAAGTGGGTCGTGGCGGCAGACTCCCCGTCCATTAGAGGCTCGGGCCGGCCCTGATTGAAATCCGACAGCGTTCGGCAATTAAGGGCGGGGCCATTTTAATACGGGGCCCCGACACTTAATTATCTCATTTCAAATATCATTATCGGCCCCGTTCGATCGATATCTGCTTATTTAATCCACATGTTACGTAATCGAATCTATTAGGTGTAGATTGAGTTGAGAGATAGAAAAGAAAACGAAGTAGAATAATTTTTAAGCAGAATTTTAATATCAAATAATAGTAATACAATAATTAAATAAATAAAATATTATCTGTCTCTATTGTTTTAAAAGTCACGTGAAACTGTTGTTAATAAAAAATGTAGATATAACTGTCCTCTTCAAGATTCCTATTTACTATTTATCCGCTAGACAAACTGGTGAGAAGATATTAGCATAAATGCAAATTCAAGAAATTTTTGATAAATAATTCGTGTCTCCAAAACGTGAACTTTAATATTAAATAATAGTAAAGCAATAATTAAGTGGAAATAGTGCTGCAAAACGTGGACTACGATCAGGATTAAATAATTTATTTTTCCTAATTATTTGTAATTTTAATTAAAAATTTCAAAACTGACCCTTAAAACCAAAGGGTGGGGTTTAACCGACAAATTTTATACGTAGATCGATGCAGAGATCATTTAGACTTGCTCTCATATATTCGTCTCACTTCTCAGTTCCAGGGGTGATTTTTCAAACGCAGATTTTCGTTTTTCTAAAAAAAAATCTTTACCTCGGGAACCACCAAAACTGGACAATCGCGGATTATCTTAAAATAATCTTAATGGATATATCTAAGATCTCTCGGGACAGTTTTTTCAATTTTTTATCTGTTTGCGAGATATGATTTTTTGAAAACTGCATAAATTTGCGATCATGTTTGCAACGGATTTCAACAAGCCGTAGATCCCTAACAATTAGAGTTACGAAAAAATGTTTCAAGTAAAAAATGTGGAAGCGTTTGTCTTCTATAAAATTTGTATTTGCTATTTTTTCCTCAGACTTACGGATGGAAAGATATTGTAAAGAATATCCAAAATTTTTATTTTATTTTAAATTATTAGCTTCTAAGAGAAGTTAAAGTCATAAACCCCCCGAAAATAATTTCCATCTGCGCACCTGAACATTATATTTTATCATATTTTGAATATTCGTTACCCTTGTGGAGTTATTCAAAGAAAACCACCCCCGATTTTACATAATCAAATCTACAGTGGTGTCCCTTGACCCTGCAAAAAAACGTCTTAGACAAAAGTTGTTTAAAATTTCAATCTGCATCAAATTGATATAATTTATTTTTTTCGTAGGGCTTACCGTTTTCGAGATATGGCCGGTTTTAAATAACATTAACGAACGATTTTTTTGTATCTCAAAAACTAATAGAGCAATTGATATGAAACTTTGAACATAAGTCTTATTTGATAATCCGAAGAATTGAAAAGCTTTTAGTAAAATTTTGTACACCGGAAGTGGGTGTTTACCTTAACTGTTTTTTGTTTTTTGCCAATATTTTCTTAAATATGAAAAATATCACAAAAACATTTAAACAAACTTTGAAGACAACAAAGAAATTAACATCTTTTGCTTACAAATATTTTTCATAAAATCATTGCTATTCGAGAAAAAAACTTATTAATTTTTGGTTTATAATTATGAAACGATAATAGTTACAGCAAATTTATGTAAATAATAATTGTAGAGAATGCCAAAATGAACAACTTCTAAAGAATAAGTTTTTATCGAAATATCGTTAGTTTTTGAGTAAAGCGAGTTTTTCAATTTGAAGTATAATTTTTCCATGTTTCATAATTTTGACGTTTTAAACGTTTCATCCGAGTTTACACAACGCTTGATACATTTAAAATATGATTTCAATAAACCATAAAAACGTAAATATGATACCATCAAGTTGGAGAAAGTAATGATGGCCACATCACCATTTTTCATTTTTGGTTTATAAATATGAAACGATAATAGTTACAGCAAATTTATGTTAACAATAATTATAGAGAATGCCAAAATGAACAACTTATAAAGAATAATTTTTTTTCGAAACCTCGTTGGTTTTTGAGTAACACCGAAGTGTTTATCTTGTCTGTTTTTTTTTTGTTTTTTCAAAATATTTTTTTAAATATGAAAAATATCAGCAAATCATTTAAACAAATATTGAAGACAATAAGGAAATGAACATCGTTTGATAGAAAATATTTTTCATATATATACAAACATCTTTATTTGAAGACATATTCACAATTTTTAGTGTTGATTTACATTATAATATCACAATACTTCAATAGGCTATCGACCAGGAGGTCTTTCCACCTTATTTTTCATAAAATCATTGTTATTCGAGAAATAAATGTTTTATTTTTTTAATTTTTGGTTTATAATTATGAAACGATAATAGTTACAGCAAATTTATGTTAATAATAATTGTAGAGAATGCCAAAATGAACAACTTATAAGGAATTTTTTTTTTCGAAATCTCGTTGGTTTTTGAGTAACACCGGAAGTGTTTATCTTAACTGTTTTATTTTTGTTTTTTTTCCAATATTTTTTTAAATATGAAAAATATCGCCTAAACATTTAAACAAATATTGAAGACAATAAAGAAATGAACATCTTTTGATCGAAAATATTTTTCATAAAATCATTGTGATTCGAGAAAAAAATTTATTATTATTTTTTTATTTATGGTTTATAATTATGAAACGATAATAGTTACAGCAAATTTATGTTAATAATAATTGTAGAGAATGCCAAAATGAACAACTTATAAAGAATAAGTTTTTTTCGAAATCTCGTTGGTTTTTGAGTAACACCGTTAAAAGTGTTTATCTTAACTGTTTTTTTTTTTTTCCAATATTTTTTTAAATATGAAAAATATCAGCAAAACATTTAAACAAATATTGAAGACAATAAGGAAATGAACATGTTTTGCTTGAAAATATTTTTCATCAAATCATTGTTATTCGAGAAAAAATGTATTAATTTTTTTTTATTTTTGGTTTATAATTATGAAACGATAATAATTACAGCAAATTTATGATAACTACTTCCATAACTACTACAAGGAAATTTTATAAACAAATGGTTCTTAGAATGGATGGTTTGACATGAAAAAAAAAAATTAAAAAAATATTTTTTTTTACGTTATCTGTCTATTTAGAGTCAAATGAAGCACTATTTGCAACAAGTCTTGCATGCACCATTTCTTACATATCTTCCTTTCCATAAGTGACACAAGGAAATTTTATAGACAAATGGTTCTCAGAATGGATAGATGAAAAAAAAATATTTTTGAAAAAAATCTCCAGAGATTCACCACGGGCGGTACCGGGCGATATCGTCATCGATCGCCTGGATCTATTCAAATTACCACTCCATCAAATAATCTCAAATTCTCATTAATCCATCAAATTCCAGGTATCCTGGTATAGATGGCGCTCCTCAGATTATTACACCAGCTTAAATCTTCGAATAAATGATGGTCGTCCTCAACGTAAATATTAATAAAACGCGAATTAACTAACTCAAAGCAACAGACGGCACTAATTGCTTTAATAAGATAACCATCGCCGTCCTCTCGGCGTACGCCCAAAAAGAAAAGGTACCGAACACGCACGCCAACATTCCGGAGAGCCGCGTGCGTTACGCAATCGCGCGCCACGGGCTACCACCACACAAAAAATAAAATAAAGTCCCGAACGATTTGAATGTGTGGCTTTTGATGGGCTCCGGCCGTGGAGTAATTAATACCAGTAGGAGGAAATGTGCTGACTAATCCGGGAGAAAGGAGAGAAAGAAAGAAAAAAAACTCGTTAAAACGGATGGGAAAATTGTGTTGCAAGCGTGGAGAATTTATTTATTGTTTGCGGGATGGGAGCATTTAAAATTACTGCTATTGTTACATTATTAAAGAACAAGTGTCAGATGAATTTGGTTGTACTGTATGATATTTTATTTATTAGAATATGGCCATTTAAGAAATGGCAATCGAATTACCAAGGGTGCGACATAGTGATGAGATAAACGGTTATTTTCCAATAACGGTTACAACAGTTACTGTTATTACAAAATAACTGGTTATTTAAACGGTTGTTTAGTAACCGTTATTTTTTCATCAAAATCTTTTGTACACTTTTTTTGGTGTTCTGCCCCCTTAGAAGTCAGTCTTGTGGATCCGCCCCTGAATGTAATTTTTCATCAAATTCCTTTGAATATAGTTCTTCCTCATACAAAACCTTCCACATAATCCTTAATGCTTTTTAAAGCACACTAAATTCGCTGTACTTTGGAATTTAAATCATCAAAATCAAATAATCCTTCGGATGTTAAGCAATTTTTGAAAATCAGAAACGCGATATTTTTGTCCTTCGGATTTTAGCTTTTATTCCTTAAAATACAATATGAATGCTCCACAATTTGACAAATCATCATAATCCACACCGCAGCAATTTCCAAAAATCGAAAACGCGATTTTATCGACTTTGAAAAATTTCAGATTTTTGGCAAATTTCATCGACTCGACAAGAGAATTTCTTGTCACTTTCTTAAAATACAATAAATTCTTTACATTTTGAATATGATCATCATCAAAAAGTGCCTTCAATACCTCAGCAATTGCTAAAAATCGAAAACGCGATTTTATTGACTTTGGAAAATTTCGGATTTTGGCAAATTTAATTGATTCAACAAAAGAATTTCTTGTCACTTTCTTAAAATACAATAAATTCTTTACATTTTGACTATGATCATAATCAAAAAGTGCCTTTAATACCTCAGCAATTGCTAAAATTCGAAAACGCGATTTTGTCAACTTTAGAAAATTTCGGATTTAGGCAAATTTCATTGATTCAACAAGAGAATTTGTTGTCACTTTCTTAAAATAAAATAAATTCTTCACATTTTGACTATGATCATAATCAAAAAGTGCCTTCAACACCTCAGCAATTGCTAAAAATCAAAAACGCGATTTTATTGACTTTGGAAAATTTCGGATTTTGGCAAATTTAATTGATTCGACAAAAGAATTTCTTGTCACTTTCTTAAAATACAATAAATTCTTTACAATTTGACTATGATCATAATCAAAAAGTGCCTTCAATACCTCAGCAATTGCTAAAAATCAAAAACGCGATTTTATTGACTTTGGAAAATTTCGGATTTTGGCAAATTTCATTGATTCGACAAAAGAATTTCTTGTCACTTTCCTAAAATACAATAAATTCTTTACATTTTGACTATGATCATAATCAAAAAGTGCCTTCAATACCTCAGCAATTGCTAAAAATCGAAAACGCGATTTTATTGACTTTGGAAAATTTCGGATTTTGGCAAATTTTATTGATTCAACAAGAGAATTTCTTGTCACTTTCTTAAAATACAATAAATTCTTTACATTTTGACTATCATCATAATCAAAAAATGCCTTCAATACCTCAGCAATTGCTAAAAATCGAAAACGCGATTTTGTTGACTTTGGAAAATTTCAGATTTTGGCAAATTTTATTGACTCGACAGGAGAATTTCTTGACACTTTCTTAAAATACAATAAATTCTTTACATTTTGAATATGATCATAATCAAATAGTGCCTTCAATATCTCAGCAATTGCTAAAAATCGAAAACGCGATTTTATTGACTTTGTAAAATTTCGGATTTTGGCAAATTTTATTGACTCAACAAGAGAATTTCTTGTCACTTTCTTAAAATACAATAAATTCTTTACATTTTGACTATGATCATAATCAAAAAAATGCCTTCAATACCTCAGCAATTGCTAAAAATCGAAAACGCGATTTTGTTGACTTTGGAAAATTTCAGATTTTGGCAAATTTTATTGACTCGACAGGAGAATTTCTTGACACTTTCTTAAAATACAATAAATTCTTTACATTTTGACTATCATCATAATCAAAAAATGCCTTCAATACCTCAGCAATTGCTAAAAATCGAAAACGCGATTTTGTTGACTTTGGAAAATTTCAGATTTTGGCAAATTTTATTGACTCGACAGGAGAATTTCTTGACACTTTCTTAAAATACAATAAATTCTTTACATTTTGAATATGATCATAATCAAAAAGTGCCTTCAATATCTCAGCAATTGCTAAAAATCGAAAACGCGATTTTATTGACTTTGTAAAATTTCGGATTTTGGCAAATTTTATTGACTCAACAAGAGAATTTCTTGACACTTTCTTAAAATACAATAAATTCTTTACATTTTGAATATGATCATAATCAAAAAGTGCCTTCAATATCTCAGCAATTGCTAAAAATCGAAAACGCGATTTTATTGACTTTGGAAAATTTCGGATTTTGGCAAATTTTATTGATTCAACAAGAGAATTTCTTGTCACTTTCTTAAAATACAATAAATTCTTTACATTTTGACTATCATCATAATCAAAAAATGCCTTCAATACCTCAGCAATTGCTAAAAATCGAAAACGCGATTTTGTTGACTTTGGAAAATTTCAGATTTTGGCAAATTTTATTGACTCGACAGGAGAATTTCTTGACACTTTCTTAAAATACAATAAATTCTTTACATTTTGACTATCATCATAATCAAAAAATGCCTTCAATACCTCAGCAATTGCTAAAAATCGAAAACGCGATTTTGTTGACTTTGGAAAATTTCAGATTTTGGCAAATTTTATTGACTCAACAAGAGAATTTCTTGTCACTTTCTTAAAATACAATAAATTCTTTACATTTTGACTATCATCATAATCAAAAAAATGCCTTCAATACCTCAGCAATTGCTAAAAATCGAAAACGCGATTTTGTTGACTTTGGAAAATTTCAGATTTTGGCAAATTTTATTGACTCAACAAGAGAATTTCTTGTCACTTTCTTAAAATACAATAAATTCTTTACATTTTGACTATCATCATAATCAAAAAAATGCCTTCAATACCTCAGCAATTGCTAAAAATCGAAAACGCGATTTTGTTGACTTTGGAAAATTTCAAATTTTGGCAAATTTTATTGACTCGACAGGAGAATTTCTTGTCACTTTCTTAAAATACAATAAATTCTTTACATTTTGACTATCATCATAATCAAAAAATGCCTTCAATACCTCAGCAATTGCTAAAAATCGAAAACGCGATTTTGTTGACTTTGGAAAATTTCAGATTTTGGCAAATTTTATTGACTCGACAGGAGAATTTCTTGACACTTTCTTAAAATACAATAAATTCTTTACATTTTGAATATGATCATAATCAAAAAGTGCCTTCAATATCTCAGCAATTGCTAAAAATCGAAAACGCGATTTTATTGACTTTGTAAAATTTCAGATTTTGGCAAATTTTATTGACTCGACAGGAGAATTTCTTGACACTTTCTTAAAATACAATAAATTCTTTACATTTTGAATATGATCATAATCAAAAAGTGCCTTCAATACCTCAGCAATTGCTAAAAATCGAAAACGCGATTTTATTGACTTTGGAAAATTTCGGATTTTGGCAAATTTTATTGATTCAACAAGAGAATTTCTTGTCACTTTCTTAAAATACAATAAATTCTTTACATTTTGACTATCATCATAATCAAAAAATGCCTTCAATACCTCAGCAATTGCTAAAAATCGAAAACGCGATTTTGTTGACTTTGGAAAATTTCAGATTTTGGCAAATTTTATTGACTCGACAGGAGAATTTCTTGACACTTTCTTAAAATACAATAAATTCTTTACATTTTGAATATGATCATAATCAAAAAGTGCCTTCAATATCTCAGCAATTGCTAAAAATCGAAAACGCGATTTTATTGACTTTGTAAAATTTCGGATTTTGGCAAATTTTATTGACTCAACAAGAGAATTTCTTGTCACTTTCTTAAAATACAATAAATTCTTTACATTTTGACTATGATCATAATCAAAAAAATGCCTTCAACACCTCAGCAATTCCTAAAAATCGAAAACGCGATTAATTGACTTTGGAAAATTTCGGATTTTGGCAAATTTCATTGACTCAACAAGAGAATTTTTTGTCACTTTCTTAAAATACAATAAATTCTTTACATTTTGACTATGATCTTAATCAAAAAGTGCCTTCAATATCTCAGCAATTGCTAAAAATCAAAAACGCGATTTTGATGACTTTGGAAAATTTCGGATTTTGGCAAATTTCATTGACTCGACAAGATAATTTCTTATTACTTTCTTAAAATACAATAAATCCTTTACATTTTGACTATAATCATAATCAAAAAGTGCCTTCAATACCTCAGCAATTGCTAAAAATCAAAAACGCGATTTTATTGACTTTGGAAAATTTCGGATTTTGGCAAATTTCTTTGATTCGACAAGAGAATTTCTTGTCACTTTCTTAAAATACAATAAATTCTTTACATTTTGACTATGATCATAATCAAAAAGTGAGTTCAATACCTCAGCAATTGCTAAAAATCGAAAACGCGATTTTGTTGACTTTGGAAAATTTCGGATTTTGGCAAATTTTATTGACTCGACAAGAAAATTTCTTGTCACTTTCCTAAAATACAATAATTTTTTTACATTTTGACTATGATCATAATCAAAAAGTGCCTTCAATACCTCAGCAATTGCTAAAAATCGAAAACGCGATTTTATTGACTTTAGAAAATTTCGAATTTTGGCAAATTTCATTGACTCGACAAGATAATTTCTTATTACTTTCTTAAAATACAATAAATCCTTTACATTTTGACTATGATCATAATCAAAAAGTGCCTTCAATACCTCAGCAATTGCTAAAAATCGAAAACGCGATTTTATTGACTTTGGAAAATTTCGGATTTTGGCAAATTTTATTGACTCGACAGGAGAATTTCTTGACACTTTCTTAAAATACAATAAATTCTTTACATTTTGACTTATAAATCATCATAATTTAAAAGCGCGTTGAACATTTTTTTCCCACCAGCGGTTGAAAGAGATATTATGAATGACTATTGAATCGGTTACTGTTACTAAGAAGTTATTCGTTATAATAGGTTATTGAAGTGATTCGTTACTAAATCGTTCGTTTATAAGATAACCTTTGAGGAAAATCACCTTTAGTGGATTTTTTTCAATAACGGTTACTGTTATTATTTCATAGTAACGGTTACAAAGTAGCAGTTAGTAAAAATAACGCTCATCACGGTAACTTATTTGATCCTTAAGATCCTTTCATCTATTGAAACAATAACGAATTCGTATTTAAGGCGCATCGACGCCCATCATCATTCGCATCACGACGCATTTTTATTTTACAACCTCAATATCAAATAATTGAAATAATCCTTAAATCCTTCCTTCGTTTCTGCACATTAACCGTTTAATGCCAGAATATTTATACATACTCTTCGAATTGCAACAGTTCGACATATGCAACCCAATGTACTCTTCGAATTTAATTCGTTCCCGCCGAGATCGCGTTTATGCACGCATTTTTCGATTCTTTTCGAGATTGACAACGAACCAATTTGAAATTCTGATTACTGTTTGTTTTGCCGGAATGCAAGGCTACCGGCGTGATTAGCGCAATCGTCGGCCAGCATTTCGAAAAAGCAAATAACCAGTTCCCAAATGGGGCATTTCCTCAATTTGTGCCCAGCGCCGCCGTTCGTAATAAAATTTCCGTCCTTGATTGTCTTCCCATTTTTCGAATTACAATTTACATGGCATTACATCCACACAAGTTTAGAACTAAATCGTCTTATGTGTAAAAATCACGTATGATAAATGCTAGTTTAAAGGAATAGGGCAGTGGCGTATCCAGGGTTTTTTTAGAAGGGGGTGTACACATTTTTCTATTGTCTAACGCGAGGAAGGATTATTATAATTTTTATTATTCTCGACTGGTTTCGGCAGAATGATTTATTCCAATTTTCTAAATTTAAAAAAAGTCGGAAAGATTAAGGTCTGAAAACCCCAGCAGCGGCTCGTGAATTTCCGTTGGTGAGGCAAAGACAAAGATGCCGCTCGCGCTGCACTACTTACTCTAATAGAGGAAGCAAATATTCCGTTGCTTTTCCGGTCAAATTTTCTTCCAGCCGCCCCTAGAAAACACCTTAGTCTGTGACATTACAAAAGCTTAAATAATCAGAAAATTTTCAATCCGTTCGCTCGTTAAGTAGATGAGGCTCGAGAAGGTTTCATTTCGTCAAATTTTATTTCCATGGCCAACTATTACATTTCTGTTTTTTTTTTTAATTTTTTCTACAAATAAGAAGGTTATGTAATTTTATGGAATAATTATATTCTTGAATGGAACAGAAAATTCCCCCTTAAATGGTGTTTAGAGTTTCGTTTGATTCCATAAATTGCAATGAGAAGAAAAGGCAAGCTTGATCGAGTTTTATGGATCGTCAACAGCGGGCTGACGTCATCCACATCTCCAGACGTGATTATGCGAAGGATTGTATTCTGAAACAATATGTTGACATTCTGCACGGTCTGCAGAAATGATTCAGCACTGCACACGTTCTGAGCCAACCATTTTTTTCAACGATAAATAATCTATTGTTTCATTAACGTCCGGAATCCATAAAGATAAAAATTATATAATTTGCATTTAATGCGCCATTCGTATACAGTTTTTTTGCAAATTTAGAAATTGACCTGCTATTTAAGTTAGCCAAAAAATTTTAACCAAAATCGATTTACCTCGTTCTTCTGATAAAAAAAAATGGTGACTTGCCAATTTAAAAAAAAAAATTTTTCCTTGATAAAATTTTTCAACGTCAACCGATTTAGCACGTTCTTCTGATGAAGAAAAAGGTATTACCCAACGGTCTACGATGATTATTAAAAGTTGATTTTTTCGATTTTTTCCATTTTCGAGTTTTCTTCGCTGACGCGTCACGGACTTAACATTGACATTTGTTCTTGCGAAAGTACTTTCTCTGAAGCGTCTTGAAGAGATCTTTCCAATGATGTATAGAAACCCCGAATCGAACCGGTGGTTTCTTCAGGAAATCATTTCAAAGCCAATTTTTGACGTTTTCAGAAAAAAATTAAAAATCGCCAATTCTAATTGAATCCGAATAATTTGCACGCAAGGATTTGTTATTCAGTGGCGTGGAAACTTTATCCGGTAATAATATTTTGTTGTTGAAAGTTGCGAACAAAACAATTTTTGAGCAAAAGTAAGAATTTCGATTTTCACGTTTTCTTCAAAAATAAAAAATCGCCAATTTTAATTGAATCCGAATAATTTGCACGCAAGGATTTGTTATTCAGTGGCGTGGAAACTTTATCCGGTAATAATATTTTGTTGTTGAAAGTTGCGAACAAAACAATTTTTGAGCAAAAGTAAGAATTTCGATTTTCACGTTTTCTTCAAAAATAAAAAATCGCCAATTTTAATTGAATCCGAATAATTTGCACGCAAGGATTTGTTATTCAGTGGCGTGGAAACTTTATCCGGTAATAATATTTTGTTGTTGAAAGTTGCGAACAAAACAATTTTTAAGCAAAGGTAATAATTTCAATTTTCACGTTTTCTTCAAAAATTAAAAATCGCCAATTTTAATTGAATCCGAATAATTTGCACGCAAGGATTTGTTATTCAGTGACGTGGAAACTTTATCCGGTAATAATATTTTGTTGTTGAAAGTTGCGAACACACAATTTTTAAGCAAAAGTAAGAATTTCGATTTTCACGTTTTCTTCAAAAATTAAAAATCGCCAATTTTAAATGAATCCGAATAATTTGCTCGCAAGGATTTGTTATTCAGTGGCGTGGAAACTTTATCCGGTAATAATATTTTGTTGTTGAAAGTTGCGAACAAAACAATTTTTGAGCAAAAGTAAGAATTTCGATTTTCACGTTTCTTAAAAAATTAAAAATCGCCAATTTTAATTGAATCCGAATAATTTGCACGCAAGGATTTGTTATTCAGTGGCGTGGAAACTTTATCCGGTAATAATATTTTGTTGTTGAAAGTTGCGAACACACAATTTTTGAGCAAACGTAAGAATTTCGATTTTCACGTTTTCTTCAAAAATTAAAAATCGCCAATTTTAATTGAATCCGAATAATTTGCACGCAAGTATTTGTTATTCAGTGGCGTGGAAACTTTGTCCGGTAATAATATTTTGTTGTTGAAAGTTGCGAACAAACAATTTTTGAGCAAAAGTAAGAATTTCGATTTTCACGTTTTCTTCAAAAATTTAAAATCGCCAATTTTAATTGAATCCGAATAATTTGCACGCAAGGATTTGTTATTCAGTGGCGTGGAAACTTTATCCGGTAATAATATTTTGTTGTTGAAAGTTGCGAACAAAACAATTTTTGAGCAAAAGTAAGAATTTCGATTTTCACGTTTTCTTCAAAAATTAAAAATCGCCAATTTTAATTGAATCCGAATAATTTGCACGCAAGAATTTGCTATTCAGTGGCGTGGAAACTTTATCCGGTAACAATATTTTGTTGTTGAAAGTTGCGAACAAAACAATTTTTGAGCAAACGTAAGAATTTCGATTTTCACGTTTTCTTCAAAAATTTAAAATCGCCAATTTTAATTGAATCCGAATAATTTGCACGCAAGGATTTGTTATTCAGTGGCGTGGAAACTTTATCCGGTAATAATATTTTGTTGTTGAAAGTTGCGAACACACAATTTTTGAGCAAAAGTAAGAATTTCGATTTTCACGTTTTCTTCAAAAATTAAAAATCGCCAATTTTAATTGAATCCGAATAATTTGCACGCAAGGATTTGTTATTCAGTGGCGTGGAAACTTTATCCGGTAATAATATTTTGTTGTTGAAAGTTGCGAACAAAACAATTTTTGAGCAAAAGTAAGAATTTCGATTTTCACGTTTCTTCAAAAATTAAAAATCGCCAATTTTAATTGAATCCGAATAATTTGCACGCAAGGATTTGTTATTCAGTGGCGTGGAAACTTTATCCGGTAATAATATTTTGTTGTTGAAAGTTGCGAACAAAACAATTTTTGAGCAAAAGTACGAATTTCGATTTTCACGTTTTCTTCAAAAATTAAAAATCGCCAATTTTAATTGAATCCGAATAATTTGCTCGCAAGGATTTGTTATTCAGTGGCGTGGAAACTTTGTCTGGTAATAATATTTTGTTGTTGAAAGTTGCGAACGAAACAATTTTTGAGCAAAAGTAAGAATTTCGATTTTCACGTTTTCTTCAAAAATTAAAAATCGCCAATTTTAATTGAATCCGAATAATTTGCACGCAAGGATTTGTTATTCAGTGGCGTGGAAACTTTATCCGGTAATAATATTTTGTTGTTGAAAGTTGCGAACAAAACAATTTTTGAGCAAAAGTAAGAATTTCGATTTTCACGTTTTCTTCAAAAATTAAAAATCGCCAATTTTAATTGAATCCGAATAATTTGCACGCAAGAATTTGCTATTCAGTGGCGTGGAAACTTTATCCGGTAACAATATTTTGTTGTTGAAAGTTGCG
Source organism: Ocypus olens (assembly GCA_910593695.2). Taxonomy (NCBI): domain Eukaryota; kingdom Metazoa; phylum Arthropoda; class Insecta; order Coleoptera; family Staphylinidae; genus Ocypus; species Ocypus olens. Next base: position 4,774,893 of record OU343063.1, read on the forward strand.
AACAAAACAATTTTTGAGCAAACGTAAGAATTTCGATTTTCACGTTTTCTTCAAAAATTTAAAATCGCCAATTTTAATTGAATCCGAATAATTTGCACGCAAGGATTTGTTATTCAGTGGCGTGGAAACTTTATCCGGTAATAATATTTTGTTGTTGAAAGTTGCGAACACACAATTTTTGAGCAAAAGTAAGAATTTCGATTTTCACGTTTTCTTCAAAAATTAAAAATCGCCAATTTTAATTGAATCCGAATAATTTGCACGCAAGGATTTGTTATTCAGTGGCGTGGAAACTTTATCCGGTAATAATATTTTGTTGTTGAAAGTTGCGAACAAAACAATTTTTGAGCAAAAGTACGAATTTCGATTTTCACGTTTTCTTCAAAAATTAAAAATCGCCAATTTTAATTGAATCCGAATAATTTGCTCGCAAGGATTTGTTATTCAGTGGCGTGGAAACTTTGTCTGGTAATAATATTTTGTTGTTGAAAGTTGCGAACGAAACAATTTTTGAGCAAAAGTAAGAATTTCGATTTTCACGTTTTCTTCAAAAATTAAAAATCGCCAATTTTAATTGAATCCGAATAATTTGCACGCAAGGATTTGCTATTCAGTGGCGTGGAAACTTTATCCGGTAATAATATTTTCGTATAGAAAGTTGCGAACAAAACTCGAGGGTGGTTTATCGCGTTTTCCGAGCGTTGGAGTGAGCGAGAAAGATATAAATCTCATTTTGAGCGTTCCGTGCTCGCAGCTTTAGCGACTCGTTTATTGCAATTATGTATAACTAATTTACAGCCAGGTATACACGGACACCTGTTGTAAATCTTTTGAAAAGAAAACGAACGGCCTATATTATTACAATACGCAAAATATATTGAATTGCTGGTTCGGATAAGAAAATAAATATTAATGTCCACAAACAGTATTTGAATCATAATAATGATAAGGTTAGCAATAAGAAATAGAAATTAATTCTACCAAATAAAAACTCTGAATGTTTAAAATTCTCGACTCAGCATTTTTTTTCTTGAGTTTTTGGCACTCGGCTCGTAACTGATTATGGCGTGATCGATAAAAATTATGTAATAATATTTTACACAGGGTTACATAAAGGATGAATGTTGGCTTCTAAAGAATTACATTTTTTATAAGTATTTCTAATAATGTGTAATTTAGTGTTAAAAAAATTGTTTTTTTCAACATTAAATAAAATTTAAATAAACGCTGAAAATCTAAAATGTTTTACTATAGAGGCACAGATTGATTCTTTAGTAATAAAATCCATTAAACCAAATTAGTTTTACCTGAAAAATAAGGGCGCAATTACGCATGAGCTAGACCCTTCCGCGTGATAGTTACTTTTCTGCGATATTATTTTTAAGATCCGCAGGTGAAACTATTCGTTGCGAAACGAACAGCCTTAAGTAGAACCGACGTAAATTTTATTTTCCCCCACGAACAAAACGAAAAAGACGAATTTCCCGTTTCATTCAAGAAGAAAATCAAGAGTGACGGACGGATGACTCCTTTCGATTTCTTCCTGATCGGGGAAGGCCGCGCGCGCGCGCGCGCGCGTAGAAAGAGAGGGAAACAGACAGGTTTGCCGACACAAGAGTACAATTTCGTGTACGTGTTTAGTACGTATGTGTACGTAGCACACTTTTCGTTTATTTACTTTGCCGACAGGTCGTTGAATATTAAACGGCGACATTAACGACCCGATCCGAAGACGTCGATGAAGAGAAGAGGAAGAGGAAAAAAAAGGAGGCGAAACGGGGAAAAACTGGAATGCCAGATAACGACCTCCTACTCAGCAGGAAACTTGGTATCGCAGAAATTTTAAGGTTTCAGCGTGTTACGGTTCTACGCGCACGGCATAAAACCGGAATCAAAATTTTTGGGTTAATCGAATAATTTGATAAAATATTATTATATGAGAAAAAAAAATCTAAAGCTATAAAATAATACATAAGTCACACATTAAAATCATTACACATTCACTAAATTAAAATTACAAATTAAAATCTCAAATTACAATCACAAATTAAAATTGCATTTTTTTTCGAATCGCCAAAATTTTTATAATTTTCACAACTTGCCTCTCCGTTCAAATGAAATTATAACATAATGTACGGACGAGGGATTTGTAGTTTTTACAGAATCACAGTTTGGCATACATTTTGGGCTATTTTGGAAAGTTTGACGTCGCTAGCAATTATTTCTGGATTTTTTTTTTGTCGCCAAAATTTCACATTTTTTCTCTCTATTCAAGTAAAATTATTCTTTGATGATGTGATAAAGGATTTGTAGTTTTCATAAAAAACACAATTTCACATGTATCTTGAGCAATTTTGGAAAATTTGACGTCGATAGCAATTGTTTCTGTATTTTTTTTATCGCCACAATTTCACATTTTTTCCCTCTATTCAAGTAAAATTATCCTTTCTTTGATGATGGGATACAGGATTTGTAGTTTTCATAAAAAACACAATTTGGCATGTATTTTGAGCAATTTTGGAAAATTTGACGTCGATAGCAATTGTGTCTGGATTTTTTTTTATAGCCAAAATTTCACAATTTTTCCCTCTATTCAAGTAAAATTATCCTTTGCTGATAGAATACAGGATTTATAGTTTTCATAAAAAAACACAATTTGGCATGTATTTTGAGCAATTTTGGAAAATTTTACTCGATAGCAATTGTTCCTGGATTTTTTTTTTCATCGCCAAAATTTCAGATTTTTTAACCTCTATTCAAGTAAAATTATCATTTGATGATGGGATAAAGGAATTGTAGTTTTCATAAAAAACACAATTTGGCATGTATTTTGAGTAGTTTTGGAAAATTTGACGCGAATTCTTTCAAAGTGATATTTAGTTAATCGAATGTTCTTTCTTTTCTGTTTCTAGATTGTAATTTATCCAATGTATGTATTGTCGACCTGTGTAAAACGTACGTTAAAACACCAATAATAAATAATAAATAAATTTGACGTCGATGGCAAATGTTTTTGTATTTTTTTGAATCACCAAAATTATTACAATTTTCACAACTTAGCATGTATTTTGAGCAATTTTGGAACGTTTCAAGTCGATATCAATTTTTTTTTTGTATTTCTTTTTAGTCAAAAAAAAATTAAAATTTTCATAACTTTTCCCTCTATTCAAGTAAAATTATCCCATAATGTGGGAATAAAAGATTTGTAGTTTTTACAAAATCACAATTTGGCATGTATTTTGAACACTTTTGGAAAATTTGGCGCCGATATCAATTGTTTTTGCATTTTTTCGAGTCGCCAAAATTTTTGCAATTTTCACAACTTTCCTCTCTTTTCAAATGAATTTATTGCATTTATAGTTTTTACAGAATCATAATTTGGTATGTATTTTGAGCACTTTTGGAAAGTTTGACGTCGATAGCAAATGCTTTGGTATTTTTTTCGAATCGCCAATTTTTTTGCAATTTTCACAACTTTCCTCTCTGTTCAAATGAATTTATTGCATTTATAGTTTTTACAGAATCATAATTTGGCATGTATTTTGAGCACTTTTGGAAAGTTTGACGTCGATAGCAATTGTTTTTGTATTTTTTTTCGAATCGCCAAAATTTTTGCAATTTTCACAACTTTCCTCTCTTTTCAAATGAATTTATTGCATTTATGGTTTTTACAGAATCATAATTGGACATGTATTTTGAGCAATTTTGGAAAGCTTGGCGTCGATGGCAATTGTTTTTGTATTTTTTTCGAATCGCAATTTTTTTTGCCATTTTCACAACTTTCCTCTCTGTTCAAGTGAAATTATCGCATAATATAGGGAGGAGGCATTTATAGTTTTTTACAGAATCACAATTTGGCATGTATTTTGAGCCATTTTGATAAGTCTCAAGTCGATAGCAATTGTTTTTATATTTTTTTCGAATCGACAAAATTATTAAGATTTTGACAACTTTTCTCTTTGTTCAAGTGAAATTATCTCATCACGTGGAGGTGAGGGATTTATAGAATCACAATTTGGCATGTGTTTTGAGTAATTTTGGAAATATTCAAGTCGATGGCAATTCTTTCTGTATTTTTTTCGAATCAACAAAAAATTTACAATTTTCACAACTTTCCTCTCTAATCAAGTAAAATTATTCTTCAATTTAGGAACGAGAAATTTGTAGTTTTTATATAATCACAATTTGGCATGTATTTTGAACCATTTTGGAAAGTTTGGCGTCGATAGCAGTTGTTTTTGTATTTTTTTTATCACCAAAATTTTTTTTTACAATTTTCACGACTTTTTTCTCTATTCAAGTGAAATTATGACATGATGTAGTAATGAGGGATCTGTATTTTTATAGAAACGCACTTTGGCATGTATTTTGAGCAATTTTGGAAAGTTTGACGTCGATAGCAATTGTTTTTGTATTTTTTTTTATCGCCAAAATTATTACAATTTTTACAACTTTGCTCTCTGTTAAAGTGAAATAATGCCATAATGGAGGGACGAGTGATGTGTATTTTTTACAAAATCACAATTTGGCTTGTATTTTAAGCAATTTTGAAAAGTTTCAAGTCGATAGCAATTGTTTTTGTATTTTTTTCGAATCGGAATTTTTCTTGCAATTTTCACAACTTTCCTCTTTGTTCAAGTGAAATTATCGCATAATATAGTTTTTTACAGAATTACAATTTGGCATGTATTTTTAATCAGTTTTGAAAGTTTGGCGTCGATAGCAGTTGTTTTTGTATTTTTTTTGTACCGCCAAATTCTTTTTACAATTTTCACAAGTTTTTTCTCTATTCAAGTGAAATTATGACATAATGTAGTAATGAGGGATCTGTATTTTTACAGAATCACAATTTGGCATGTATTTTGAGCAATTTTGTAAAGTTTCAAGTCGATTGCAATTGTTTTCGTATTTTTTTCGAATCGCCAAAATTTTTACAATTTTTACAACTTTTCGCTCTGTTCAAGTAAAATTATCACACAATCAAGGGATGAATAATATGTAGTTTTTAAAGATTCTCAGTTTAGCATGCATTGTTAGTAATTTTTGAAAATTTCTAGCAGAAGGCAATTATTTGTTTAGCTATTTTTGAATCGCCAAAATTATTACAATTTTCACAAGTTTTCTTGAAATGAATCCATAATCTAGGCATAAGAAATTTCTAGTTTTTCAAGAATTACAATTTGGCATACACAGTTAAAAATTTTGGAAAGTTTCTAATCGATGGCAATTGTTTTTGTATTTTTTTTTAATCGCCAAAATTTTTACAATTTTCACAACTTTCCTCTCTGTTCAAATGTAATTATCCCATAATGTAGGGATGAGGGATTTGTAGTTTTTACAGAATCACAATTTGGCATGTATTTTGAGCAATTTTCAAAAGTTTCAAGTCGATGGCAATTGTTTTTGTATTTTTTTCGAATCACCAAAATTTTTACAATTTTTACAACTTTTCGCTCTGTTCAAGTAAAATTATCCCACAATCAAGGAATGAATGATCTGCAGTTTTTAAAGATTCTCAGTTTAGCATGCATTGTTAGTAATTTTTGAAAATTTCTAGCAGAAGGCAATTATTTGTTTAGCTATTTTTGAATCGCCAAAATTATTACAATTTTCACAAGTTTTCTTGAAATGAATCCATAATCTAGGCATAAGAAATTTCTAGTTTTTCAAGAATTACAATTTGGCATACACAGTTAAAAATTTTGGAAAGTTTCTAATCGATGGCAATTGTTTTTGTATTTTTTTTTAATCGCCAAAATTTTTACAATTTTCACAACTTTCCTCTCTGTTCAAATGTAATTATCCCATAATGTAGGGATGAGGAATTTGTAGTTTTTACAGAATCACAATTTGGCATGTATTTTGAGCAATTTTGAAAAGTTTCAAGTCGATGGCAATTGTTTTTGTATTTTTTTCGAATCACCAAAATTTTTACAATTTTTACAACTTTTCGCTCTGTTCAAGTAAAATTATCACACAATCAAGGGATGAATGATCTGTAGTTTTTAAAGATTCTCAGTTTAGCATGCATTGTTAGTAATTTTTGAAAATTTCTAGCAGAAGGCAACTATTTGTTTAGCTATTTTTGAATCGCCAAAATTATTACAATTTTCACAAGTTTTCTTGAAATGAATCCATAGTTTAGGCATAAGAAATTTCTAGTTTTTCAAGAATTACAATTTGGCATACACAGTTAAAAATTTTGGAAAGTTTCTAATCGATGGCAATTGTTTTTGTATTTTTTTTTAATCGCCAAAATTTTTACAATTTTCACAACTTTCCTCTCTGTTCAAATGTAATTATCCCATAATGTAGGGATGAGGGATTTGTAGTTTTTATAGAATCACAATTTGGCATGTATTTTGAGCAATTTTGAAAAGTTTCAAGTCGATGGCAATTGTTTTTGTATTTTTTTCGAATCACCAAAATTTTTACAATTTTTACAACTTTTCGCTCTGTTCAAGTAAAATTATCACACAATCAAGGGATGAATGATCTGTAGTTTTTAAAGATTCTCAGTTTAGCATGCATTGTTAGTAATTTTTGAAAATTTCTAGCAGAAGGCAACTATTTGTTTAGCTATTTTTGAATCGCCAAAATTATTACAATTTTCACAAGTTTTCTTGAAATGAATCCATAGTTTAGGCATAAGAAATTTCTAGTTTTTCAAGAATTACAATTTGGCATACACAGTTAAAAATTTTGGAAAGTTTCTAATCGATGGCAATTGTTTTTGTATTTTTTTTTAATCGCCAAAATTTTTACAATTTTCACAACTTTCCTCTCTGTTCAAATGTAATTATCCCATAATGTAGGGATGAGGGATTTGTAGTTTTTACAGAATCACAATTTGGCATGTATTTTGAGCAATTTTGAAAAGTTTCAAGTCGATGGCAATTGTTTTTGTATTTTTTTCGAATCACCAAAGTTTTCACAATTTTTACAACTTTTCGCTCTGTTCAAGTAAAATTATTCCACAATCAAGGGATGAATGATCTGCAGTTTTTAAATAATCTCAGTTTAGCATGCATTGTTAGCAATTTTTGAAAGGCAATTCTTTTTCTACCAATTTTTGAATCGCCAAAATTATTACAATTTTCACAAGTTTTCTTAAAATGAATCCATAATCTCGTTATAAGAAATTTCTAGTTTTTCAAGAAGTACAATTTAGCATACACTGTTAAAAATTTTGGAAAGTTTCGAGTCGATGGCAATTGTTTTTGTATTTTTTTTTTAATCGCCAAAATTTTTACAATTTTCACAACTTTCTCTCTGTTCAAGTAAAATTATTCCTAATATAGGGAGCACGGATTTACAGTTTTTACAGAATCACAGTTTCGCATGTATTTTGAGCAATTTTAGAAATTTTCAAGTCGACGGCAATTTTTTTTGTATTTTTTTTGAATCGCCAAAATTTTTACAATTTTCACAACTTTCTCTCTGTTCAAGTAAAATTATTCCTAATTTAGGGAGCACGGATTTACAGTTTTTACAGAATCACAGTTTCGCATGTATTTTGAGCAATTTTAGAAATTTTCAAGTCGATGGCAATTGTTTTTGCATGTTTTTCGAATCGCCAAAATTTTTACAATTTTCATAACTTTACACTGTGTTCAAGTCAAATTATCCTATAATGTAGGAATGGGCTTTGTGTTTTTTTACAGAATCACAATTTGGCATGTATTTTGAGCAATTTTGGATAGTTTGAAGTCGAAGCAACTGTCTGCATTTTTTTTAAATCGCCAATTTTTTTAAAATTTTTCACAACTTTCCGCTGTGTTCACGTGAAATGTTGCCTTATAAAGGGTGAAGCTTACAGTACTGTCGTTTTTCATTTCCTGCTTTCAAGGTCACTTTTGGGGAGATCCTAAACCAATTTATTTTTTGAAAATATTCAAGAAATCAAAAATGTTGCACGCGTGAGGATAAATCCGCGCGCAAGTGTTGAATCCAAAAGCAAAACATTGTTATCTGAAATTATGAAGAATTCGAAAACCACGCATTGGGTTTCAGTTTTAAAAGCCTTGAACGATACAGAGTGAATCAGGTTATGAAATTTGTGAAGATCATAAGAATTTATACGACTGATTTGTCTTTTTTTATTTTACTTTATTGATGGTAATGACTTAAAAGTCGTCAGAGAAGGAGATAATAAATTTCCTAAAATTTTCAAACTGACCTTCAAAATTGACATTTGTTCTTGCAAAAGTGCATTTTCTGAAGCGTCTTGAAGGGATATTTCCAGTGATGTATAGAATCCCCGAATCGAACCAGTGGTTTCATCAGGAAATCATTTCAAAGCCAATTTTTGAGCAAAAGTAAGATTCTATCGAATTTCACGTTTTCGACAAAAATTTAAAATCGCCAATTTTAATTGAAACCGACTAATTAGTACCCGAGAAGCACAGATTTGAAATCCGCGTTCGATTTGGATTCTTCGTTTAGCCGCTATGACCGTTCAAAGTTTGAAAAAATTTTGATTTTTTCAAAAATTTCTAAAATTGGCTTTTTTTTGCTATTTAAGATAGCTGAAATTTTTTAGCGCCAATTTACGAAATGGAAAATAGCAATGAAAATGTTGATGCACTTTACTACCTGGTTCATCGTGTTTACGAAAAATTGGAAAACCGTCAGAAAATTTGATTCCAACTACAATTCCAAAAATCAAGAGCGAAAAAAAAACACAAGTATTATTCACCATCGATGCGTAAATTAAAAAAAAAAACTTACCTATTATAATTCCACGTTGGCCATCCACACAAGGAGGAAACTCGCGAACCGTTTAGTTCTTACTTTATATATTTTTCTATTGGAAAATCGCTTTTCCGACCCGACGACAGGTCGGTCGGTGGTGGTGGGCACGTGCGCTCGCCAAACGCGCTCGTTTCGAACTGACTTAAGTGCGAAGCGCAAGACACCGACCGTCCCGCAAATCATGGTGTGCCATGTCCGCAAATTGACCGTTCAGCGAAAATCCCTTTTTTTTGTGCCGGCTGTGCAAATTTCGAAACGGCGGCGATCGCCGCGAAATCGATTTCCAATTTTACTGCCGAGTCCTGCGAAAATAGAAAAACGTAACAAGGAGCGAGAAGAAAAATTATGCAGCTGCAGATCATCTTGGGAAGACGATGTCGGCGGTTTGTTATCTCGAAACACACTGGGATCTTAAGTTAATTTAATTTTTTTGCCGATGTGTAGTAGTAAATGCACTCAGTTTTATGTTACTTCTAAGAAGATATATCATTATGACGTCACAGTTTTTTGGAACACCCTGTATAATCAAAAATATTTTGAAATGCAGGACTTTGTATGTAAATTTGCAAATTAAAAAAAATGATTCCTCGAGAAATCGACCCCTTCGATCGCTCTAGGGAGTAAGTTCGACTGCTCTATGGAGTGGGTTCATTTTTTTTTACTCACCCTGTATATACATTATTGTGAAAAAAATTAAATACTAGTTTACTGACCATAAATATCACGCCTAAATATAAAAAAATTGATTTTAAAGCAATGTGCTTAAGTAAACCGAATTATTGCGCAGAATTTTTATTTTCCGATCGAACCGCAGTACACGGTTGCGTTTTTTTTTCCTGCTAGCGCCAGTAGTTTGTTGTCCTCGTGTCGTTACCCGATTCCGAATATATTGTTTTCGCAAATACAAGCATTTCCTGTTTGTGTATCGAAGTACAGCGGACGTATGCTGACTGAAAAAAAAAATATAATAATAAACGCTGTGCTGGACAAACGCGAAAAGCGCGACAACTGATTCGACAGAAAAAAAAAATTGCAACAGAAAATTTTGAAATGCACAACATGACAAAAAAATTGTAAATGAAGTGGACACGGAATTTAAAATACAGACTGCACTATAGCGCTCTCGATGGTCAAGGCGAAGATGTTGATTATTAATTATGATTAATAATCAGTTCAAACATTAAACGAAAAGAGTAATTTTGCACTTTGCGGTTCAGAATGTGTACCTTAAAATAATTTTGAAAAATTTTCATGATTTGTAACAGGAGACCAGGAACGCAAAGAGGTGTTTTACTCTTCAAAAATCGATCGAAAATTTAGGGTTCAGAATGTGTACCCTAAAATAATTTTGAGAAATTTTCTAGATTTGTAACGGGAGACCAGGAACGCAAAGAGGTGTTTTAATCTTCAAAAATCGATCGAAAATTTACGGTTCAGAATGTGTACCCTAAAATAATTTCGACAAATTTTCTAGATTTGTAACGGGAGACCAGGAACGCGAAGAGGTGTTTTACTCTTCAAAAATCGATCGAAAATTTACGGTTCAGAATGTGTACCCTAAAATAATTTTGAAAAATTTTCTAGATTTGTAACAGGAGACCAGGAACGCAAAGAGGTGTTTTACTCTTCAAAAATCGATCGAAAATTTAGGGTTCAGAATGTGTACCCTAAAATAATTTTGAGAAATTTTCTAGATTTGTAACGGGAGACCAGGAACGCAAAGAGGTGTTTTAATCTTCAAAAATCGATCGAAAATTTACGGTTCAGAATGTGTACCCTAAAATAATTTCGACAAATTTTCTAGATTTGTAACGGGAGACCAGGAACGCGAAGAGGTGTTTTACTCTTCAAAAATCGATCGAAAATTTACGGTTCAGAATGTGTACCCTAAAATAATTTTGAAAAATTTTCTAGATTTGTAACAGGAGACCAGGAACGCAAAGAGGTGTTTACTCTTCAAAAATCGATCGAAAATTTTCGGTTCAGAATGTGTACCCTAAAATAATTTTGAAAATTTTTCTAGATTTGTAACAGGAGACCAGGAACGCAAAGAGGTGTTTTACTCTTCAAAAATCGATCGAAAATTTTCGGTTCAGAATGTGTACCCTAAAATAATTTTGAAAAATTTTCTAGATTTGTAACAGGAGACCAGGAACGCAAAGAGGTGTTTTACTCTTCAAAAATCGATCGAAAATTTTCGGTTCAGAATGTGTACCCTAAAATAATTTTGAAAAATTTTCTAGATTTGTAACAGGAGACCAGGAACGCAAAGAGGTGTTTACTCTTCAAAAATCGATCGAAAATTTTCGGTTCAGAATGTGTACCCTAAAATAATTTTGAAAAATTTTCTAGATTTGTAACAGGAGACCAGGAACGCAAAGAGGTGTTTTACTCTTCAAAAATCGATCGAAAATTTTCGGTTCAGAATGTGTACCCTAAAATAATTTTGAAAAATTTTCTAGATTTGTAACAGGAGACCAGGAACGCAAAGAGGTGTTTACTCTTCAAAAATCGATCGAAAATTTTCGGTTCAGAATGTGTACCCTAAAATAATTTTGAAAAATTTTCTAAATTTGTAACAGGAGACCAGGAACGCAAAGAGGTGTTTTACTCTTCAAAAATCGATCGAAAATTTACGGTTCAGAATGTGTACCCTAAAATAATTTCGACAAATTTTCTAGATTTGTAACGGGAGACCAGGAACGCGAAGAGGTGTTTTACTCTTCAAAAATCGATCGAAAATTTACGGTTCAGAATGTGTACCCTAAAATAATTTTGAAAAATTTTCTAGATTTGTAACAGGAGACCAGGAACGCAAAGAGGTGTTTTAATCTTCAAAAATCGATCGAAAATTTACGGTTCAGAATGTGTACCCTAAAATAATTTTGAAAAATTTTCATGATTTGTAACAGGAGACCAGGAACGCAAAGAGGTGTTTTACTCTTCAAAAATCGATCGAAAATTTACGGTTCAGAATGTGTACCCTAAAATAATTTCGAAAAATTTTCATGATTTGTAACAGGAGACCAGGAACGCAAAGAGGTGTTTTAATCTTCAAAAATCGATCGAAAATTTACGGTTCAGAATGTGTACCCTAAAATAATTTTGAAAAATTTTCATGATTTGTAACAGGAGACCAGGAACGCAAAGAGGTGTTTTACTCTTCAAAAATCGATCCAAAATTTACGGTTCAGAATGTGTACCATAAAATAATTTCGAAAAATTTTCATGATTTGTAACAGGAGACCAGGAACGCAAAGAGGTGTTTTACTCTTCAAAAATCGATCGAAAATTTACGGTTCAGAATGTGTACCCTAAAATAATTTCGACAAATTTTCTAGATTTGTAACAGGAGACCAGGAACGCAAAGAGGTGTTTTAATCTTCAAAAATCGATCGAAAATTTACGGTTCAGAATGTGTACCCTAAAATAATTTTGAAAAATTTTCTAGATTTGTAACAGGAGACCAGGAACGCAAAGAGGTGTTTACTCTTCAAAAATCGATCGAAAATTTTCGGTTCAGAATGTGTACCCTAAAATAATTTTGAAAAATTTTCTAGATTTGTAACAGGAGACCAGGAACGCAAAGAGGTGTTTTACTCTTCAAAAATCGATCGAAAATTTTCGGTTCAGAATGTGTACCCTAAAATAATTTTGAAAAATTTTCTAGATTTGTAACAGGAGACCAGGAACGCAAAGAGGTGTTTACTCTTCAAAAATCGATCGAAAATTTTCGGTTCAGAATGTGTACCCTAAAATAATTTTGAAAAATTTTCTAGATTTGTAACAGGAGACCAGGAACGCAAAGAGGTGTTTTACTCTTCAAAAATCGATCGAAAATTTTCGGTTCAGAATGTGTACCCTAAAATAATTTTGAAAAATTTTCTAGATTTGTAACAGGAGACCAGGAACGCAAAGAGGTGTTTACTCTTCAAAAATCGATCGAAAATTTTCGGTTCAGAATGTGTACCCTAAAATAATTTTGAAAAATTTTCTAGATTTGTAACAGGAGACCAGGAACGCAAAGAGGTGTTTTAATCTTCAAAAATCGATCGAAAATTTACGGTTCAGAATGTGTACCCTAAAATAATTTTGAAAAATTTTCTAGATTTGTAACAGGAGACCAGGAACGCAAAGAGGTGTTTACTCTTCAAAAATCGATCGAAAATTTTCGGTTCAGAATGTGTACCCTAAAATAATTTTGAAAAATTTTCTAGATTTGTAACAGGAGACCAGGAACGCAAAGAGGTGTTTTACTCTTCAAAAATCGATCGAAAATTTAGGGTTCAGAATGTGTACCCTAAAATAATTTTGAGAAATTTTCTAGATTTGTAACGGGAGACCAGGAACGCAAAGAGGTGTTTTAATCTTCAAAAATCGATCGAAAATTTACGGTTCAGAATGTGTACCCTAAAATAATTTCGACAAATTTTCTAGATTTGTAACGGGAGACCAGGAACGCAAAGAGGTGTTTTACTCTTCAAAAATCGATTGAAAATTAACAGTTCAGAATGTGTACCCTAAAATAATTTAGACAAATTTTCATGATTTGTCACAGGAGACCAGGAACGCAAAGAGGTGTTTTACTCTTCAAAAATCGATCGAAAATTTACGGTTCAGAATGTGTACCCTAAAATAATTTTGAAAAATTTTCATGATTTGTAACAGGAGACCAGGAACGCAAAGAGGTGTTTTACTCTTCAAAAATCGATCCAAAATTTACGGTTCAGAATGTGTACCCTAAAATAATTTAGACAAATTTTCTAGATTTGTAACGGGAGACCAGGAACGCAAAGAGGTGTTTTCGTCTTCAAAAATCGATCGAAAATTTACGGTTCAGAATGTGTACCCTAAAATAATTTAGACAAATTTTCTAGATTTGTAACGGGAGACCAGGAACGCAAAGAGGTGTTTTACTCTTCAAAAATCGATCGAAAATTTACGGTTCAGAATGTGTACCCTAAAATAATTTCGACAAATTTTCTAGATTTGTAACGGGAGACCAGGAACGCAAAGAGGTGTTTTCGTCTTCAAAAATCGATCGAAAATTTACGGTTCAGAATGTGTACCCTAAAATAATTTCGACAAATTTTCTAGATTTGTAACGGGAGACCAGGAACGCAAAGAGGTGTTTTACTCTTCAAAAATCGATCGAAAATTTACGGTTCAGAATGTGTACCCTAAAATAATTTCGACAAATTTTCTAGATTTGTAACGGGAGACCAGGAACGCAAAGAGGTGTTTTCGTCTTCAAAAATCGATCGAAAATTTACGGTTCAGAATGTGTACCCTAAAATAATTTAGACAAATTTTCTAGATTTGTAACGGGAGACCAGGAACGCAAAGAGGTGTTTTACTCTTCAAAAATCGATCGAAAATTTACGGTTCAGAATGTGTACCCTAAAATAATTTCGACAAATTTTCTAGATTTGTAACGGGAGACCAGGAACGCAAAGAGGTGTTTTCGTCTTCAAAAATCGATCGAAAATTTACGGTTCAGAATGTGTACCCTAAAATAATTTAGACAAATTTTCTAGATTTGTAACGGGAGACCAGGAACGCAAAGAGGTGTTTTACTCTTCAAAAATCGATCGAAAATTTACGGTTCAGAATGTGTACCCTAAAATAATTTCGACAAATTTTCTAGATTTGTAACGGGAGACCAGGAACGCAAAGAGGTGTTTTACTCTTCAAAAATCGATCGAAAATTTACGGTTCAGAATGTGTACCCTAAAATAATTTCGACAAATTTTCTAGATTTGTAACGGGAGACCAGGAACGCAAAGAGGTGTTTTCGTCTTCAAAAATCGATCGAAAATTTACGGTTCAGAATGTGTACCCTAAAATAATTTAGACAAATTTTCTAGATTTGTAACGGGAGACCAGGAACGCAAAGAGGTGTTTTACTCTTCAAAAATCGATCGAAAATTTACGGTTCAGAATGTGTACCCTAAAATAATTTCGACAAATTTTCTAGATTTGTAACGGGAGACCAGGAACGCAAAGAGGTGTTTTACTCTTCAAAAATCGATCGAAAATTTACGGTTCAGAATGTGTACCCTAAAATAATTTCGACAAATTTTCTAGATTTGTAACGGGAGACCAGGAACGCAAAGAGGTGTTTTCGTCTTCAAAAATCGATCGAAAATTTACGGTTCAGAATGTGTACCCTAAAATAATTTCGACAAATTTTCTAGATTTGTAACGGGAGACCAGGAACGCAAAGAGGTGTTTTACTCTTCAAAAATCGATCGAAAATTTACGGTTCAGAATGTGTACCCTAAAATAATTTCGAAAAATTTTCATGATTTGTAACAGGAGACCAGGAACGCAAAGAGGTGTTTTACTCTTCAAAAATCGATCGAAAATTTAGGGTTCAGAATGTGTACCCTAAAATAATTTTGAAAAATTTTCATGATTTGTAACAGGAGACCAGGAACGCAAAGAGGTGTTTTACTCTTCAAAAATCGATCCAAAATTTACGGTTCAGAATGTGTACCCTAAAATAATTTAGACAAATTTTCTAGATTTGTAACGGGAGACCAGGAACGCAAAGAGGTGTTTTACTCTTAAAAATCGATCGAAAATTTACGGTTCAGAATGTGTACCCTAAAATAATTTTGAAAAATTTTCATGATTTGTAACAGGAGACCAGGAACGCAAAGAGGTGTTTTACTCTTCAAAAATCGATCCAAAATTTACGGTTCAGAATGTGTACCCTAAAATAATTTAGACAAATTTTCTAGATTTGTAACGGGAGACCAGGAACGCAAAGAGGTGTTTTCGTCTTCAAAAATCGATCGAAAATTTACGGTTCAGAATGTGTACCCTAAAATAATTTCGAAAAATTTTCATGATTTGTAACAGGAGACCAGGAACGCAAAGAGGTGTTTTACTCTTCAAAAATCGATCGAAAATTTACGGTTCAGAATGTGTACCCTAAAATAATTTCGACAAATTTTCTAGATTTGTAACGGGAGACCAGGAACGCAAAGAGGTGTTTTACTCTTCAAAAATCGATCGAAAATTTACGGTTCAGAATGTGTACCCTAAAATAATTTCGACAAATTTTCTAGATTTGTAACGGGAGACCAGGAACGCAAAGAGGTGTTTTACTCTTCAAAAATCGATCGAAAATTTACGGTTCAGAATGTGTACCCTAAAATAATTTCGACAAATTTTCTAGATTTGTAACGGGAGACCAGGAACGCAAAGAGGTGTTTTACTCTTCAAAAATCGATCGAAAATTTACGGTTCAGAATGTGTACCCTAAAATAATTTCGACAAATTTTCTAGATTTGTAACGGGAGACCAGGAACGCAAAGAGGTGTTTTACTCTTCAAAAATCGATCGAAAATTTACGGTTCAGAATGTGTACCCTAAAATAATTTCGACAAATTTTCTAGATTTGTAACGGGAGACCAGGAACGCAAAGAGGTGTTTTACTCTTCAAAAATCGATTGAAAATTAACAGTTCAGAATGTGTACCCTAAAATAATTTAGACAAATTTTCATGATTTGTAACAGGAGACCAGGAACGCAAAGAGGTGTTTTACTCTTCAAAAATCGATCGAAAATTTACGGTTCAGAATGTGTACCCTAAAATAATTTAGACAAATTTTCATGATTTGTAACAGGAGACCAGGAACGCAAAGAGGTGTTTTACTCTTCAAAAATCGATCCAAAATTTACGGTTCAGAATGTGTACCCTAAAATAATTTAGACAAATTTTCTAGATTTGTAACGGGAGACCAGGAACGCAAAGAGGTGTTTTACTCTTCAAAAATCGATTGAAAATTAACAGTTCAGAATGTGTACCCTAAAATAATTTAGACAAATTTTCATGATTTGTAACAGGAGACCAGGAACGCAAAGAGGTGTTTTACTCTTCAAAAATCGATCGAAAATTTACGGTTCAGAATGTGTACCCTAAAATAATTTCGACAAATTTTCTAGATTTGTAACGGGAGACCAGGAACGCAAAGAGGTGTTTTACTCTTCAAAAATCGATTGAAAATTAACAGTTCAGAATGTGTACCCTAAAATAATTTAGACAAATTTTCATGATTTGTAACAGGAGACCAGGAACGCAAAGAGGTGTTTTACTCTTCAAAAATCGATCGAAAATTTACGGTTCAGAATGTGTACCCTAAAATAATTTCGACAAATTTTCTAGATTTGTAACGGGAGACCAGGAACGCAAAGAGGTGTTTTACTCTTCAAAAATCGATTGAAAATTAACAGTTCAGAATGTGTACCCTAAAATAATTTAGACAAATTTTCATGATTTGTAACAGGAGACCAGGAACGCAAAGAGGTGTTTTACTCTTCAAAAATCGATCGAAAATTTACGGTTCAGAATGTGTACCCTAAAATAATTTAGACAAATTTTCATGATTTGTAACAGGAGACCAGGAACGCAAAGAGGTGTTTTCGTCTTCAAAAATCGATCGAAAATTTACGGTTCAGAATGTGTACCCTAAAATAATTTAGACAAATTTTCATGATTTGTAACAGGAGACCAGGAACGCAAAGAGGTGTTTTCGTCTTCAAAAATCGATCGAAAATTTACGGTTCAGAATGTGTACCCTAAAATAATTTAGACAAATTTTCATGATTTGTAACAGGAGACCAGGAACGCAAAGAGGTGTTTTACTCTTCAAAAATCGATTGAAAATTAACAGTTCAGAATGTGTACCCTAAAATAATTTAGACAAATTTTCATGATTTGTAACAGGAGACCAGGAACGCAAAGAGGTGTTTTACTCTTCAAAAATCGATCGAAAATTTACGGTTCAGAATGTGTACCCTAAAATAATTTAGACAAATTTTCATGATTTGTAACAGGAGACCAGGAACGCAAAGAGGTGTTTTCGTCTTCAAAAATCGATCGAAAATTTACGGTTCAGAATGTGTACCCTAAAATAATTTAGACAAATTTTCATGATTTGTAACAGGAGACCAGGAACGCAAAGAGGTGTTTTACTCTTCAAAAATCGATCGAAAATTTACGGTTCAGAATGTGTACCCTAAAATAATTTCGACAAATTTTCTAGATTTGTAACGGGAGACCAGGAACGCAAAGAGGTGTTTTACTCTTCAAAAATCGATTGAAAATTAACAGTTCAGAATGTGTACCCTAAAATAATTTAGACAAATTTTCATGATTTGTAACAGGAGACCAGGAACGCAAAGAGGTGTTTTACTCTTCAAAAATCGATCGAAAATTTACGGTTCAGAATGTGTACCCTAAAATAATTTCGACAAATTTTCTAGATTTGTAACGGGAGACCAGGAACGCAAAGAGGTGTTTTACTCTTCAAAAATCGATTGAAAATTAACAGTTCAGAATGTGTACCCTAAAATAATTTAGACAAATTTTCATGATTTGTAACAGGAGACCAGGAACGCAAAGAGGTGTTTTACTCTTCAAAAATCGATCGAAAATTTACGGTTCAGAATGTGTACCCTAAAATAATTTCGACAAATTTTCTAGATTTGTAACGGGAGACCAGGAACGCAAAGAGGTGTTTTACTCTTCAAAAATCGATCGAAAATTTACGGTTCAGAATGTGTACCCTAAAATAATTTCGACAAATTTTCTAGATTTGTAACGGGAGACCAGGAACGCAAAGAGGTGTTTTACTCTTCAAAAATCGATCGAAAATTTACGGTTCAGAATGTGTACCCTAAAATAATTTCGACAAATTTTCTAGATTTGTAACGGGAGACCAGGAACGCAAAGAGGTGTTTTACTCTTCAAAAATCGATTGAAAATTAACAGTTCAGAATGTGTACCCTAAAATAATTTAGACAAATTTTCATGATTTGTAACAGGAGACCAGGAACGCAAAGAGGTGTTTTACTCTTCAAAAATCGATCGAAAATTTACGGTTCAGAATGTGTACCCTAAAATAATTTAGACAAATTTTCATGATTTGTAACAGGAGACCAGGAACGCAAAGAGGTGTTTTACTCTTCAAAAATCGATCCAAAATTTACGGTTCAGAATGTGTACCCTAAAATAATTTAGACAAATTTTCTAGATTTGTAACGGGAGACCAGGAACGCAAAGAGGTGTTTTCGTCTTCAAAAATCGATCGAAAATTTACGGTTCAGAATGTGTACCCTAAAATAATTTAGACAAATTTTCATGATTTGTAACAGGAGACCAGGAACGCAAAGAGGTGTTTTACTCTTCAAAAATCGATCGAAAATTTACGGTTCAGAATGTGTACCCTAAAATAATTTCGACAAATTTTCTAGATTTGTAACGGGAGACCAGGAACGCAAAGAGGTGTTTTACTCTTCAAAAATCGATTGAAAATTAACAGTTCAGAATGTGTACCCTAAAATAATTTAGACAAATTTTCATGATTTGTAACAGGAGACCAGGAACGCAAAGAGGTGTTTTACTCTTCAAAAATCGATCGAAAATTTACGGTTCAGAATGTGTACCCTAAAATAATTTCGACAAATTTTCTAGATTTGTAACGGGAGACCAGGAACGCAAAGAGGTGTTTTACTCTTCAAAAATCGATCGAAAATTTACGGTTCAGAATGTGTACCCTAAAATAATTTCGACAAATTTTCTAGATTTGTAACGGGAGACCAGGAACGCAAAGAGGTGTTTTACTCTTCAAAAATCGATCGAAAATTTACGGTTCAGAATGTGTACCCTAAAATAATTTCGACAAATTTTCTAGATTTGTAACGGGAGACCAGGAACGCAAAGAGGTGTTTTACTCTTCAAAAATCGATTGAAAATTAACAGTTCAGAATGTGTACCCTAAAATAATTTAGACAAATTTTCATGATTTGTAACAGGAGACCAGGAACGCAAAGAGGTGTTTTACTCTTCAAAAATCGATCGAAAATTTACGGTTCAGAATGTGTACCCTAAAATAATTTAGACAAATTTTCATGATTTGTAACAGGAGACCAGGAACGCAAAGAGGTGTTTTACTCTTCAAAAATCGATCCAAAATTTACGGTTCAGAATGTGTACCCTAAAATAATTTAGACAAATTTTCTAGATTTGTAACGGGAGACCAGGAACGCAAAGAGGTGTTTTCGTCTTCAAAAATCGATCGAAAATTTACGGTTCAGAATGTGTACCCTAAAATAATTTAGACAAATTTTCATGATTTGTAACAGGAGACCAGGAACGCAAAGAGGTGTTTTACTCTTCAAAAATCGATCGAAAATTTACGGTTCAGAATGTGTACCCTAAAATAATTTCGACAAATTTTCTAGATTTGTAACGGGAGACCAGGAACGCAAAGAGGTGTTTTACTCTTCAAAAATCGATTGAAAATTAACAGTTCAGAATGTGTACCCTAAAATAATTTAGACAAATTTTCATGATTTGTAACAGGAGACCAGGAACGCAAAGAGGTGTTTTACTCTTCAAAAATCGATCGAAAATTTACGGTTCAGAATGTGTACCCTAAAATAATTTCGACAAATTTTCTAGATTTGTAACGGGAGACCAGGAACGCAAAGAGGTGTTTTACTCTTCAAAAATCGATCGAAAATTTACGGTTCAGAATGTGTACCCTAAAATAATTTCGACAAATTTTCTAGATTTGTAACGGGAGACCAGGAACGCAAAGAGGTGTTTTACTCTTCAAAAATCGATCGAAAATTTACGGTTCAGAATGTGTACCCTAAAATAATTTCGACAAATTTTCTAGATTTGTAACGGGAGACCAGGAACGCAAAGAGGTGTTTTACTCTTCAAAAATCGATTGAAAATTAACAGTTCAGAATGTGTACCCTAAAATAATTTAGACAAATTTTCATGATTTGTAACAGGAGACCAGGAACGCAAAGAGGTGTTTTACTCTTCAAAAATCGATCGAAAATTTACGGTTCAGAATGTGTACCCTAAAATAATTTAGACAAATTTTCATGATTTGTAACAGGAGACCAGGAACGCAAAGAGGTGTTTTACTCTTCAAAAATCGATCCAAAATTTACGGTTCAGAATGTGTACCCTAAAATAATTTAGACAAATTTTCTAGATTTGTAACGGGAGACCAGGAACGCAAAGAGGTGTTTTCGTCTTCAAAAATCGATCGAAAATTTACGGTTCAGAATGTGTACCCTAAAATAATTTAGACAAATTTTCATGATTTGTAACAGGAGACCAGGAACGCAAAGAGGTGTTTTACTCTTCAAAAATCGATCGAAAATTTACGGTTCAGAATGTGTACCCTAAAATAATTTCGACAAATTTTCTAGATTTGTAACGGGAGACCAGGAACGCAAAGAGGTGTTTTACTCTTCAAAAATCGATTGAAAATTAACAGTTCAGAATGTGTACCCTAAAATAATTTAGACAAATTTTCATGATTTGTAACAGGAGACCAGGAACGCAAAGAGGTGTTTTACTCTTCAAAAATCGATCGAAAATTTACGGTTCAGAATGTGTACCCTAAAATAATTTTGAAAAATTTTCATGATTTGTAACAGGAGACCAGGAACGCAAAGAGGTGTTTTACTCTTCAAAAATCGATCCAAAATTTACGGTTCAGAATGTGTACCCTAAAATAATTTCGAAAAATTTTCATGATTTGTAACAGGAGACCAGGAACGCAAAGAGGTGTTTTAATCTTCAAAAATCGATCGAAAATTTACGGTTCAGAATGTGTACCCTAAAATAATTTTGAAAAATTTTCATGATTTGTAACAGGAGACCAGGAACGCAAAGAGGTGTTTTACTCTTCAAAAATCGATCGAAAATTTAGGGTTCAGAATGTGTACCCTAAAATAATTTTGAAAAATTTTCATGATTTGTAACAGGAGACCAGGAACGCAAAGAGGTGTTTTACTCTTCAAAAATCGATCGAAAATTTACGGTTCAGAATGTGTACCCTAAAATAATTTTGAAAAATTTTCATGATTTGTAACAGGAGACCAGGAACGCAAAGAGGTGTTTTAATCTTCAAAAATCGATCGAAAATTTACGGTTCAGAATGTGTACCCTAAAATAATTTTGAAAAATTTTCTAGATTTGTAACAGGAGACCAGGAACGCAAAGAGGTGTTTTCGTCTTCAAAAATCGATCGAAAATTTACGGTTCAGAATGTGTACCCTAAAATAATTTCGAAAAATTTTCATGATTTGTAACAGGAGACCAGGAACGCAAAGAGGTGTTTTAATCTTCAAAAATCGATCGAAAATTTACGGTTCAGAATGTGTACCCTAAAATAATTTTGAAAAATTTTCTAGATTTGTAACAGGAGACCAGGAACGCAAAGAGGTGTTTTCGTCTTCAAAAATCGATCGAAAATTTACGGTTCAGAATGTGTACCCTAAAATAATTTTGACAAATTTTCAAGATTTGTAACAGGAGACCAGGAACGCAAAGAGGTGTTTTACTCTTCAAAAATCGATCGAAAATTTACGGTTCAGAATGTGTACCCTAAAATAATTTCGACAAATTTTCTAGATTTGTAACGGGAGACCAGGAACGCAAAGAGGTGTTTTACTCTTCAAAAATCGATCGAAAATTTACGGTTCAGAATGTGTACCCTAAAATAATTTCGACAAATTTTCATGATTTGTAACAGGAGACCAGGAACGCAAAGAGGTGTTTTACTCTTCAAAAATCGATCGAAAATTTAGGGTTCAGAATGTGTACCCTAAAATAATTTTGAAAAATTTTCTAGATTTGTAACAGGAGACCAGGAACGCAAAGAGGTGTTTTCGTCTTCAAAAATCGATCGAAAATTTACGGTTCAGAATGTGTACCCTAAAATAATTTCGACAAATTTTCATGATTTGTAACAGGAGACCAGGAACGCAAAGAGGTGTTTTCGTCTTCAAAAATCGATCGAAAATTTACGGTTCAGAATGTGTACCCTAAAATAATTTTGAAAAATTTTCTAGATTTGTAACAGGAGACCAGGAATGCAAAGAGGTGTTTTCGTCTTCAAAAATCGATCGAAAATTTACGGTTCAGAATGTGTACCCTAAAATAATTTCGACAAATTTTCATGATTTGTAACAGGAGACCAGGAACGCAAAGAGGTGTTTACTCTTCAAAAATCGATCGAAAATTTACGGTTCAGAATGTGTACCCTAAAATAATTTCGAAAAATTTTCTGGATTTGTAACAGGAGACCAGGAACGCAAAGAGGTGTTTTACTCTTCAAAAATCGATCGAAAATTTACGGTTCAGAATGTGTACCCTAAAATAATTTTGACAAATTTTCAAGATTTGTAACAGGAGACCAGGAACGCAAAGAGGTGTTTTACTCTTCAAAAATCGATCGAAAATTTACGGTTCAGAATGTGTACCCTAAAATAATTTCGACAAATTTTCTAGATTTGTAACGGGAGACCAGGAACGCAAAGAGGTGTTTTACTCTTCAAAAATCGATCGAAAATTTACGGTTCAGAATGTGTACCCTAAAATAATTTCGACAAATTTTCATGATTTGTAACAGGAGACCAGGAACGCAAAGAGGTGTTTTACTCTTCAAAAATCGATCGAAAATTTACGGTTCAGAATGTGTACCCTAAAATAATTTTGACAAATTTTCAAGATTTGTAACAGGAGACCAGGAACGCAAAGAGGTGTTTTACTCTTCAAAAATCGATCGAAAATTTACGGTTCAGAATGTGTACCCTAAAATAATTTTGATAAATTTTCATGATTTGTAACAGGAGACCAGGAACGCAAAGAGGTGTTTTACTCTTCAAAAATCGATCGAAAATTTACGGTTCAGAATGTGTACCCTAAAATAATTTCGACAAATTTTCTAGATTTGTAACAGGAGACCAGGAACGCAAAGAGGTGTTTTACTCTTCAAAAATCGATCGAAAATTTACGGTTCAGAATGTGTACCCTAAAATAATTTCGACAAATTTTCATGATTTGTAACAGGAGACCAGGAACGCAAAGAGGTGTTTACTCTTCAAAAATCGATCGAAAATTTACGGTTCAGAATGTGTACCCTAAAATAATTTTGATAAATTTTCATGATTTGTAACAGGAGACCAGGAACGAAAAGAGGTGTTTTCGTCTTCAAAAATCGATCGAAAATTTACGGTTCAGAATGTGTACCCTAAAATAATTTCGACAAATTTTCTAGATTTGTAACAGGAGACCAGGAACGCAAAGAGGTGTTTTACTCTTCAAAAATCGATCGAAAATTTACGGTTCAGAATGTGTACCCTAAAATAATTTCGACAAATTTTCTAGATTTGTAACAGGAGACCAGGAACGCAAAGAGGTGTTTTACTCTTCAAAAATCGATCGAAAATTTACGGTTCAGAATGTGTACCCTAAAATAATTTTGATAAATTTTCATGATTTGTAACAGGAGACCAGGAACGCAAAGAGGTGTTTTACTCTTCAAAAATCGATCGAAAATTTACGGTTCAGAATGTGTACCCTAAAATAATTTCGACAAATTTTCATGATTTGTAACAGGAGACCAGGAACGCAAAGAGGTGTTTACTCTTCAAAAATCGATCGAAAATTTACGGTTCAGAATGTGTACCCTAAAATAATTTCGACAAATTTTCTAGATTTGTAACGGGAGACCAGGAACGCAAAGAGGTGTTTAACTCTTCAAAAATCGATCGAAAATTTACGGTTCAGAATGTGTACCCTAAAATAATTTCGAAAAATTTTCTGGATTTGTAACAGGAGACCAGGAACGCAAAGAGGTGTTTTACTCTTCAAAAATCGATCGAAAATTTACGGTTCAGAATGTGTACCCTAAAATAATTTTGACAAATTTTCAAGATTTGTAACAGGAGACCAGGAACGCAAAGAGGTGTTTTACTCTTCAAAAATCGATCGAAAATTTACGGTTCAGAATGTGTACCCTAAAATAATTTTGATAAATTTTCATGATTTGTAACAGGAGACCAGGAACGCAAAGAGGTGTTTTACTCTTCAAAAATCGATCGAAAATTTACGGTTCAGAATGTGTACCCTAAAATAATTTCGACAAATTTTCTAGATTTGTAACGGGAGACCAGGAACGCAAAGAGGTGTTTTACTCTTCAAAAATCGATCGAAAATTTACGGTTCAGAATGTGTACCCTAAAATAATTTCGACAAATTTTCATGATTTGTAACAGGAGACCAGGAACGAAAAGAGGTGTTTTCGTCTTCAAAAATCGATCGAAAATTTACGGTTCAGAATGTGTACCCTAAAATAATTTCGACAAATTTTCTAGATTTGTAACGGGAGACCAGGAACGCAAAGAGGTGTTTAACTCTTCAAAAATCGATCGAAAATTTACGGTTCAGAATGTGTACCCTAAAATAATTTTGATAAATTTTCATGATTTGTAACAGGAGACCAGGAACGCAAAGAGGTGTTTTACTCTTCAAAAATCGATCGAAAATTTACGGTTCAGAATGTGTACCCTAAAATAATTTTGATAAATTTTCATGATTTGTAACAGGAGACCAGGAACGCAAAGAGGTGTTTAACTCTTCAAAAATCGATCGAAAATTTACGGTTCAGAATGTGTACCCTAAAATAATTTTGATAAATTTTCATGATTTGTAACAGGAGACCAGGAACGCAAAGAGGTGTTTTACTCTTCAAAAATCGATCGAAAATTTACGGTTCAGAATGTGTACCCTAAAATAATTTTGATAAATTTTCATGATTTGTAACAGGAGACCAGGAACGCAAAGAGGTGTTTTACTCTTCAAAAATCGATCGAAAATTTACGGTTCAGAATGTGTACCCTAAAATAATTTTGATAAATTTTCATGATTTGTAACAGGAGACCAGGAACGCAAAGAGGTGTTTAACTCTTCAAAAATCGATCGAAAATTTACGGTTCAGAATGTGTACCCTAAAATAATTTCGAAAAATTTTCTGGATTTGTAACAGGAGACCAGGAACGCAAAGAGGTGTTTTACTCTTCAAAAATCGATCGAAAATTTACGGTTCAGAATGTGTACCCTAAAATAATTTTGACAAATTTTCAAGATTTGTAACAGGAGACCAGGAACGCAAAGAGGTGTTTTACTCTTCAAAAATCGATCGAAAATTTACGGTTCAGAATGTGTACCCTAAAATAATTTTGATAAATTTTCATGATTTGTAACAGGAGACCAGGAACGCAAAGAGGTGTTTTACTCTTCAAAAATCGATCGAAAATTTACGGTTCAGAATGTGTACCCTAAAATAATTTCGACAAATTTTCTAGATTTGTAACGGGAGACCAGGAACGCAAAGAGGTGTTTAACTCTTCAAAAATCGATCGAAAATTTACGGTTC
This sequence comes from Ocypus olens, assembly GCA_910593695.2. Classification (NCBI taxonomy): domain Eukaryota; kingdom Metazoa; phylum Arthropoda; class Insecta; order Coleoptera; family Staphylinidae; genus Ocypus; species Ocypus olens. The sequence continues at coordinate 4,800,911 of OU343063.1, forward strand.
AGAATGTGTACCCTAAAATAATTTTGATAAATTTTCATGATTTGTAACAGGAGACCAGGAACGCAAAGAGGTGTTTAACTCTTCAAAAATCGATCGAAAATTTACGGTTCAGAATGTGTACCCTAAAATAATTTTGATAAATTTTCATGATTTGTAACAGGAGACCAGGAACGCAAAGAGGTGTTTTACTCTTCAAAAATCGATCGAAAATTTACAGTTCAGAATGTGTACCCTAAAATAATTTCGACAAATTTTCTAGATTTGTAACGGGAGACCAGGAACGCAAAGAGGTGTTTTACTCTTCAAAAATCGATCGAAAATTTACGGTTCAGAATGTGTACCCTAAAATAATTTTGAAAAATTTTCATGATTTGTGACAGGAGATTAGGAACGAAAAGAGGTTGACAATATAGGATCAATAGAATTAATTAGTTTTTATGGCCCTTAAAAGGGCCGTTTGTTGGGAGTACGGTTGTCCATAATTTACAGTCTTCATATCTTCAGAAGATGATGGTGTGGTCGACTACCTTTTCTTGGGAGGCGGTTTCTCGTGACGATCACAAATACTTCTGCTTTTTTAGCTTCCTGTGACGCGTTGTACAATTTTTGGATGGGTTTGCAATTACATTGGGTTACAAATTTTTCGATGTGTTTAAAAATATTTTCTGATCTGAAAAAAAGGAACACTTCAAACGCAGGCATGAGGACAATAGTTAATCAATCCAAATCGATTTAAACGGTAAACAACAATCCCAAGCAACAGCAATATTCATTATTTCCCGATTTCTCTAAGTACGTTTAATAAAACAAATTTACAGATTACAAGTTTGTTAGCTGTTTAACGTTCATCATCTACCAATATCATAGCTCCGTACGACGAGTTATGAGCTTTTAAAAATTCAATTAAATCAAGCTAGTAATTACCGCCGCGTTGGCGCCATCTTCCAGACGATAGTTGAACTGCTAAGTGTGTTTTTACGACAGCGCCAAAATGCTCGAACTTTATACCTATAATTTGAGTGTTAAAATTCAGCAATGCGCCACACATGAAAGGATAGACGATTTAATTCTAAATCGAATGATGTATAAAATAGCTGAGGAAATTTAGCGGTTTTCTTGTAATTTGCGAATGAAAATTAAGCACGACCCCTTTACCGACAATTACAGTTCCCTGTAACTTAAAAATTGAATCAAGAACTATTTTTAATATTGTTCAATCAAATACAGGTCCCAATACTTATTACTTATTAATTATTTAACTTTTGATTTTGTTAATGCCTTACTTCATGAGAAATCCTGATCTTTACATAGCTTGCCCTCTGTTATTCAATGGATGAAATAGTGAATAATTTGTAGATTTAATATTTGTTTTAATGTTTTAAGAATATTTAAAAACTAAAGAAGAATATTATCTTAGAATGGTAGAATGATTTTACTTGTAAATATTCAAATATTTCAATTAAAAAAGAATGGTATATAAAAGTCTATTTTCAGGCAACCCAATATACGCGGAAGCTTTACAGTGAACTGAATTACCGAGTAAATTTTCGTTTGCAAATAACTGAAAAACCGCAAAGTTTCCCGAGCCATTTTACACATAATTCGATTCAGAATGATATGCTTTATTATTTGATGTATAGCTCATTGCTCAATTTTTACATTTTGACTATAGTTCGAGGCTTTTGGCTTAATAGTTTACACCTTGTCCCACAGATGGCACAGTAATGACCAGAATTATATAAATGTTTTACATTTTTAAATGATTTGTTGATTTTAATCATCATTAAAACCCTTAATTATAGTTTAAATTTATTTAGTTGAAGGTGTCATTGAAATTGAAAAATAATAGATGTTGGTGTGTTAATTATGCCAGTATTCGGTTAAATATATTATTAATAATTCCCTCACCTAAGATTTGATTTTTGAGTTTAGTTTAATTGTTTAAAATTGGTAATTTTTAGTATTAATAATTAATTGCAGTAATCTGTATATTGGGTTGCCGGTATTAGGCGTTTATTTTAAACTATTGTTTCTGCAGTTTAATTATTTAAATATTTATTCTTTACAAGTAAATTCATTCTAAGATAACATTCTTCTTAAGTTTTTAAACAGGCTTTTATTATTAAACCAAATATTAAATCCAATAATGGTTTAGTAGTTTATCCCCACGATAACAGAGGGTGCACCGATATGGAGATTAGTATTTCTCATATTGTAATGCATTAACAAAATAAAAAGTTGACCGACTAATTAGTAATAAGAATAGGGACCCGTATTTGATTGAAGAATATTTCCAATTGTTCTTTATTTAGTATTTAAGTGACAGTGAACTGTAAATGTCGGTAAGTGTGTCGTGCTTAATTTTTGTTCGCAAATTACGGGTAAACCGCTTAATTTCCTCAGCTATTTTATACATCATTCGATTCAGAATTAAATCGTCTATCGTTTTATGTGTGGCGCATTGCTAAATTTTAACACACAAATTATAGGTATAAAGTTCGAGCATTTTGGCGCTGCTGTAAAAAACGCACTTAGCAGTTCATCTATCGTCCGTTAGATGGCGACAAGGCGCATAAATACGAATTTAATTAATTCATTCATTCAATTTTTAAATAAATTTGAGACCTCACTTGTTGCAGAAGTATTAAATACATTAGATAAAGACGAAAGTAGCCTGAATATATGTATGAATATTCAAGCTGTTTGCAACTCTGCAAAATTAAGTCATATTAGGACTACTATACTTAACATGCAAATTTCTTTTGTACTATGCAATATCCGTGCCGAGTGGCACTAGCAAGGGAAGTAGTTGTTTCAATAAGTTATTTGTTTGTAGTCTATGTAAGACTTAATTTTGCAAAGTCATGAACAGGTTGAATATTCATATGTTCTGGATCTTTGACTTTGAGTATATAGTCAAAGGTAATATTCATTTATTATTTAATTTGTGCTACTTTGTCGTAAATGTGGGATATTAAATTCCTGGGTGAATGGTGCTGTTGACATCAGTCTGTTAATAGAGATATAATATTTATGGTGGCGGTATTTGTATTACGAGCAACATCAATTTATTATTTAATTTGTGCTAGTTGTAGTAAATGATGGATCTTGTTGTTCCGGGTCTTAGTTTAAATTGCTGACTGGTACTGTTGTTATGAGTCTGTGAATAGAGATATAATACATATGAAATTAATTGTATTTAAAGTTTACATCAATGGAAACTGCGTTAGGTGAGGTTGTATGTCTTGAAATTCACTTTCAATGGATTTCTTTAGTTTCTCTGAATACAACTAGGTGGCAGTACCTAAATTGCGTTCAATATCTATTATTTAATTTGCGCTTGTTGTCGTAAATGTTCGATGTTGTTATCCGGGGTCTAAAGTTGACTGGTACTCTTGTCATCAGTCTGTTAACAGATATAATTTAAATTAAATTAATTGTATGTAACTTTTTCATCAAATGAAACAGCGTTAAGAGAGGTTGTATATCTTAAAATGCGTTTTCAATGGATTTCTTTAGTTACTGCGAACACAACTAGGTAGCGGCACCTGTATCACGTGCAATTTCAAATTATTTAATTTGTGCTAGTTGTAAATATTTGATGTTGTTGTCCTGGGTCTACAGTTGTATGGCTGATGTGCTGTTGTATGTCTGGTAATAGAGATATAAGGTTTGTTCCAATTCTAACCGTGACACACTTGGTAGTTCAGTTAGTGTCCGGTAGGTGACGCTGTCACCACTGTAATTACGAACTTAATTTAATTGAATGTTTAGAAGCTTGCAACTCGTCATGCCGAGCTATGATTTCTATAATTGAAACATTAAACGTTTTCTGGAAAATAATTTTTAAATATGTGCATATAACTATTAGCGCCGAAATTTATACCTAAAGTGTAAAAATTCAGCAATGAGTTGCACAGTGAATTTAATTTTGAATCTAATGATGCAAAATGCAAAATAGCTGAGGAAACCAAGCGGTTTTGCTGTGTTTTGCAATTAAAAATTAATTACTTTCGGTAATGAAGTTTACTGTAATGCTTAATATAGGAATTTGGAGTTTTACTGTAGTTTCGGAATTAATACCAGTTTGATTAATGAAAACGGTGTATTGAGCGCTCTACTTGTCTTCCTTAATGCACTCTAAAACCTATAAATTTTAATCTTTACAGCGAACTAAATTACCGACAAGGGATAGGTGTTTATTTTCGTTTGAGAATTACAACAAAACCACCTAGTTTCCTTAGCTATTTTATACATCATTCGATTCTGAATTAAATCGTCCATCGTTTGATATATGACGCGTTGCTAAATTCTCACATAAAGTTCAGCAGTTTTGGCGCTGTAGTAAAAATACACTTAGTGGTTCAGCCAACGCCCGTTAGATGACGCAACGCAGCGGTTTTTACGAACTTGATTTAATTGCATTTTTTAAAGCTCACAACTCGGCGTATAAAGCTATGATTATCGTTTGGTATACGACGCCTTGCTATATATTTACATTTTGGTCATAAGTATAAAGTTCAGCAGTTTTGGCGCTGGTAGTAAATATGCTCACTTAGCAGTTCAGCCATCGTCCGGTAGATGACGCAAACGCGGCGGTAATTACGAACTTGATTTGATTGCATTTTTTAAAGCTCACAACTCGTCGTACAAAGCAATGATTATCGTTTAGTGTAAGAAGCCTTGCTATATATTTACATTTTGGTAATAAGTATAAAGTTCAGCAGTTTTGGCGCTGGTAGTAAACATGCTCTTAGCAGTTCAGCCATCGTCCGGTAGATGACGCAAACGCGGCGGTAATTACGAACTTGATTTAATTCCATTTTTTAAACTCGTACGGAGCTATGATTTTCATAATTGAAACTTTAAATGCAGACAAAGTCGTGATCTATAAATCTGTTTTATTAAACGTGCTTAGAAAAATTGGGACATAATAAATATTGTTGTTGCTAATGACTAATTTACTTGCGGAAATGTACGAGAGACATTTCAGACTTTACATTTTTGTGATTCACTTATTTATTGGTAGAAATAACAGCGCGTGGCCAACAGGTTGGATTGTAGGATAAGGTCCACCTACCACCAGTGGTGCATTGGAGGGGAACGGGGAGGAAACAATAGTTTGCTTAAAATAAGATGATCTCCGAAAAACTTTTAGCAAGCTGCTTGTGGAAAGTCGCAGACTATTTTTTTGCTCTAACCATGCGTTCCCTTACTTATTTTACCAATACACCACTGCCCACCACCCGCTGAATTATTGTTGAGGTTTAAATTGATTTGGATGAATCAAGTGTTAACCAATAGAAGAGGAATTAATGTTATGATGATGAATTAAATGAATGTTTAATAGCGGATTATACAAGTCAATAATGAAAGCTATTATTCCCGAGGGTAAATTTATGACCCGAGTTGCGAGGGAGTAAGCATATTGCAAGTTGTATAAACTACTTTATTCATTTTGCCATTTCCTTTATTATTCCAGAGAAAAAGTATGAGTTTTAGTTCAGAATTTAAAAATTTACTATCAAGAGGAGAAAATGTTAAATACATGTTAAAATATCCGTAGTCATGACTATTAAGACAAATTTGTAACTTCATCACATGACGATCTTGCGTTGTAACAAATTTAATTTATCTACGGCTAACAATAGATAGATCTTAAAACAGAGACAACACGGAACGGTGATAATGATCACGTTTGATAATTGGCGACAGATGAGCAAGCTTGTTTAGCGTTTCCATAGTTATTGATAATAGTAAGGCAATTTGTTTCAAGCGCAACATTTTTATTGGTTCACGGCAGGAAATAATGAAATCATAATTCACTTCACTCTCGCCTATTAATCCCTGCGGGGATAATGTACAGCATTACTTTTTCAGAATTTAAATTTACCTTTGATCTTCTATTGCAAGGCAATTTCTTTCAAGCGCCACACTTTCATTGATTCGCAGTGGAGAATAATGAAATCATAATTCCCTCTTGCTCGAATAATCTATAGCATTATTAATTTTTCAGAATTTAAATTCATCTTTGATCTTTTAATTTCTTCAAAGAGTCAACTGTTGTCCATTTTAATAACGTACATTTCTTACGATAAAAGAGTTACAGATTAGTCCTCAAATATTGAGTAGGATTACAGTTTTCGAGGGACGACTGAACCTTCAAGAGGACGTTTGATCACCTTAGTTTAACCCGTTTTTGCCCGACAATGTTTCTTTTTCTTCGAATTTTCATATTTTTCTGTGTAGTTTCTTATCGCAGAAGATGCGTCATCCTTTAGTGCGCAGTGGTCTTAACGATCATAAATTCTGAAAAACAAGCGACACGGAACGCTGAAGCACGTGAAAGTCTTCGAAAATAGATGTTCCACTGATGGAACAATGAGCACAAATGGGTTAAAGTTAAGGGAAAGATGACATTCATACGAAAATGAAGCATTAAGAATTTTAGGCAATGCAGTTGCGTGTCGGCGTTGGCAAATCTTTTATCAGAAATTTTTGAAAAATACTGTTCTGTAAATAATTAACAGAAAAAAATTAAGTAAATGGGCTCGTCCAACCATTTTTCATTAAAAACAATACACGCGATTCCATCGAACTTACCCGTGTTAGACGGGACACCCCGCATAAATTAAAATCTTAAGGGGAAGTAAAGTAAACGTTTCCATTAACCTACATCTTGACACCGTAACGGGCGCTGGGTCTCAGAGACCCAAGCAGAAAAACAATCCCCTACATAAAATTTGATCAAATTTTATTTTTTTAAATCATACAAACTCTTCGCTTTCCAAACGTGAACTAAAGAAGAAATGATTAAGGTACTCGGCTAGACAACTCGGAAAAACAGTTTGCTCGAGCGTTAACTCGTGCACCGGGTCTTACAGACTTGGCGGAAGGTTAAAAATAATACATGCGACTTACCCGTTGTAGATGGGACACCCTGCATAAATTAAAATCTTAACTGGAACATAAAGAAAACGTTTCCATTAACACGTTAAGCCCGGGTGTGCATATTTTTTTTTAAATTTATTTCTCGTTTCTTCGGTTCTATAAATATATACAGTAACACCAAGTTTGTACTGAATTACAAGCGTGGTATTAAAGTAATGCCTCATCAAATAACTGAAGTATTGAATCTTGAAATCGCGTTGTGTACACGCGGCCTGAAAAAAATATATACAGGGTGGCATTACGTTGATACCTCACGGTCCCAACGTCATATGTTATTGAGGCACTCACGGGGCTTAACGTGTTAAAAATAAAACATGCAACTTACCCATTTTAGATCGGATTAAAATCTTAAGGGGAACACAATGAAAAACCGCTTTTTTTTTTTTTAGTAGAAAACAATTATTTTAAAATCTGGTCGATGATTGGAAATGAAACATTAGTTCTAAAAGTATGTACAAAATTAATACGGCCACCATGGGCGAACTTCACGAAATGTCGACTGTCTCGACGGGCTCCGGCACGGCCTGCTTGACGCTGGTGATGAACGTCAGGATCTGCTTGATCTTCTCCTCGGTCGACTGCTGCGTCGTCAGCAGGCCCTCCTTCTCCGTCTTCTGCGACTTCAGGGAGATGGTGAGCTGCGAGTGGCGGTCCTGCAGCTGCGTCAGCTCCGCCGTCAGCTCCTTGTTGCGGTCCAGCAGTTCCTGTTTCTCCTTAAGCTTCTCTAAGAAGAATTCACTCTTAGTATACAGTACGTGCATGGACGGTGCGATATATAAGAATTTGACGAGAGTATGGTTTATCATGAAGAACATGGTCTTTTACCTGGAAGTGTCAAAAGTAAGGTTATAAGGACAGCCAATAGAGGGCAGTTGTGACACTCTTCCAGGTAAAAGACCATGTTCTTTAGAGTCCTTTTTAACAAATAACTAAAAATCAATGAACTTTTGAGACGTGACACTTTTCTACATTTGTTAAAAAGAATATGGTTTTTCCTGGAAGAGTTTCACAAGTGAGCTTATAAGGACAGCCACTAGAGGGCAGTAGTAGCACTCTTCCAGGTAACAGACTATGTTCTTTAGAGTCGTTTTTAACTCAAAATCAATAAATTTTTGAGACGTGACACCATTTCACTTGTACTCCATTAATCCCACCTGTACAAGCGCTTTTGTTAACTTAGTATGACAACTTTACGAACCATGCTATGCTTTCAAAATTTTTAACAATTTAATTACTCCTGGAATTTGCCTAGAATGCTTTGTCGTACATCATAAAATTTCGATATGGAGCTCTATAGAGTCGATATCGACTGTGCGCCTCTGTCCCATGATAATAAGTATTAAAAAAAAAAAACTTACCAGTCAAATCAACAACGTTCGAACTAGCACCCGGAGAGCCAATCTTCAGTTCTTTGTAGCATTTGGGACAGTGTTTCGGCTGCTGCACCAAAGGCCGGTTGTAGCAGCTCACGTGGAAGCCATTTGTGCACATTTCGCAGATATTCAAGTTTCCTGAACAATGAAGAAACCGTCAAATTCGTACGCAACTTCAGGGCATCATTAAAATTTTCATTATTCTGATTATAATGAAGAGAGAGTTAAACAATCGCAAACTTAAAAAAAAATTAGTTACCTAGTTCAAAACTCATCGTTACTTCAAAAAAAAAAAAGAGTTCCAAAGTTCAAAAGTCATCCTTACTTTAAAACAAAAAGAGTTCTATAGCTCAAAAGTCATCCTTACTTAAAAAAGAGGAGTTCCAAAGTTCGAAACTTATGTTTACTTAAAAAAAGAGGAGTTCCAAAGTTCAAAAGTCATCCTTACTTTAAAACAAAGAGTTCTATAGCTCAAAAGTCATCCTTGCTTAAAAAAGAGGAGTTCCAAAGTTCGAAACTTATGTTAACTTAAAAAAAGAGGAGTTCCAAAGTTCAAAAGTCATCCTTACTTTAAAACAAAAAGAGTTCTATAGCTCAAAAGTCACCCTTACTTGAAAAAGAGGAGTTCCAAAGTTCGAAACTTATGTTAACTTAAAAAAATAGGAGTTCTAAAGTTCAAAAGTCATCCTTACTTTAAAACAAAAAGAGTGCTATAGCTCAAAAGTCATCCTTACTTGAAAAAGAGGAGTTCCAAAGTTCGAAACTTATGTTTACTTAAAAAAAGAGGTGTTCCAAAGTTCAAAAGTCATCCTTACTTCAAAACAAAAAGAGTTCTATAGCTCAAAAGTCATCCTTGCTTAAAAAAGAGGAGTTCCAAAGTTCGAAACTTGTGTTAACTTCAAAAAAGAGGAGTTCCAAAGTTCAAAAGTCATCCTTACTTTAAAACAAAAAGAGTTCTATAGCTCAAAAGTCATCCTTTCTTAAAAAAGAGGAGTTCCAAAGTTCGAAACTTATGTTTACTTAAAAAAAGAGGAGTTCCAAAGTTCAAAAGTCATCCTTACTTTAAAACAAAAAGAGTTCCATAGCTCAAAAGTCATCCTTACTTAAAAAAGAGGAGTTCCAAAGATCGAAACTTATGTTAACTTAAAAAAAGAGGAGTTCAAAAGTTCAAAAGTCATCCTTACTTTAAAACAAAAAGAGTTCCATAGCTCAAAAGTCATCCTAGCTTAAAAAAGAGGAGTTCCAAAGTTCGAAACTTATGTTTACTTAAAAAAAGAGGAGTTACAAAGTTCAAAAGTCATCCTTACTTCAAAACAAAAAGAGTTCTATAGCTTAAAAGTCATCCTTACTTAAAAAAGAGGAGTTCCAAAGTTCGAAACTTATGTTAACTTGAAAAAAGATGAGTTCCAAAGTTCAAAAGTCATCCTTACTTTAAAACAAAAAGAATTCTATAGCTCAAAAGTCATCCTTGCTTAAAAAAGAGGAGTTCCAAAGTTAGAAACTTATGTTAACTTGAAAAAAGATGAGTTCCAAAGTTCAAAAGTCATCCTTACTTTAAAACAAAAAGAATTCTATAGTTCAAAAGTCATCCTTGCTTAAAAAAGAGGAGTTACAAAGTTCGAAACTTATGTTAACTTAAAAAAAGAGGAGTTCCAAAGTTCAAAAGTCATCCTTACTATAAAACAAAAAGAGTTCTAAAGTTCGAAACTTATGTTTACTTAAGAAAAGAGGAGTTCCGAAGTTCAAAATTCATCCTTATGTAAAAAAAAATCCAGTCACCCTTACCCAAAAAAAAAAAGAGTTCCAAGGTACAAAAGTTAAAATGACTTTTGAACTTTGGAACCCTGTAGCTATATTCTCATCGTAGTCAGAATTATGAAGATGTTTACGACGTTCCCATACCAACATACAGAAGATGCAAATTAATAACTATCAACATATCATCCCCACCACCCATCGCACGATCTCTTTCCCCCCCACTCATCCAAAAAATGTTTCGTCTTTTGTTTCGCATACCTGAAAGTCTACACTCGATGCACACTTTATTGTCAGCTGTGGACCGGGCTTGGTTGATCCGTTCTATGGTAAGGCCACTGGGGAGGTTGGGGATCGCGGGGAAATTGACGACCTTCTTGGTCTCGACCGGCGAACTCGGCCGCGAAGGCTTGAAGGACGGCGGCGAGGGCACCCGGTTCCTGTTCTTGACGGCCTGCCGCGTGTTCGGAGGCGACACGTTCGACGCCAGGTACAGGTTCCTTTTCCTCTTCTGCATCAAAAAGAAACGAAACAGTGATGAGAAAATCCGCGGTCCTCGAAACCATATTTGTCGTATAATTCAATATTCGTCGTGGCATTAGCCAAGAGTCGTTGTTTCAGTAAATTATTTAAACATTAAAAAATGTTCCCCCGTCAGAACATCTACAGACCGGTTTAGGCTGTTCAGGCCTCATCAGAGCAGTTGGTTGCACTGATGGGAAACGGAAGTTACTATTGGAATATAAATATTCTAAACACCGTTAAAGGTAGAAAAATTAAAGTGGCGGAATCTATTGCCTGAATGCTGTACTATGCCACTTACATTGGGTTTAGTACTACATTCAGGCAATAGATTCCGCCACTTTGACGGTGTTTGGAATATTTATAATTTCCGATTGGATTTAGTACAATATTCAGACAATAGATTCCGCCACTTTGACGTTTATATCGTTCACTACTTACTGATATGTCCCATCCTCTAGTATATAAAAACTGAGGGTTCGCAGTTCTTCGCCTCTTTCGTTCGGCCCTCTTGTTTTGTATTTCCTTGAAGAGTTCATGCGTGGCGAGACCGAAATACGTCAAAAATTCGGTTTGGGTGATGTCCTGGGGGATCACGGGGTTCAGTATCACCGGTTCCGGCGTCGAGGGGGCAGAGGGCGCTTCCGAGTCTTCAGACGGGGAGGCGGATTGTACAGACGTGGATCTGGTAATACTACAATTAAACATCAAACTCGTCCATTATTGTTCTATTAAATGTTTAAAAAAAAACTTCTCGGACACGATTTTTGTTCATTATACGGAATAAATCAAATCCGTGTGCAGATTTTGATCAGACAGATTTTGATCAATTACACGTCAAAATGTGCACAATTTTAACATCTTTAATGCCTTAAATATTGTTTTCGAAAATTGCTGGAAAATATGCACATTTTATGTTAAAAACACGAACGCGCACATTTTAAATTTTTGACAGAGAATAACTTCACACTGCGTTGACAGATTTTGATGATTTAGACGTCTAAATGTGCATAATGTTAAGATCTTTAAATAATACGTAAATCAATTTCACGCAAATTGCTGAAATCTGCAAAAACTGTATGAATTTTGAGTTAAAAACACGAAAGCGCACAATTTTGATTTTTTGACAGCGGATAACTCGACGATGCGTTGACAGATTTTAATCAATTACACGTCAAAATGTGCACAATTTTAACATCTTTAAAATAATCCTTAAATGCATTTTTCGAAAATTGCTTGATCAAAATAGAAATTGTAATATGCAAGGAATTTTCCAAAAATTTCACTGATCTTCAAATTGCTCTAAAATAAGTGTAAAACACGAATATCAACAGTTTTTGTTAAATGTTGGCATTTATTTGACACTAAGTACTTCCCAATGCGATACACGTAATACCTGGGATATAACTCTACTAACGCCATCTAGCGGGAAAAGCGTTCAATACTTTCACAGATGGTAAAAAAAGTAAAAAAAAAACTACTTACATATTCTGTTTCCTCGCTCGATTGAGAGCTGAAGACAGGTTGAATCTTCGTTCTTCAATTCCATTTTTGCCAGCGTTGATTTTCGCGTTCCTCTGGTGGGCTTTATACTCGCGCCTGAGTTTCTCCACCAAGCTTTTCTGAAAAGCAAAATTTCTTACAAAACGGCGTTTCCCAAATTTTTTACACCACTTTTTCGTAACCCAAAAAAAATGAATATCGCCTTTACTGGCCTTCCCTAGTGTCCGACGTTTGTGTGCAGAACTTTGGTTGTCAAATTTTTCTTCAAGAATAGTGACATTCTTGAAGAAAACTTCGAAACGATACGGACTTTGCAAAAGAGAAAATTCAAAAAGACAATGAAGCTGTCAAAATTGGCGGGAACTGTCAAAATGGATTAAAAAAAAATGCTCCAAACCGGCTCAAATTTTGGAAGCACGTCTGCAAAACTAGTTTTCCAGATAATAATCACCAACAAACACAAAAATAGCCATTTTTAGCGCTCGAAAATTGAAAAAGTGTTGATTTCTCAGAACTTGAAACAATTGCAGACTTCCAACTTTCACAGGCTTATTAAGAAACGACTAGGCTTTAATATTACAGAAAAATCGATGCGGGTTAATTAATTAGTTTTCGAGATAATCACCACCAAAAACACAACAATAGCCATTTTTAGCGCTCAAAAATTGAAAAAGTGTTGATTTCTCAGAACTTGAAACAATTGCAGACTTCCAACTTTCACAGGCTTATTAAGAAATGGTTAGGCTTTGATATTACAGAAAAATCGATGCGGGTTAATGAATTAGTTTTCGAGATAATCGCCACCAAAAACACAGAAATTGCCATTTTTAGCGCTCGAAAATTGAAAGTGTTAATTTCTCAGAACTTGAAACAATTGCAAACTTACAACTTTCACAGGCTTATTAAGAAATGACTAGGCTTTGATATTACAGAAAAATCGATGCGGGTTAATCAATTGGTTTTCGAGATAAACACCACCAAAAACACAGAAATAGCTATTTTTAGCGCTCGAAAATTGAAAAAGTTTTGATTTCTCAAAAGTTGAAACAATTGCAGACTTCCAACTTTCACAGGCTTATTAAGAAATTACTAGGCTTTGATATTACAGAAAAATCGATGCGGATTAATCAATTAGTTTTCGAGATAATCACCACCAAAAACACAAAAATAGCCATTTTTAGCGCTCGAAAATTGAAAAAGTGTTGATTTCTCAGAACTTGAAACAATTGCCGACTTCCAACTTTCACGGGCTTATTAAGAAATGACTAGGCTTTGATATTACAGAAAACTCGATGCGGGTTAATCAATTAGTTTTCGAGATAATCACCACCAAAAACACAGAATTAGCCATTTTTAGCGCGCGAAAATTGAAAAAGTGTTGATTTCTCAAAAGTTGAAACAATTGCAGACTTCCAACTTTCACAGGCTTATTAAGAAATTACTAGGCTTTGATATTACAGAAAAATCTATGCGGGTTAATCAATTGGTTTTCGAGATAATCACCACCAAAAACACAGAAATAGCTATTTTTAGCGCTTGAAAATTGAAAAAGTGTTGATTTCTCAGAACCTGAAACAATTGCAGACTTACAACTTTCACGGGATTATTAAGAAATGACTAGGCTTTGATATTGCGGAAAAATCGATGCGGATTAATCAATTAGTTTTCGAAATAATCACCACCAAAAACACAGAAATAGCCATTTTTAGCGCTCGAAAATTAAAAAAGTGTTGATTTCTCAAATCCTGAAACAATTGCAGACTTCCACCTTTCACAGGCTTATTAAGAAACGACTAGGCTTTAATATTACAGAAAAATCGATGCGGGTTAACCAATTAGTTTTCGAGATAATCACCACCAAAACACAAAAATAGCCATTTTTAGCGCTCGAAAATTGAAAAAGTGTTGATTTCTCAGAACTTGAAACAATTGCAGACTTCCAACTTTCGGGTTAATCAATTAGTTTTCAAGATAATCACCACCAAAAACACAGAATTAGCCATTTTTAGCGCTCGAAAATTGAAAAAAAGTGTTGATTTCTCAGAACTTGAAACAATTGCCGACTTCCAACTTTCACAGGATTATTAAGAAATTAGTAGGCCTTGATATTACAGAAAAGTCGATGCAGGTTCATCAACTAGTTTTCCAGATAATCACCTCTAAAAACAAAAACAGTAATTTTAAGTGTTCGAAAATCGAGTAAGCGTTGATAAAAAAAATTGAATCCGATTTAATTACGGCTAGCGAAAAGATTTATTATCTACTTCGTAATATCGCAAGTGCGCGGATATTGATCAATATAACGCATTCTCCAGCCCCACTAGAGGGGGTGAACGTAGCCGACCTTCTTTAAAACATTTCAGCAAATTTATATTCACGATTACATAATGTCTGTATTCTGTACACCCGCAACAAAAGTTACAATGGTCAATGTTTGCACTATCGACAACCCTCTATTAACGTGCCGGTTCTTTACTTATGCTTCGTAAACCAAAGCTCTATTGAATGTTTACTAAGATAACATGAACGCAACTTATCGTCGCCTTTTTCGTTAATTTCCTTCCGGTTTTATTTAAATAATTGTGACTTTTAGAACGATCTGACGTTTTGTTTGTCAATTCCGAACAAGTGTGCCAACGTGAATTTAAAAAAATAAAAAATCATGGCACACTTGTGGTTTTTTTTTTAATGAGCAGAATATCCAGACAAATATAATATATTCAACGTATGGCGTTAAAATACAAAACCGGTTTTAAATACTAATTAATTGCCATTAATTAATTCAGGGTAATCAAGCTTATTCCAGCGAACTTCCTGTTTGTGAGCGGTAATTTACACGGACAAAAACAACTAAAACCCCGGTTTAAGTTTGCTGCCTGAAAATCTGAGGTTCGTGTTCGCAACTACTGGAAAGTAGGACCGTGCTGCAACTAAAGTTAATTATTCCATTCAGCGGTCGTAGCGGCTGCATTTTGTAAAGGCTGCGGCTGCATTTTGTAAATTAATAATTCCGCTAATGACGCAAAGAAAAAAAAAAGGAGGAAACATCGATCCTAGAGCATGCAAGTTTGTTGCGATTAGATTAATCGAGACATCGCCCCAGAATACAACAAAAATGTTCAAAATGCTCGGAACAATGCGACTTCGTTTGTCGAAAGAGTACAAACCCCGAATCGAACCACTGGTTTCTTCAGGAAATCATTTCAAAGCCAGTTTTTGAGCAAAAGTAAGAATTTGACGTTTCCGACAAAAATTAAAAATCGCCAATTTTAATTGAATCCGACCAATTTACGTAAAAGGAGCACAGATTTGAAATCCACGTTTCTTTTGGATTCTTCGTTTACACCCAGTTTTCCCAATAACCATCATCAAACCCAAGAATATCCACTTTCACCACGCAAAAATAAGAAACAAAAAGAGTGCTTCTGCGCCATAGGGTCGAGGGTTCGAATTCCATGACCTGGTGGTCATTTTTTCTAAATGAATAATGTCCGTGCATGGATGTGCAGTGTTGTTTCACAGCATATTTGGTTAGAATATTTAGTCTTTGAAATGAATATTATATATGTCGCTATGTTTGATAACTTTTCCCTGTTATTAGATCTATGTATCTGTTGGGACATAAATCAATTATTATTGTTATTATTATAGACATACAGGAGTATTATTATTTACGATTATTTACGTCCAAACAAACACGACCACTTATCAACCGTTTCGAGAATATCGATTACAATCAACACCATTACACACACAATAAATACGTCCGCACATCCGCCAACACGGTGACTCAATTTACAAGCTTCTTTGGTAACTGATAACCGCGTTTAAACAATGACTACGACATAAGTTCGCGATTTACGACGTCGATAAATACGAAATGATATCAAGGCCGCGGTGCAAAATCGCCTTACCTGTTCGAGTCCGACGATAATAACCTGCTGTTGGGCCTCCTCGATGTTGTGCTTCAGCTTTTTGTTCTAAAAATATAACACACAAGAGAGTTTCGACGTCTTCGGTTGTACAGTAAATGCGTGCGTGCGGAAAACTCACCAAGCCGGGATCCCTGCAGTCCCTAAATTCGGAAATCAGAATCTGAAATCAAAAAATAAGGACGTTATCAGCACGAAAATTGTAGTTAATAAAAAATTACAAGAGAAATAAATTGGTTTAGTAAAGATATATATGGTATGTTCATTAAAACAAAAACCTCAAGTGTGCCATGATTTTTTTAAATGTAAGTTGGCACACATGTTAGGAATTGACATACAAAACGTCAGATCGTTCTAAAAGTCACAATTATTCAGGAAGTTTCAGGAAGAATTTCCTAACGTTCCCATCAGTGACGGTTCGCGGGGTTTTTTCTGGCACGGCCGAGGAACAAGGGGTGGTAATACAGATAGGTAGGGTCAGTTGCAAAGAAGAATGGTAATAGTGATTGTTATAAGCAAAATCACACAGCTAAATGAAATGATGAAATATACCAACTAAAAATATAAGTTAGTATATTTCAACTCCCCCCCCCCTCATGACATTTGCATAATCACTGCAGTGGCGGCTCGTGGATGTTCGGCGCCGGAGCAACGGAAGAAAATTTGACCGAAACAGCAACGAAATATTTGCTTCCTCTACAAGAGTAAGTGGTGCGGCACGAGCGACATCTTTGTCTTTGCCCTCCATACGGAAATCCACGAGCCGTCGCTGAATCACTATCAGAAATAAGATACTACGTCACTTAACCCTTTCGAACCTGATTGTTTTTTTTTTATTAGCTTTGGCTCAATTTTTAAGGTTATATTAGCATTTTTCAATGAAAATTTGGAGTGTGGGATAGGGCCACCCACCACTCTTGGATTGTAGGATTGTAGATTTTTACTAATAAATAAGTTAAACGAGTATGAAAGACAGTGAAGGCCTTATTTTTTTTATTCACTTATTAATTTTTGGAAACAAGGGCGCGTGAGCCACAGGTTGGATTGTAGGATAGGGCCCACCCACCACCCCCCGTTCCACTTTTATTTAAACAACAAAATCACGGCCTTTATTATTTCTAAACTTTACAACCCTCGAATGAATTTTTAAAGAAATTTCTTCAACCAAACCGTTTTGTAGTTTAAAATAATGTTGATTCGGGGGGTGGTGGGTGGGCCCTATCCTACAATCCAACCTGTGGCTCATGCGTCCAGGTTTCCACTAATAAATAAGTTAAACGGATAAGAAAGACAGTGAAGACTTAATTTTTGTTTTATTCACTTATTAGTTGTTGGAAACATGGGCGCGGGGGCCACAGGTTGGATTGTAGGATAGGGCCCACCCACCACCCCTCGGTTACACTTTTATTTAAACTACAAAATCACATCCTTTATTATTTTTAAACTTTACAACCCTCGAATGAATTTTTAAAGAAATTTCTTCAACCAAACAGTTTTGTAGTTTAAAATAATGTTGATTCGAGGGATGGTGGGTGGGCCCTATCCTACAATCCAACCTGTGGCTCACGCGTCCAGATTTCCACTAATAAATAAATTAAACGGATAAGAAAGACAGTGAAGACCTTATTTTTTTTTAATTCACTTATTAATTGTTGGAAAAAAGGGCGTGTGAGCCACAGGTTGGATTGTAGGATAGGGCCCACCCACCATCCCCCGTTCCACTTTTATTTAAACTACAAAATCACGCCCTTTATTATTTCTAAACTTTACAACTCTCGATTGAATTGTTAAAGAAATTTCTTCAACCAAACAGTTTTTTACTTTAAAATAATGTTGATTCCAGGGGTGGTGGGTGGGCCCTATCCTACAATCCAACCTGTGGCTCACGCGTCTGGGTTTTTACTAATAAATAAGTTAAACGAGTGAGAAAGACAGTGAAGAACTTATTTTTTGTATTCACTTATTAATTGTTGGCGAAAAGGGCGCGTAAGCCACAAGTTGGATTGTAGGATAGGGCCCACCCACCACCCCTCGAAGCAACATTATTTTAAAGTACAAAATCACGTCCTTTATTATTTCTAAACTTTACAACTCAAGAATAAATTGTTAAAGAAATTTCTTCAACCAAACAGTTTTGTACCTTAAAATAAGGTTGATTCGAGGGGTGGCGGGTGGGCCCTATCCTACAATCTAACCTGTGGCTCACGCGTCCAGATTTTTACTAATAAATAAGTTAAACGGATAAGAAAGACAGTGAAGTCTTAATTTTTGTTTTATTTACTTATTAATTGTTGAAAAAAAGGGCGCGTGGGCCACAGGTTGGATTGTAGGATAGGGCCCACCCGCCACCCCCGGTTACACTTCTATTTAAACAACAAAATCACGGCCTTTATTATTTCTAAACTTTACAACCCTCGAATGAATTATTAAAAAAATTTCTTTGAACAGTTTTGTACTTTAGAATAATGTTGATTCGAGGGGTGGTGGGTGGGCCCTATCCTACAATCCAACCTGTGGCCCACGCGCCTTTTTTTCAACAATTAATAAGTGAATAAAAAAAATAAGGTCTTCACTGTCTTTCTTACTCGTTTAACTTATTTATTAGTAAAAATCTGGACGCGTGAGCCACAGGTTGGACTGTAGGATAGGGCCCACCCACCACCCCTTGAATCAACATTATTTTAAACTACAAAATCACGTCCTTTATTATTTCTAAACTTTACAGCTCTCGAATGAATTGTTGAAGGAATTTCTTCAACCAAACAGTTTTGTAGTTTAAAATTATGTTGATTCGAGGGGTGGTGGGTGGGCCTTATCCTACAATCCAACCCGTGGCTCACGCGTCCAGGATTTTACTAATAAATGAATTAAACGGATAAGAAAGACAGTGAAGACCTTATTTTTTTTATTCGCTTATTAATTGTTGGAAAAAAAGGGCGCGTGCGCCACATATTGGATTGTAGGATAGGGCCCACCCACCACCCCCCGGTTCCACTTTTATTTCAACTACAAAAGCACGTCCTTTATTATTTCTAAACTTTACAACTTGCGAATAATAATAATAATTTAATAATAATAATAATTTATTCATTTACAAAAATAATGTTTACATTGGTGACATTGTTAATCAGCGCATGCAGATTACATAATATACAACCAGGCATTAAATTTGAAAATCGTCACAAATTGTCGTTACACTAATACTAGAAATAACATTAGCGGATATTGGAGTTATTGTGAAAACATGTCTAATCGAGGTTACTATAATATGTGTCGGAATGATTTGTTAAAGAAATTTCCCACAATCCAATCCAGTAGAGAGAGTTAGCGGGTACAGGGACAGGAAGTGATCCCGGAAACCGGAAGTGAAAATGGCAACGCTGTACGCGCAAAATGGCCGCCAATTTAGTGGCGGGAAATTCAAATCTGGGGGATTTTAGTGGCGGGATATTCGTAATCTGGGGGAATAAAATGGCAACAGCGGAGCTTGGAAGTTCTACAGTGTTGCCGAAAAGGCATCCGGTTTCCGGGAATTCCATCCGGTTTCACCCCGGAATGGCAACGCTGCCGAGCTTTAAGTTCAAGTTCGTGGCGGGAAATTCAAATCCAAAGTTCAGCGCCAGCCAAAGTTCTAAAAGTGGGAAATTCAAAAATGTAATTGCGGGAAATTCAAAATCTAGGGGAATAAAATTGCAACAGCGGAGTTTGGAAGTTCTACAGTGTTGCCGAAAAGGCATCCGGTTTCCGGGAATGCCATCCGGTTTCACCCTGGAATGGCAGCGCTGCCGAGCTTTAAGTTCGTGGCGGGAAATTTTGTTGCTCATGCGTCTGGGTTTTTACTAATAAATAAGTTAAACGAAAAAGAAAGACAGTGTAGACCTTATTTTTATTTTATTCACTTATTAATTCTTGGAAACGGGGGCGCGTGGGCCGCAGGTTGGATTGTAGGATAGGACCCACCCACCACCCCCTGTTCCACTGTTATTTAAACTACAAAATCACGTTCTTTATCATTTCTAAACTTTACAACTGTCGAATGGATTATTAAAGAAATTTCTTCAACCAAACAATTTTGTAGTTTTAATAATGTTGATTCGAAGGATGGTGTCTACGATACTACAGATTAAATCTGGACAAGTAGGTCCTGTTAGACTTGATCAGTAAAGCCGTGGGACACGTGTGTCCCTGCAGGCTCGAAAGGGTTAAATGTTGAAGACTTTTTTTTTGGTAAATTGAACGTAAAATGCATACCCTGCGCACTCAATACAAATTCAATTGTTCGCGTTGGAGCTTCCACACTGGCTCCAACGGATGGCGCAAGTATCGCAAAAACGGATCACTGTAATCAAATACCGACAAGCGTATATGAGTTTACGGATGGTTTATGTAAATAAACGACACCCTGAACATAATCATCAATATTCGTTAAGAATTTTATGTCTGCTGAGAACGTGTTTGAAAACGATTGTATGTGTATGTACCATCATCCGATTCGATCTTGGTGGAACTCAAATAAGACCACTTATTTCATTAGGGAACATTTGCAAATACATTTGTATAGTACAATCGCGCAGAGGTGACAGCGACTCATGCTTTTTCGATCTAATAATCGCGTCTGAATAAATATCTATACTCGTTCGCATGCTTAAGAAAAACGAAATGAAATACGAAACGTATATCGATATGTAAATTCAAGGGCTAAGTGCAACGTATGTCTTTTCTCATTATATCTATTCTAACCTCAAAATTCACGTTTTGACCGTCTCCGATTTCGATTTAGTTAAGAGCAAAATTGATTGTATCCATTTCATTTATAAAAAGGTTAAATTCAATGACCAATTTCCAGTTGTATGAAAAATATCACAAAAACATTTAAACAAATATTGAAGACAATAAAGAAATGCGATTATTTTGTTTGAAAACATTTTTCATAAAATCATTGTTATTCGAGAAAAAAGTTTATTAATTTTTTTTCATTTTTGGCATACAATTATGAAACGCTAATAGTTACAGCAAATTTACGTTAATAATAATTGTAGAGAATGCCAAAATGAACAATTTATGAAGAATAAGTTTTTTTCGAAATCTCTTTAGTTTTTGAGTAAACTGAGTTTTTGAATTTGAAGTACATTTTTCGACCTTTCATAATTTTGACGTTTTAAACGTCAATTTTATCCGAGTCTACGAAACGTTCGATGCACACTTAAAATATGATTTAAATTGAAAATAATGAATGAATCTATAAATATAAATAATTATTATACCATCAAATAATCGGAGAAAGTAACATGATGGCCACATCACCATTTTTTTAATATTAAATCATGTTTCATCCAATGAACAATGAGAATCAAGTCAAAAATATAATTATTATTATTTAGATTTTCATGTAGTGGATCATAATTACAAACTTTAAACTCGAGTTCCAGAGTTGTTTTTAATAAATATATTATTTTAATCAATGTTTATAGTATTGTTTATGCTGGAGGCTTCTACTTCGTTATACATTTTAAATATTATAATAAAACACTTTTAACTTTGTTTTGTATAACTGATATATTTATTTTTGTGACTTAAGTTTCGGTAATACAATTACCATTTTCAAACTTCTTGTTTGAAAATGGTAATTGTATTACCGAAACTTAAGTCACAAAAATAAATAGTTTCGGTAATACAATTACCATTTTCAAACTTCTTGTTTGAAAATGGTAATTGTATTACCGAAACTTAAGTCACAAAAATAAATATATAAGTTATACAAAACAAAGTTAAAAGTGTTTTATTATAATGTTTATAGTCTTGGTAAGACTTAATTTTGCTTTGCAGAGTAACGAACAGGTTGAATATTTATATATTCAGGCTACATTTCGTTTTATTGAGTTTATTTAATCAATGACTTTATTTTGATCAAATAGCGTGGAAACCCGCCCGCTTTAACAACGCCAGCGCCATCGCGTGTCGCTAGTGAGGAAATAAAAACGCGCCGAATGTTTTATATCGAGAGTCGCCGATCTATCACTTAATCTATGGTAGAATGCACTTTTTTGGCAACGGCTGTCAAAACGATAACACGATGCATATGCATTTACGCCGATCAATCCAAATTACTCGTAATATGCAATCCACAAACCAATTCCCATTTATTGAATAAATTGCCACGAGGGGATTTGGAGTGATTCATTCCTCAAGAATTTCGCGTAAGCGCAAAATGCAATAATTTGCTTATATTGAAATGGCCCTTACTATCTCGTTCGGTCAGACATTAAAAATTCAACAACACGTACAGAACACGGTCGTGTGTGTGTGTTTTTTTTTAGATAAGAAATGATAATATTTACAAGGCGCATATTAAACACACATATTTTGGAGTCAATGTCACACCAACTTTTGAATATACTAAGAGTATTTATATATAGAAGAATAAATGCATTAGTTTTAATTATGCCAATAAGGATTGTTTTTTTTTTATTACCTACAATTATTTTTAGACATAAAACGCCGATAATGACATTTTACATGATTCATAGTGTATAGTGGAGAAAGTAAATGAAGGTAAATGTTCGTACCCAACTTTGCGGATAATTAATGTTTCTTTTTATTACTTTTCATGCCGGATTAGTTGGATATGGTTTATGCCATAGAATCTCTAGTTCAAATCCCTTTATAGATACCTAAGCTACGATTGCGTTTAGCGTGTGATTAATTCATCAAATCGGAACGGAATTTATCAACACAATCAAAGCAATAAAATAAAAATTCGCCGACTTCTTGTAGATAAATACAATAAAATATGAAAGCGTTTAGCGTGTAATGAATTCATCAAATCGGAATTTATCAACACAATTAAAGCAATAAAATAAAAATTCCCCGACTTCTTGTAGATAAATACAATAAAATGAGAAATACTTTACTTTTCGTCTTCTACAATTTAAGAGCCTCTAAGAGACTACAATTAATCCAGTTAGCACGTAACGTATCTGAGCAAGCTTAAACTGAGAACAAGTACTTGTAACATATCTTAAACTGAGAACAAGTACTTGTTCTCAGTTTGAGCTTGCTCAGATATGTTACTGATAAAAGTGTGCTAACTTAGAAGAAATCATCTACCTAAGCAAATTCTAATAAATCGGTGCGACGCTTGCCTTAATTATTACGAATTTTAATGATGGAAAAGTTGGATTCGTTTTTTTTTTAATGTCCTCTCCAATACACACTACGATCGCATTTGAATGAAATTAACCCAACTTTATCGACGTGCAGAAGTATTCACGATTAATTAGTTGCGTCTCGCTAATTCAACAGCCCTCGTTCCAATTCTTTAATAAGTGCACCGCCGACCGCCTTCGGACAAGCGAGAAAAATGGCGCAGGGAAAAACTTTGAAACGCTCTCACCTGATGATTCTTGATAGCCGTCCTCAGCTGCGACTGATTGGTCTCGATCTGGGTCTTGAGTTCTTTGGAAATCTCCGTGCTCAACATGTTTCTCGCGTGGGCGTCTCTCTCCGCGATTGTTATCCGGCACCGCCGACGACGGCGGGTTCACCAGGCTCTTGCGGCGTTCTCCTGCGGGAAAAACGCATCCTTTCACATTGTAAACAAACCGATTGTTTTCTCGGGGGGGGGCTGACAGGGCCGGACGGAGGGACGGTGGACGCGTCCGACGCGACGGCGTTTCGCAACTGGCGCGTGCCCTTTCGGCGGCCCTCTCTCACGCGTACGTCTCGGCCCCGGTCGGCGGCGGCCGAAGTTCTCGCGTCTCCGCCTGTCACGCACACACGGACACGGACGGGTGAAAAAGTATAATTTCGAGGGGTATTTGAATAACTGCGTTTCTTTACTCGACCGGGAAACTTGGAAATTAACTTGGAATAGACTTACCGCAAGGTGTAAACGGGGAGATGTTAACGCATTGCAATTTTTGTTTTGCAATTATTAATTGGAAACTTCAACTATTTTTAGTTCCGCGCTCACCCACGACGGCGCCGTGTGTGCAATTGCTTTACATACGAGGTGTTTCTAAAATGTATTTGTTTAAACAAATATTTCTTGTATATTCACTACTTATGAAAAACGTGGCTAATTTTATTCGATGGCACTGTATTATACTATTTTCGCGTTCATCGAATACAACGCGGAACGCACTTTTTGTTATATTTTTACTTTCTCCATTACGAAGTACGAGAAAGTATTGTGATCGTAATTTTTTTTTTCAAAATTTTTTTTTACGGAAATATCCGTTTTGTAGTCCCAAGATGCCATTTCAACAATTTCTGGAAAAAAATTTTTTGTGTCTGTGTGTGTGTGTCTGTGTGTCTGTGTGTGTGTGCCTGTGTGTGTGTCTGTCTATGTGCGCTGTATCTCAAAAACTAACAAAGCAATTGATATGAAACTTTGAACATACGTCTTATTTGATAATCCGAAGAACTGGAAAGCTTTTGGTAAAATTTCGTACACCGGAAGTGGGTGTTTACCTTAACTGTTTTTTTGTTTTTTGCCATTTTTTTCTTAAATATGAAGAATATTACAAAAACATTTAAACAAGCATCAAAGACAACAAAGAAATTAACATCTTTTGCTTGAAAATATTTTTCATAAAATCATTGCTATTCGAGAAAAAAATTTATTAATTTTTTTTAATTTTTGGTTTATAATTATGAAACGATAATAGTTACAGCAATTTCATGTGAATAATAATTGTAGAGAATGCCAAAATGAACAACTTCTAAAGAATAAGTTTTTTACGAAATCTTGTTAGTTTTCGAGTAAACCGAGTTTTTGAATTTGAAGTATAATTTTTCCATGTTTCATGATTTTGACGTTTTAAACGTCAGTTTCATCCGCTCGATGTACATTTAAAATGCGATTTAAATTGAAAATAAACCCATGAAAACGTAAATATAAAGTCGGAGAAAGTAACATGATGGCCACATCACCATTTTTTAATTTTGTTGTGATTGTTAAAGCATACATTTAGCGACTACATACAAGTTTAATATATAAAATATTACTTTAATTTAATAAATTCATACATTATACCTTGCCCAATCTTTTTTTTCTGATGTAAACGAATTTACAAAAACAGAAAAAAGTTCGAAGAGGCGGCTGTGGAAAAAAAATAGCGGCACCCAGAGCAATTAACGAGTTGGCATCTCTCCTCTCTCTGTTGGCATCATTGGTGGATTCAGGGGATGTGGGAAATTTTGTCCAAAGCCAGGTTTGATTTTTTTTTCCCTTTCTAGAAGCCATCTTTGCATATTTACACCGATATTCCACGATTATACTGGCAATTGTTTTTTTATGAATTTGTTTCAACATTCTTTGGATCCGGAGAAAAGTGGAATTGACATTGACAGGGCCGTGTGTGAGGATTTTATGAAGATTTGTCGGCATGTAAAACCATGGGTTTGGGTACTAGTTATCAACAGTGACGGTTCGTGGGTTTTTTTCTGGTGCGGTCTCTGCAACTGACCCTACCTATCTGTATCGCCACCTCTTGTTCCTCGGCCGTACTAGAAAAAACCCCGCGAACCGTCACTGGTTATCAAGTTATCTCGTAGTTGGTAGTCAACGTGTTAACAAGGGAAAGCTACACCAACAAGAAAGCAAACATTTTCTGGGTGCTCCTCGTACGAATATTTCATCGCTTGTCACCTTGCGTAGTTGTATTCATGACTACAGGAATATACTTGCAATTGCACAACACTCACAAAAAAATTTTCAACGCTCCTCGTATGAATATTTCACCGCTTATCACCTTGTGTAGTTGTGCCCATGATCACAAGAATATACTTGCAACTGCAAGAACGAAATAACTCAACACAGAAAAGTTACACCATACTCGCAAGTAACGCAACTTTTAAGACGCTCCTCATATAAACATTTCACCGCTTGTCACCTTGCGTAGTTGCGCTCGCGACCACGCGAGCGCCACCAACAATCGCAAAAACACCACCCATCTAATACACCATCTACCTCGACTATCTATGAATACCTCCTCTATCACAAAACGCTGTCATCCAAAAACGCACCCTTGAACCTTCAAAAATAAACGCACCACCTGCTAATATTAAATGTGTGTACCGGTTAGAAATATTATTAAAAAATTATTAACGTCGGGATTAATTTTTAAATTCCCAACAAATTCTTTGTCGAATATAGCGAGAAAAATTGACGGACTAGTGGCGCGTGCGGTCGCGGAACAAGTTTCAAATTGAATTAACTGGTGATACTGACCTGTTGCGGGATAATTCCGGCCATTGGCGCGGACCGGAGTTACACAAGTTATCTACAGTGGCACGCACGTTACTTTTTACCTTGTTTAATTATTCTCGTCAATATCGGCGGTGGTGCCACCTTACGAAAATTAAATGTCCCGACAAAGAAATTCGTATATTTAATTTATCGTATCTTTAAGCAAATACTGTTTTATATTTCCGTCAAGACGAAATAGAGTAACGAACGCGAAAGAGCAAAAATATGTTTATGTTAAGTAAAAATAATAAAATGCAGGCGGAAAGATCTCTAGCCGTTTGACAGATTAACAAACTAACATCATTTTTTCATATAACAGTTAATTACGTGTAGTATTGTATCTGTTAGTAAAGATGTACTATTTGAACCTGCAACTTTCAGTTTTTCCAACAATTGAGCTATTGCCCTCGTAATAAACAACGCCCCCACGTTTGTGGGGATGAATATACAATATTTACTTTATTTTATCTTATATCCATTTTAAGTGAACGAAGCATATTTAAAACTGAGCTATCATCACTGTAGTTCAATATCTAACTTGTGTAAAACATTGTAGTGGCACCAATTAAGATTTTTATTATTATTAATAAGGGGGTTGTTTAAAGGATCTCACAGGTTTTTCACCATGATGCACCCCCTCTTCTGGTAGATCACGACACACGAAACCAAAACTTATTTTTTTTCTGATTGAAACAATATCGAGTAATATTGCCTTAGCTACGATATATCATAACACGCTTATATGAAGTGCGCATATTTCCCTAGGAAAATATAAACATCAAAAAAATGTCATTAATAGCTTCTCGCAAGAATTGTTTTAATTGCTCTGGGGACAACATCTCCGATTTCTTAGGAAGGTATCCTTTATGGATTTTACTGCTTTGGATTTTACCGGAACCAAACAATCGCTGTCTTTCGTCGCTTGCGTTAACACATAGTTTGACATTTCACCAATTTATGAAACAACGCAAATATAAATCCAGTCAACTGTGATATTTACAAACAAGGCCCTTAGCAACGTTACCAATCCGATGAATTGAAAAATTTACAATCCAATATTTTCCCATTTACAGAACAATATTCTTTCAATCAGAAAAAAACTATTGATTACAACACGGGAAATAATAATAATAATAAATGCTTTATTCAAAAAAGGGACCATACATGATACAAACATAACATAACAATAATTAAACTTATGTCAAGTAAAGCCGCAAATTGAATACGTCATAAGAAAAAATAAAGTGATAGTATAAACTATTGCAGTTATACTATAGCTAACTGAGTATACGTATTTTACATTAATTAAACAAAAAAATCCGCAACCGAATACAGTTCTTTGTTAATTAAGAATGTTTTTAATTCTCTTTTAAATTCATTTATGTCGGTTATGTTTTTCAAATAATCTGGCATTCTATTAAATATTCGCAAGGATGCGTATGCAGCAGATTTCTTTGAAATATGAATACATTTCCCTTGGTTGTCTGTACATCCCTCGGGCTCCGCCCTCGGGATGTAACTATACTATTCATATTTCCCTAGTTGTAATAATAGCTATTAATTTACAAAGCCAACAATTGAAATATTATTAAAACTGTTTATTAATAAAAAAAAAATACATCAGGCTTCATTATGCAACGAATTTGTGACGTCACAGTTTTCAAAAGACTCCCAAAGCCGCAATTCCGCTGACCTCCAATAAGTTTTTCTGCTTGGAGCCTAAATAATAATAGTTCGTATGGCGTAAACGTTGTTGGTGAATGTGTTGAAGTATTGCAGCTGGTAAACACTTATCCCAATTAGTTTGGTCGACATTTACACAATTCTGTAGGTGGTCCTGCTAGGTTTTTATGTGAACGCTTACTTTGTGGGTGTAAAATGGTTGTTTGAACTTCTTTAAGTCCGTATATCTCTAAATAACACAAAAGAGCACTATTTTCCATTAAAATGGTTGTTTGAACTTCTATTTATTTTTACTAAAGTCCATACGTCTCTAAATAACACAAAATAACACTATTTTCGATTAAAATGGTTGTTTGAACTTCTATTTATTTTTACTAGAGTTCATACGTTATTATACAGGGTGTTTCAAATTCGAGGCTCACCATGTCGATCTCGCTTGTTCGAAGAGATAGAATGTATGTTTAAATTTGGCACTTTTGCAGAATTTTATGCTGATTAATAATCCACTGCAAAGAAGTACTTAAATTGTTTTGTTTTTTAATTAAGTCCAAAAAACTGAAAAAACTGATTTTCGTTTTTACTTTCTCCGTTACAAAGTACGAGAAAGTATTGTGATCGTGATTTTTTTTCCAAAAATTTTTTTTACGGAAATATCCGTTTTGGGGTCCCTGGATGCCATTTCAACAATTTCTGGAAAAAACATTTTTGTGTCTGTGTGTGTGTGTCTGCTGTGTGCGCTGTATCTCAAAAACTGATAAAGCAATTGATATTAAACTTTCAACATACGTCTTATTTGATAATCTGAAGAACTGAAAAGCTTTTGGTGAAATTTCGTACACCGGAAGTGTGTGTTTACCTGAACTGTTTTTTGTTTTTTGCCAATATTTTCTTAAATATGAAAAATATCACAAAAATATTAAAACTAATATTGAAGACAACAAAGAAATGAACAACTTTTGCTTGAAAATATTTTTCATAAAATCATTGTTATTCCAGAAAAAAATTTATTAATGTTTTTTTAATTTTTGGTTCATAATTATAAAACGATAATAGTTATAGCAAATTTATATGAATAATAATTGCAGAGAATGCCAAAACTAACAACTTCTAAAGAATAAGTTTTTTCGAAATCTCGTTAGTTTTTGTGTAAACCGAGTTTTTGAATTTGAAGTTTAATTTTTCCATCTTTCATAATTTTGACGTTTTAAACGTCAGTTTCATCTGAGCTTATGCAACGATCGATGTACATTTAAAATATGATTTCAATTAAAAATAAACCATGAAAGCGTAAATATAAATGATATTATCTTGTCGGAGAAAGAAACATGATGGCCACATCACCATTTTTTCTTTATATCTTCGTTATTTGAGGTGATATTTAAAAACAGTAAATACGTTCTTATAGCACTTTTTTATTATCTAATAGATGGCATAGGATTTTTTACTGTAACATATTTCGTTTCTTTTGAACCATCATCAACTTTCGTATTTCTTATGAACGCCATTTTTAATTTTTATTGCATCTCAATGCTCATTTTTTTGTGATGACAACAATATAACACAACATACAATTAATTTCATAAATGAGCATATAATTGTTTAAAACGCTTTTATTGGTAATCTATTTAGCGCTTACTAAAAATCATCCTTGCCATGGAATGAAAATCAATTATAATCTAAATAACTAATCGTTTTCGAACATTATTATTCTTTATGAATAAAAATATCGTTCGATAATTCAAAAATATAAGGGCGAGATATGTTACATATTTTTTATTCAGTAAACAGAAATTTATTAGATGAAAATATAAAAATGTATCTAGAAAAACCCCATCAAACCTTTTTGTTCAAGGATCGACAGAAAATTGGGAGAGTTTAACCATTTAATTAACATAACAAAACATACGGTAATAAAGTTACTCGAGAAGATCGCAATAATATTTTGGAACTGATAATACTCAACTTATCTTAATTTAACGTTTATTTAGAAAACATATTTTAGATAAATCAAAATTCATCAAACTCTTGCAGCTGAATTAAATTTGCCAGCAAATATAATAAACCATATAAAATTCTTTTGGGCCAGACACTTGTGCCTGATTTTTGCATTTTGTAATTGTCTGCTGCAAAAGTGCAATGAAGATGATAATATAAAAAAAACATGATTTGGATTGGACAGATGAATGCAAATTCACAAAGTGTTTTTTTTAAATTTCATGGCACGGATGATTTTTAGAAAGCGCTACATACATTGCCAATAAAAGTGTTTGAAACCATTATATGTTTATTTGTGAAATTAACTGTATGTTGTGTTATATTGTTATCATCACAAAAAAATGAGCATTGAGATACGATAAAAATTAAATATGGCGTCCATAAGAAATAAGAAAGTTGATGATGGGTCAAAAGAAACGAAACATGTTATAACAAAAAATCCTATGCCATCTATTAGATAATAAAAAAGTGCTATAAGAAAGTATTTACCGTTTTTAAATATCACCTCAAATGACGGAGATATAAAGAAAAAACGAAAATCAGTTTTTTGGACTTAATTAAAAAACAAAACAATTTAAGTACTTCTTTGCAGTGGATTATTAATCAGCATAAAATTCTGCAAAAGTGCCAAATTTAAACATACCCTCTATATCTTCTAATAAGCGAGATCCCCATGGTGAGCCTCAAATTTGAAACACCCTGTATAACACAAGAGGTTTGGCTGAAGGACTCCGGTCGATGGCCACTGTATTTATTATGTATTTAGTAAGTACAATAAACGTTTATTATTATTAACACAAGAGAATACTATTTTCTTTGACTTAGATCTAACTTAAAATTATTTATTTAATCGTACTACTTTTTCACCTTTCGGTGTAAATCTTCTTTAATAACTTTTCGCATATGAATCCAACAATTATCCAATTTTTTCTCACTGCGCAACATGCCTCAAGTGCTTGGTACGACTCTAACAGTGTCATTTTGACACAACAATTTGAGGTTATTTTTTTAAATACGAGAACACAGCTTAAGCCAGAACAAGTGACTCTCTGGTGTGTTTGGTAATTGTAAATCAAATTAACAGAGGCAAATTTTGACTAATGTAATCAACACGCACGCCTTGAGTGCTTAGTGCAACTCTAATACTGTCATTTTTACACAGAAATTTTAAGTTATTTTTTGTAAATACGAGAATACTTACAATACAGCTTAGGCCGGGACGGGCGCACTCTGATGTGTTTGGTAATTGTAAATTAAATTAACAGAGGCAAATTTTGACGCTTCGAGTGCTTGGTATAACTCTAATACTGTCATTTTGACACAGCAATTTGAGGTTATTTTTTTAAATACGAGAACAGCTTGGGTCGGGACGAGCGACACTGGTGTGTTTGGTAATTGTAAATTAAATTAACAGAGGCAAATTTTGACGCTTCGAGTGCTTGGTATAACTCTAATACTGTCATTTTGACACAGCAATTTGAGGTTATTTTTTTAAATACGAGAACAGCTTAGGTCGGGACGAGCGACACTCTGGTGTGTTTGGTAATTGTAAATTAAATTAACAGAGGCAAATTTTGACGCTTCGAGTGCTTGGTATAACTCTAATACTGTCATTTTGACACAGCAATTTGAGGTTATTTTTTTAAATACAAGAACAACTTAGATCGGGACGACCGACACTCTGGTGTGTTTGGTAATTGTAAATCAAATTAACAGAGACAAATTTTGACCAACGTAATCCATGGTTTTTTCCACCGGTTGCTAACGTATATACAGTGCGTCCACGGATTGAGTGCACGTAAGGTGTAAATGACAATTTTTTTTAGAGTTGGATCTTCATGTTCTCAGGATCGCTTTTGCTTAGTCTCAAACTAAGATATTGAAAAAATGAGCCAAATCAATTAATATACGGGGTGTTTTTTTGGTCGAATTCTAAAAATTAGTCAAGAGTAAACTGTCTTTATTTTAGCAGATATAACAAAAATATATTAGAAAAAGTTGTTTAGAGTGGCATGCACCATTAAAACCACAAATAAAAAATCTCATGTTAATGAAAAAAATTAAAGCAGCCTGATTTGTATAAAAATTGAAAGTCTTCCATAACTTTTAATTCTAAACAACTTTTTCTAATACATTTTTGTTATATCTGCTAAAATAAAGACAGTTTACTCTTGACTGAGTTTTAGAATTTGGCCAAAAAAACACCCTGTATATTAATTGATTTAGTTTATTTTTTCAATATCTTAGTTTGAGACTAAGCAGGAGCGATCCTCAGAACATGAAGATCCAACTCTAAAAAAAAATTGTCAATTACACCTTATATGCACTCAATCCGTGGACACACTGTATATATATTCTAACATTCAATAGACTATAACAAAGAAAGCGTTCTAGTTTACATAATACATTTTTGAGTAAAAGTTTACCAAACGATTCGGTCTAGAGAAAATTTTTAAGCGCTTCATCGTCGATCATCAATTATCAGTTATTTAAATTCTACATATATATACCAAAAAGTGTTAAATAAAGCCATTATTACTATCATATTACATTCGCAAGCGTCTTATGAATTGACTACATAAATATGAACTGCTAACGCCAACTTCAAGTTTGACTTCACGTGTCGGTGGTGCGTACTAAATTGGTAGCCATTTTATGACTTGCAACTGGTTTTTATTGACGTTGTCACTGCTGCCATCTGCAGTTAAAAAATTACCTAGATAAAAAAACCGTATATGCTTTTGTTTTCAAAAAAGTGATCATCTTATGAATTGACTACATAAATATGGACTGCTGACGCTAACTTCAAGTTTGACTTCACGTGTCGGTGGTGCGTACTAAATTGGTAGCCATTTTATGACTTGCAACTGGTCTTTATTGACGTTGTCGTTGCTGTCATCTGCAGTTACAAAATTACCTAGATAAAAAAACCATGTCTGCTTTTGTTTTAAAAAAAGCGATCATCTTATGAATTGACTACATAAATATGGACTGCTAACACCAACTTCAAGTCAGACTTCACGTGTCGGTGGTGCGTACTAAATTGGTAGCCATTTTGGGTCTATGACATATGACTTGTAACTTTATTGACGTTGTCGTTGCTGCCATCTACAGTTAAAAAATTACCTAGATAAAAAACCGTGTCTGCTTTTGTTTTAAAAAAAGTGATCATCTTATGAATTGACTACATAAATACGGACTGCTAACGCCAACTTCAAGTCAGACTTCACGTGTCGGTGGTGCGTACTAAATTGGCAGCCATTTTGGATCTATGACATACGACTTGCAACTGGTCTTTATTGACGTTGTCGTTGCCGCCATCTGCAGTTAAAAAATTACCTAGATAAAAAAACCGTGTCTGCGTTTTTTTTAAAAAAAGCGATCAATTATTTAAATTCTATATTCTAAAATGTTTTACGATTTGGCTATATAAATATGGAATGCTAACGCCAACTTCAGGTTTGACTCCAATAATTATGGTACACAATTGGCAGCCATTTTGCGTCAATGATCTTTTTTGACATTGTCGTTGCCGCCCTCTGCAGTTAAAAAATTCACTGGATAAAACCGTCTGCTTTAAAAAAAAGAAATACTAATGGAAATCAAACTAGCGTGTGCGACTATTTTAAACCAAATAACCAGCATCGACCGCATGTTTTATAAAAGCGGCGAGCCGCTGTCGCTTTTCTTTGACTTTAAAGGGATGAACGATCCAAATGGTTTCCAGTGGAACTTTATCATCCCCCTGAAAATAGAACGAATTCAAAATAACTTTAAAATATGAATATTTCCAATTTGTGCAGGTTTTTTTTTGCCCACTGTGTATTTTATACATGTAATTTATATAACAAAGTTATCTATTATTATTATTATTATTTATTGCTCTACACATAACCTAAAAATTGCAATGACATAACAAAATTGTTTGTAACTTTTTTACCACCAACAAAAAATCCACCCTAACGAAGACTACTGCGGCAAGAATAGCAAATATACTAAAGTGCTAAATGAAGTTATCTATTATTATTTATTGCACTACACATAACCTAAAAAATGCAATGGCATAACAAAATCGTTAGCAACTTTTTTTACTACCAACAAAAAATCCACCCTAACAAAGCCTACTGCGGCAAGAATAAAATGTGAACCAGAGATGAGTAGAGAGATTGACAACGGAATACAAACGGACGAGACGGTTTTTTCGTCCATATGCTAGCGGCACCTAATACGAGACAATCCGAAACAGGTAACGGAAACAGTCATGTGATCTTATTAATACGTCAACGTCAATCTATTCATCGGCGTAAAGACGCTCGTGGAGCGACGCTCCGGGAAACAATTATCTTTCAGATTGTATAAGGGTTCCCCGTTCCTAATCTCAATAGTTTTCTTGTATTCGGCGATTATCATATCAACAATAATTATTATAATCTGGAAGATAATTGGATTCTACTTGAGAATACGTTACTAAATACAGTGTGTGCCATTTAAAAAAACGAAGTTATTTAACTTTATAAGTTCGGTTTTTCTACCGCATTTTTTTTATCACCCTGTATAATTTTTTGTATGAAATCATGGTTGGCTCTATAGTTCGAACCTTCAAGCAAATAATTGAAATGATTTTAATCGTTCAACGTCAATCACTGGGGCAAAAATAAAATTTCACCCAGACCATGCATTTCAGCAAATCTTCAAATATTTCGAAAACGGCAAACAATAGGTATAGGGAATATTGAAGTAACTCACCCTTGTTTATTCCCTAGAATTCAAAAATGACAAAAAATACAGGGTGTTCCATTTAAAAAAAAACATAAGTTTGGTTTGTAACTTTGTTATGAGACACCCTGTATAAATTTAAATATCTTTAGGGTGTGCAGCTCACTATTATACACAATTTTTGTATAAAACATTTTTCGAAATTTTAAGCACATGATTGACGGTTCCCAGAGCTCTGAAACACCCTGTATATATATTTTTTTGTATTTATAGGTAAAATGGTGAATCCGTTAATAAATAACTAAATAACATGACTGTTTAGGTTACCTGTTTCCTATTAGGTGTCGCTAGCGTAGGAACAAAAAAGTAAGCAAAGGTTGCATTGGCGTTAGCGATCTCTCTTATCTCTGGTATAACCGACTTACCTTAATATCATCAAGATCGAAAACTTCATCCTCCTCCAGCAACGACATGACAACGGCTTCCATCGACATGCCGATGCCGAACGCAATGTGGTCCTTCATGTCCGCCTTGAGTTTTTCGACGGTCAAAAAACCGGAATCGGATCCGAGGTCCTTCATGAAGGAATTAAACTCGACGCAGTAATAGGCCAAGACCTCGTTTTCCTCCAGGAAAACGGTTTCTGTGCAGGAGTAGAGGAAGAAAAATAGATCCAGGGATATCGACGAACATCTAGAACAAAAATATGGTTTCGCTTTACGTTAAATAGAGAAATGATCATCGAGAGTCGAGCATGGAGTAAAATTAGGAAATCTGAGATAATAATATGAAATAGATTATATTAATAATAATAATAATAATAACATATATTTTCCAACAGACACGATATTAACCGAGATTTGCTTACAGTCCTATACGTAGGACGGCAATTTTAAAATCTCTCCTATCTTTACATCTAGAATATCGTCTGCGCAATGTTTTCTCCGAATAAGTACGTTTGGTGATTATTCATCGACATTTGACAGAAGAACGAAAAATAATTGGAGGCCTTAATCACTTGATTTAGTCAGACTCTTGCTTTATTTTAATGTCAGGCATAATGTGGGTTACTACCATCAAATAAAAAGACAGTTTAGAGCAAGGGTAGGCTACCTGGTCCACTAGTGAACGGTGCGTTAGGAAAATGAGTAAGACGACCATTTTCTTTGCTCACAACCTTAAACATTTGATTACCTTTTGCTCCTCAAGGCAGGCGTTGGAATTTTAAAGGCGAGGAGCAAAAAAAAAATGTCATCGATGCCAGGAGTTAGAAGTAGCTAATTTCACGAGATTAACCTAACCTAATGCGGCCCTTACACGGTCATTAATAATAACATTACCAGTAATGACAGTAAATGATGTGCCGAGATCAGAAAATCCGGATTCGCATCATTCCAACTTTGTCGACGTTACACGATCATTATTAATGTCATTCTGATAAAGTAATGTCAGTATTAATGAACGTGTAAGGGCCGCTTAAGGTTTTTGATCATTAAATTTTTACCTTGTCAATTGGAAATCTATCATGATTGTATGCAATGGATTTGTTCCGGTTTCATCGTACTTTATCAAAAAGTTTGGGATCCAAGCGTCTCCGTGTGTGATGGCTGCCAACGGCCCGCGTTCCTCGCAAGACTTGCAGATGATACTGAAACCGGTCGTGTGATAATAGAAAATGATTAATGTAAGAATGTATTCAGATAATTTGAAATTAAACAACTTTCGATGCTTTATACAATTACTCACTAAACGTAAGTTGTTTGATTTTAAATTATCTGAAAATGGAGTAACACATAATAGCGGTCGCAACTATCATCTCTGCAAGAATCAGTGACGGTTTGTGAATTATCGTATATGTACTATTAAATGTAAGAATATAAGGCCGAAAGACCAGGAGTTAATTTTATATTAGTTATATGTAACATTTATCTGCTAAATAAATATATGTATGTGTGTAAGAATTTATTTTTTCGCATCTTATTAAATAATATAAACGTTGTTAAATCGTTTTTGATTGAGAAAGTTGTCCATTATTCGGCCGAATCATTTTCTCCACAGGTGACGTCCAATCAAATGATAGAGGTTTCATTGCCCAACAGTTTAGTTGTTACTATGGTTACGATTCGTTTTTTTGTCAGCGAACTGACATATTTTATTGGCAAGTTAAAAAATAACCACATTAACACATGCAAATCTTAATTATGAAATGTGATTTTGGGTTAAGAATGCCGTTCGAAGATCACCACAGCAGGTTTATCCTTGAAGCATATTTTCGAACAGGGACACCCAACGCAGTTGGAGTTGGAATTATTCCTATCAAAATTGCGAGGAACAATTTCATGAGCAGTTTCCTAATGTTGAGTTTGGTCACAATTACTTTGTGCAACATGTCGTATTGTTACCAGATTCCATGAAACCGGCAGCGTTTCCAAGGGAAAATCTACAGGCCGACCAACTGTCCTTACGGAAGCAGTCGTTGAAGATATTCAACAAAGACTAGATGTGAGTCCGAAGACATCGCTCCGATGTTTGCCTGCTCAGACAAATTTATCGCTCGGTACATGTCAGAAGGCTTGCAAACAAATTTTACAAGGTAACTGCAACTCAACAGTTGCTGCCGCCTGATTATCCTCGCCGAGTGTAGTATTGCAATTGGTTTAACGAGTTCCTGAATGATGACGATTTGTTAGATTTAACGTTCTACAGTGATGAAGCTTGGTTTCACCTTAGCGGCTATGTGAACTCGCAAAACCATGGAATGTGGGCTGCAGAAACCCCCCATATATTTGTTGAGGTTCCGTTACATCCTCAGAAGGTTGGTGTATGGCTGGAAATGTCCCGAAGGAGAATCTATGGCCCTATTTTTTTTAATGACAATATTAACACAGCTCGCTATCGGAAATTACTCTTGAATCCTTTTATCGAACAACTTCATGATGATGAATTGCAGCAAGGATACTTTCAGCAGGACGGAGCTATTGCACATACTGCAAATACAACGTTAAATCACCTGCGGCACTTCTTCGGAGATAGGTTAATTAGCAAAGATCTATGGCCACCTCGCTCACCAGATTTGACACCGCTGGACTATTTTATGTTAGGATATTTAAAAAATAAAGTGTATACTGATCGACTCCACAAGAACTGCGCAATACAATAACAGAAGCGGTGCACAATGTTACACCTGAAAATCTAGAAAATGTCTTCAACAACATGAAACGCCGGGTAAATTTGTGTTTGGATCAAAATGGGCAACACTTTGAACATCTGTTATAGTTTAGTTCAAAATAAATTCCCTAATAGGTCCTGCCACTGGTTAGTACCAACATTAAAAGTTTTTTTTAGGAGCGGAAAATTCAAACAGCTATCAAACAATAACGAACACAGTGTAGCAAAAAAAAAACTTAACCAAATCTGTTTTGACACTGGTCAAAATTTGTCTTTGTTTATTTGAGTCACAATTACTAAACTATAGCCATACTCACCCATCATAGCTTCGCTTGATCCTGGCCTAAGCCATGTGCTCGAATGGAATCATTTATTCATTTAATATTAGATTATTAAAAATTAATCTCAAATGTCAATATGACATTGATCCCTATTCTGTTTTTATCACTTTCGAAAAGTTTTCGATTATCATCGAAAACTTTTCACTTCATGCGAGTTTCCAATTCTGTTTGTATCACCGATCGTGTTTCGAATGACGTCAGTCGAAAAGTTAACTGCAAAATTAACTTAATTACACGTCCCTTCAAGTGCACTCGGTACTGATTTTCCCGCGTAAATTTGAAAAATGGCAAAAGCATTTGTCACACTTACTTTATCACGTTAGAAACGGAATCATACCCGGCGCACTCCATACAGAATAAATTGTTCGCATTGGAGCTTCACACTGGAAACATGGGATGGCGTAAGTATCGCCAAACAGACTAGAATTTGTTACAGCAAATGACGCTAGATGGCCCAACCTGCTAATACAATTTGAAAATCTCGTCCGTAAATCATTCAACGCCAAGCGATAATCGGGGAGGCCGAGTATATGTAAACAAACAAAACCGTAAGTATGTGAATATTCGATTCCTCTCAGTTTTTCGTCTGTTAAAACGAAGAGAAAGTCGTCCATACCTTTCGCGTTATAAATATATTATAAATAATGAGTCGTTTTGTGCCATTAAATCCTGCAAAAATTACAACAGAAACTCTTATATGCATTCCTTCACTAGAAAGGAACCGGTGAGTGATATTTGTTATAAGTACATTTCTTTATTGTCGGTATGAAATTTTAAATGTCGTATTGTTATTTTTTGGGACAAAATATTGTTATCGTTTATTTCTCATAGGTGACGAGGAAATAATTCCATTGTTTGATTCTCCTCATTTTCTAAAGTGTGCGAGGAATAATTTATTGAAATACCGTGCCACCTTCAAATGGAAGGGAACAAAATTTTCTTCTTGCTGGTTGAATATCGAAATATTATTTTATTATTATTATTATACTGTAAGTAACCATTTGTGCAATTTACAATAAATATATTATTTTAATCAATGATTTCCTATTACTCCTACATTTGATTTTAATAAAGTACTGTGAAATTTGGAAACCCGGTTCTACCTGCATCCGCTTTTGCTTCACCAGCGCCATCCCATGACTACATTGACGAATTAAAAATGCGGTAAATGTTTTATACAGAGAGTCGCCGATCTATTTTACTTTATCTATGGTTATCACCGTGATAAAAACAGAATAGGGCCCATTATTGCCGTGATAATGCAAATAATACTTTCTAGAATATGGTCGTTTCATTGGTTAACATTGGGCAGGGAAATGATATTCTTACATTTATTAATAGACTATAGTTATTCTCATCGATTAAGCAAGTATTATTTCGTACTTTCCCGAGC
Source organism: Ocypus olens (assembly GCA_910593695.2). Taxonomy (NCBI): domain Eukaryota; kingdom Metazoa; phylum Arthropoda; class Insecta; order Coleoptera; family Staphylinidae; genus Ocypus; species Ocypus olens. The sequence continues at coordinate 4,840,495 of OU343063.1, forward strand.
CGGTGATAAGGATGTATTATTTATGATCTACTCACCCAAAGAAATCCCTCGCAAAAAGTGTATTTATCTTCGACAAGTATTTCTCCGGCAATTCCTTCGAAACTGCATCCCTGCAGAGGTCTTTCAGCGTACCTTGGAATTTTTCATACCAGTCGCGTTGTTTCTCTGAGAAATACGTTTCCTGCGGTGTAAATCATTTATATTACTAGCAGTGGATGGAGTATAGGCAGTGGTTTAATGGAGGGGGAACGTGGAGGAACGACGTTCCGCCACCTTTTTTCAGAACTCCTTTAGCGCCATCTATGGAATATTTTTTTCATATTTTTTTGCATAAATGGGTAAGTTTGTGACAGTGAAATAATAACAATAACAAAGAGGTAATTTTTCATCAACTCTACGATTAAATCAAAGTAGCATGGGCGCGAAGTGCGAAGTGGTTAAGATAGCCACTGCGCAACACGTTTCAAATGCTCGATTGCCAATATGGACGTTATGTAAGTACCGTACCGTTAATTCATCGGCCGTTTTCTCGAACTCCTGAGGATGCTGATCTCTGTAAGCCACGGCTATCGCGTGGAATCTAGCGAAGAGCTTCATTATCATAAGAATGTGCTCCTGATTTAATCCGTTACTCCTCTGAGCGCTTCCGTATCCTGCGTAGCTCAAATCTTCCATGAGTATGTAATCATTGATGCCGTCAACGCACGTCGATAAACACCTTGAATTTAGATTGGTTTAAATAAATACATCGATAAAAAATTGCTACATACAGATTCATAAAATTTTATTCCGAGCTAAAAGATTAAGCATCGATCTTGCAGCTCGAATTTGTGCAATTCTTTATGTACAAAACAATTATATAACATTCAAGGTCACAGATTTCGCGGAGAAGCTCTCTTGGTGGAAATTCAAGAAGTACCGAACACTTTTTTATATTTTGTTTCCTCCACAAATTAATTTGTGCAATTCGTTACGTACAAAACAATTATATAACATTCAAGGTCACAGATTTCGCGGAGAGGCTCTCTTGGTGGAAATTCAAGAAGTACACTTTTTTATATATTAATAAAGTAGTAATTAATTACTTGAGATTCTGCAGTGAAATCTTACTTAATATAGTAAGAACAACAAATATCAATTAAAACAACTACTCCCCGTGCCTACAAACATCACGAACGCCAACGTTGGCCGTCGTTCGCCACATCGTCTGCACGCGCCTTTAGTCTTATAAAGGAAGACACTGTCTTCTTCTATAGCCTCCTCTACCGAACTTTCACGAACCGCCCCTATTTTCTAGACTTACCTGGGGATTTCTTTAAAAGGTTCCGCCACATTTTTCGATCTCTGGAAAGCGTCCAATGCTGGCCAGACCTTAAAATATAAATCATATGAAGGATATTAAATAAACATCAAAATTTAGTAACAGGGAATGGTTGTCAAGTGGTTTATTCTAAACTAGACTTTCTGCGAATGGTAAAACAGGTATTCTACTTTGCAAGAAGAATCTAAATAGCAATTTCCACATCTATAACATCTTCAGTTTTTGTATGTGGGTATAGTTTGATGAATAGATCTTTGAGTATGCTTACCGAAGACTGAGTTTTCTCGCCTTGGATGACATACGTATACATACGATTGCGTATGATTTAACTTATCGTAGAGAGAGTGAACGCATGTTGTCGGAGCTATGATGTGCACGCAAAGATCCATTGATCAAAGTATATAAAAAAAATTCAGCCATCGTAGGAACCAGTGACGGTTTGCAGGTTTTTTTCTGGTACAGCCGAGGAACAAGAGCTGGCAATACAGATAGGTAGGGTCAGTTGCAGATATCTGTATTACCACCTCTTGTTCCTCGGCTGTACCAGACAAAACCCCGCGAACCGTCACAGGTAGGAACAGAATTAATAAAAATCCTACAATTATTTTATAAACTACTTACTGTGGCAGATTGTATTTGCTAGGTAATATTAATTTAAGATCACTCCAATAAATTAGGTATTAAGAAATAATAGCGATAAATACCTTATTGTAAAAAGCGATTTCATTGGCGAAGAAGTCGGTGGATCGAAACGTTTTCCTCCTGCCGATATTGCTCGGAAGGCCTTTCGCGATCATGTGAATAGTGTGATTTTTGGCTTGTCCGGAGCTAAAAAATAAACACGGGAAATATTTTAAATGGAACAGAAATTTCTTTACAATGATTACACAATTATAATTTCGATCGAGTGCTGAAAACAAAAGTCTCAAACAATGTCCCGATGGTGCAAAGCAAACGAATTTCTTTACAATGATTACACAACTATAATTTCGATCGAGTGCTGAACACATCCTTGCAACAAAAGTCTCGATGGTGCAAAGCAAACGGCCTTACTTTAACCCTTTAGCGACCATGGACACTTATGAGGTGCTTGTTTTATCATGAATTTTGTAGTCAAAATAAATAATTAGGGTAATTTCAAGTTTGGTCTATTGGCTCTTCCCTTTTTGAGTTCTTATATTATTCATAGAAGCGGAGTGATAAGCTCAGCAGTGCCAGAAAAAACTATTTGGTCATTAACCCTGCAGTGGTCGCGCATCTAAACGAGACAACAATGGTCGTGCGGACTACATACGTAGTCCATTTTCAAATTGAAATAACTTTTGTTTTTTATATAACTTCTTTATTTTACTTATGGAATTATAATCAGTAGAGTATGCTTAACTATATAAAATCAGCAAAACTTACGTCCCGCGATTAGTAATTTGAAAGTATCTAGCGCCACAAAAAAACTAACGCTTACCGTTTACGAAATAAAACTGATTTTGTATCAGTGGACTACATATGTAGTCCACGCGACCACTGCAGGGTTAAGGGGTTAAACAGAGTTCTATCCAAAAAATAAAACAATGGATAAATGGGTACAAGCCTACTGGTTAAATCCATTAATTACAAGTTTGTCGGCATTTTAACGTTTCAATTAGCAAAATTACAGCTCCGTATGACGAGTTGTGAGCTTTCAAAAATACAATTAAAGTTCGTAATTACCACCGCGTCAGCGCAACCTATCGGACAGCAGCTGAACTGCTAAGTGCATATTATTAACACCACAAAACACCCGAACTTTATTTATCATTCGATTCAGAATTAAATATTGTATTACTGTTGCTGTCTACATCTCATTGCACAATTTTACATTTTGGTTATATTTGTAGGTATGAAGTTCAGCAGTTTTGGCGCTAGTGGTAAATATGCACTTGGTAGTTCAGCCACCGCCCGGTAGATGGCGCCAACGCGGCGGTAATTACGAACTTGATTTAATTGGATTTTTGAAAGCTCACAACTCGTCGTACGGAGCTACGATTTCCATAATTGAAATGTTAAAATTCTGACAAGTTTAAAATCGGTTTTATTAAACTTGCGCAGAAAAATTGGGAAATAATAAATATTGTTGTTGCAAATATGCCTCCTTTGGGGAGGACAGCCCTTTTTGTAAGGTTCTAGCTATACTGGAATGGCCACAAACCAGTATATAATAATTTAGGTGCGATTGGAAAAGAGAATGGAAAGCAGTGGGGCTCACGGAGTGACTCATGGTACGGCCCTTTGACTATATACTTTAGTATATAGTCAAAGGTACGGCCGAAGTAGCAGAGGTGGTAATACAGATCTCTAGCAATACCTATCCAGTGGCGGTTTCAATTCGCTTATCAATTTTTATTGTTAAAAATTACCGGTATTCCATATTCCAAACAAATAATATAACCAGTAAATTTTTCCAACGCTTTAAAACGTTGGAAAAGGATAGGGAGATTTCACGGAACAGGTGAATGAGAGCGGAAGCACCAGTTTATTTATCTTTTTTTTTAATTACCGTCCCTAGACTAGTTGGCTGGAAACGCCCTTGTACCTATCTGCTACCTCAGCCATATCATAAGTCACTCTGCGAGTCACTGATGGAAAGCAATGCTAACGCCCTTGGAAAAAGTAAATCTAGGTTGGCTTTGAAAATGTTATTATTGACAATCTGTCACTTGCATATTTGTGTGCAATAATAACTTTAAAAATGTTACGTTTCAGTAAAACTAAGCGGACAGACAATCCTAAGATGATTGGATAAAATATTCAAGATTATGAAATAATACAAATTATGGTTATATAATGTTATCAAACATCATATTTCACTCAAGAGTTGACGCTTTGTTTCTCATCCTTTTTTATCTATTGTAATAATTTTAACATGTTACGTTGTTGATTTATGTCATGTCTTATGTAATACACACAATGCGTATAATTCTATTTAATTTATTAATAGTACTTACGTGACTATATTTTATTTGCCTAGTTACTGTATCTATACACTTTACATCATTATCAAAGCGGAATATGTTACGTAGGAGCGGAGAAAGAGGAGAGCCTTGAGGAAGTCCTTATAGTACTTACGTGACTATATTTATTTGCCTAGTTACAATATCTATACACTTTCCATCCGAAGCAAAATAAGTTATGTAGAAGCGGAGAAAGAGGAGAGACTTGAGGAAGTCCTTCTTCATGTGTAAAAGAAGAGGAGAGAGAGCAGTGTTGATTTTGACTTTAAGGGATCTGTTGGAAATAGGGTTACTTTTTCTGTAATTTTTTTTTTGGCCTCGTGAACGTAGCCCCTATAGCCAGCTCAAGACGGCTACTATTTATATACAATTTTAGATGAATAAATGAATAATGTCAGACGTGTACACAACAACCATGGCCCCGACCGAATACTTCTCGATCCCCGAAAAATCTTGGTGATAAAAAAAATGAGGTCGAAAAACCCAACTTATAAAGTTGAATAACTTCGTTTTTTCAAATGGCACACCCTGTATTTAGTAACGTATTCTCAAGTAGAATCCAATTGTCTTTCAGATTATAATAATTATTCCTGATATGATAATCGCCGAATACAAGAAAACTATTGAGATTAGGAACGGGGAACCCTTATACAATCTGAAAGATAATTGGATTCTACTTAAGAATACGTTACTAAATACAGGGTGTGCCATTTGAAAAAACGAAGTTATTCAACTTTATAAGTTCGGTTTTTCTACCGCATTCTTTTTATCACCCTGTATAGTTTTTTGTATGAAATCATGGTTGGCTCTATAGTTCGAAACTTCAACCAAATAATAGAAATGATTTTAATCGTTCAACGTCAATCACTGGGGTAGAAATAAAATTTCACCCAGACCATGCATTTCAACAAATCTTCAAATATTTCGAAAACGGCAAACAATAGGTATAGGGAGTATTGAAGTAACTCACCTTTATTTGCTCCATGTAATTCAAAAATGACAAAAAATACGGGGTGTTCCATTTAACAAAACATAAGTTTGGTCTGTAACTTTGTTATGAGACACCCTGTATAAATTTAAATATTTTTAGGGCGTGCAGCTCGCTATTACACACAACTTTTGTACAAAACAGTTTTCGAAATTTTGAGAAATAAGCACGTGACTGACCGTTCCCAGAGCTCTGAAACACCCTGTATATAATCTCAATAGCATAAGCAAATCCTAACCAAACCTCACACGCCCTTAAACCCACTACTACCAACACACACAATAAAAAATTAACGCCCTTAAACCCACCACTACCAACACACACAATAAAAAAATTAAATACACACTCACCCATCCTTATATTCGTAGCCGACGCTGAACCGCGTAACGGTACTCAAGTAGGAATCGCCTTTCTTCGATTCCGCTCCAAACTTAATATCCTTAATCGAAACCGATTTGGAATTACTTTCCTTTTTCAAAATGTTCTCCAGAACGTCCCGCGTGAACTTAGCCGAAATTAAGTGTTGCAGTTTCTCAATTTCCGCCATTTCTTCTAAAGGATGCTGCAAAAGCGAAGATGCAAACGTTTAATGCGGCGGCGGAGAACTCTCGCTTGGGTTTATAGTACAATTTGAAAGTAATTTGTTGGGACACGTCACGCTTTTCATGGCCATTTCCTTATTTAAAAGCAACGTTGCCGAGTACACAAATTTATCCTTTGTTTGCATCATACTACACACGTGGCCTGTGGGAGTAATTTAGGCAGATCAACACGAAAGGGTGGTGTTATTGCGTAGAGGGGTCAATCACGGCAGGTGTAATGATATTTAAATTATTATTAATTCTAATATATTTATACCGTGAGTTCAGAAAGTTGAAAATAGTTGGCAGCTTGTGTTCTGAAAATCCTTTGACTATACAGGGTGTCCTAAATAGAGTAGGATTGCATGGGTATCTTTCTTATTCTTTAAGCTAGAGATCTGGTTAAATGGGCAATGTTGTGCAGTTTTCTATGCTGATTCAGATTATGTTGAGAAATTTTCAAAATTCCGAGCAGTTTAGAAAATATTTAAAAAAAACTGAAAACCGCGATTTTCAAAAAAATCTCAATAATTATTAAAGATGCGAAAAAAAGTTTTAAATCAAAGTTACTTGGTTTAATTAGGCAAACATGGAAATCAAGTCAAAATAAAATTCAAGATGGCGGTTTCCGAGATATGAATAGCAACTTTCTTATTTCAAATGGCCGCCATATTTGATTTTTACACGCATAAATAGACTTTTTTTTCTCTTTTCAACGATGTACAACAACCTATGTCAAAATAAAAAATAATGGAAATATTAATTGTTTAAATTTTAATTTTAATTTTTTAAATTATTTTTAAAGCAAATGTAACAAAACAAAAAGAGGTAATACAACCAAGTAGTAAAATAACAATAAATTATAAAAAATGCTCAAAATGTTGACCGTTATTGGCCAAACACAATTGACAGCGTTTTACAACACTGCCAGTTACTTTTCGCAATGTGTTGCGATTAATGCCGTTTATTGCCTCTGTCACTGCTTCGCGAAGTTCATCCACATTGTTAAATTGAAGTTACTTCCATAAACTTTGTTTTTTAAAGTGTCCCACAAATAAAAGTCAAGAGGCGTCAAGTCTGCAGATCTGGCTGGCCACTGTACAGGTGTATCAGTCGCTATTACTTTATTATTAAAACGTCCATTTAGATAAGTAATAACATCTCTGGCATTGTGTGCTGGAGCGCCATCTTGCTGGTACCATATTTGCATATTTTGTGCCAAAGGTAAATCATCCAATAAATCTTCTAAGGTTGTTTGAAGAATTTCCAAATAACGTTGTGCAGTTAGAGTTCCATCAAAAATTATAGGACCAAGTAAACGATTTCCCATTATGCCACAAAAAACACTAAAGCCGAACCGTAATTGGTTTCGCCGTGGAATAACCATGTGTGGATTTTCTTGAGCCCAATAGTGCTCGTTATGACGATTAAATAATCCACAATTAGAAAAGTAAGATTCGTCAGTCCATAAAATTGTGTTTATAAAATCACCATTTTCTGTAATTTTTTTTGATTAACCAGCTTCAAAATGTTAATCTACTGATGTTATCATTTGGTTGTAAAGTCTGAGATAGGTGCAATTTATAAGGGTGTAAAATTGTTGATGCTCTAGACTTAGATACGTTAACTTCATTTACTATCTGCCGACATGAAATGTTCGGATTAGCTGCCACACAAGCCAATGTTAATTCTTCATCATCAACGATCATATTTCTATTTCTCTTAGGTTTTTTTAAACTTCCATACAATTGCATATATTCATCCAATCTTTTAAATACCTTAATGTCCGGCTGCCTTCTTTCAGGAAAGTTTGCTTGGTATGTTTGTGCTGCAAGATGGGGGTTTTTGTAACACTTGATGTAATTACAAAACATATCGTATTGTTCAGAAATTGAATAATTCGCCATTTCAAGTAATTAATATTTATCGGTATTACAACAACTTAAGACAATACACATGTATGAATGATTAATACAACTGATAAACTAATGTAAGATGACAGTTAGTCGTTATAACAAATTTTGTTTAATTTTTATTTATGCCTACTTGTTTTAAACTTACAACAATTAATATTTCCATTATTTTTTATTTTGACGTAGGTTGTTGTATATCGTTGAAAAGAGAAAAAAAAGTCTATTTATGCGTGTAAAAATCAAATATGGCGGCCATTTGAAATAAGAAAGTTGGTATTAATATCTCGGAAACCGCCATCTTGAATTTTATTTTGACTTGATTTCTATGTTTGCCTAATTAAACCAAGTAACTTTTATTTAAAACTTTTTTTCGCATCTTTAATAATTATTGAGATATTTGATTTTTTTGAAAATCGCGATTTTCAGTTTTTTTTTAATATTTTCTAAACTGCTCGGAATTTTGAAAATTTCTCAACACAATCTGAATCAGCATAGAAAACTGCACAACATTGCCCATTTAACCAGATATCTAGCTTTAAGAATAAGAAAGATACCCATGCAATCCTACTCTATTTAGAACACCCTGTATACGGATCTCTCCAAGGCATTTGATAGAGTAAACGTTGATTTATTGTTGCGTAAACTTAAAAGTCTGGGGTTTAACACAAATGTTGTAAGCTGGTTAGAATCTTTTCTAAATGGCCGTACACAATCTGTTCAAATAAATGGCGTCTCATCAAATTGTTTTAATGTTACATCAGGGGTCCCTCAGGGATCACACTTCCGTCCGATTTTGTTTCCGGTCTTCATTAATGACATTTGTGATATATTTAAGAATTGTAGGTATTTATTATATGCGGACGATTTGAAATTTTGACGATTTGATTGCGCCATGATTCAAGAAGATCTTGATAGACTAACAATTTGGTATAACCGATATAAACATGGATAAGTGTGTCTTGCAGGGGCCGAAACCAGATTGGGTTTATTTATAGGCTTAACAATAATGAATTACGCTGTGTGCCTGAAATGAAAGATCTTGGTGTGATATTTGATTCTAAATTAACTTTTCGGACCCACATAATATCCAAGTGTAATAAAACCAGAAGTTTATGGGGATTTATCTGGCAAACGTGTAAGAATCTGAATATTCAATGTCTGAAAATACTATATTGTACGCTCGTGCGATCTCATTTAGAATACGCTACTGTTATTTGGAATCCATATTTATTGAGAGATATTAATTTAATCGAGTAATTAAGATGCATTGAATTTAAAGTTGGCCAGCAGCACATATATGTATCTTACAACTACATCACGTCTCGATTAAATATCCTTTCATTAGCTATGAGAAGAAAGATGAGCGATTTATGTTTTTCGCACGCTATCATTAATGGTCGGGTTTCCTCTGCAGATGTACTAGGGTACATAAATTTTCATGTAAATGTTAATAATCGCCGCACTAGAAATTTACCTATTTTTCGAATCACGACTCATACTTCAAATTTTGCGTATCACCATATAGTTTTGAACGTTTATTAAGATCAGCTAATTATTTTAATCAATTTAATTGGTTTCAGTTATTTAATTCATCTTATCCCCACTTTAAATTTCAATTAAGCATTCATATTAATTAATCCATTCATTAAATTAAATTAATTCCATGTACATCGTTTTAATTTCGTAATAGTTAGTTATCTTGTAGTAATGTTACTTATCAACTATTATGTATTAGTTCTTAAGCTATTCACACATGTAAAATTATGTATTATAAAGGGGTTTCCCATTAATAAACAATAACAACAATAAATAAAAAATAAATCCCTCAATACCATTAGCCCGAGATGGACCAGGTGCCCAGGATTCTCGAGGTGAAGACGGAGGGAAATAATCTAGGATTCACCTTTTATTTTCGTGTATATGTATATATATTTAAGTGTATATGTACCCTATGTACATGAAACATGTAAATCTTAGCTGAATAAATTTAATAATAATAAATGAATCAAGGCCGAAAGACTTTAGATCGATAGCCCATGTGAGTCTTTTTTATTTAAAAAAAATATATAAAAAATGTAATCATGCCAAAAGGCTGTTAATAAAGATAATGTTTTTATACTGAATTAATTAATCTTTGCACCATGATTACACCGTACACACAGATTAACAATAATCTGTGGCCGTACAACATTCATGTTTGCACTCCACAAAAGTATTGATTTGTAACACACTGTTGCAATTTTCTTTTACATGTATTTATATCTATTTATAAAAATACATCATTTACAAACCAACTCACCCAACTGTATACAGTAATGAATATTTACCTCCTAAAAATTTGTCAAGCTGGCATTATAACCTAACCTCACTTTACTGTTATTATTTTAGTGAAGTGAATTGAACGTATAATTATGGAAGAAAGACTGCTGTAGAGGTTTAATACTGATCATTGTAATGAACGTGGGGGCGGTTTTGTTCCTGCTGTGTTTCAACCATGCAAACTCCCTTAGGACGTACACGAAAGAGGACATGGCTAAGTTCAGGTAATCGGCAGTAATTTGTGTATTTCTTGTTAATACTGGTGGCTTTGAAATATTGCAGAGACGAGGTTAAAGAGATGTTCTACCACGCCTACAACAGCTACTTGAAATTCGCATATCCCTACGATGAGCTACGGCCGATTAGTTGCGACGGTATAGATACGTACGGAAGGTAATTCTTTTTTTAAATTTGTTTCTTACGCATTCGATGGTGAAATGTCAAATTTAATTTTAAATCTTAGGACCCGTTTACACCAGTGATGGTCTGCGGGGTTTTTCCTGGTAAGGCCGAGGAATAAGATAGGTGCGGTCAAGCAGCCAGCTGTCTCTGCAACTCGGCCGTACAAGAAAAAACCCCGCGAACCGTCACTGGTTTACCCACTCATGAAATAGATAATTTACACGAGGTTGGTGCATTTTCTGTCGTTCTGCTTTGATTTTAGCTTCTTTATTTAATAACATAAATAGCCAGGGGTGGAAGTAATTTTTCGTCAATATTTTCCATTTTCTATACCTTACAACTTTGCCCTCTGATTAAATGAATATAATTTAAAATCCAGTGGTGTCGTGTAGATATTTTTTCATGAAATCGTGTCTCTAATTAATATTGAGTAATTTTGTGAAGCTGCAAGTTGTTGGCAGTGGTTTATCTATTTTTTTTAATCGTTGAAATTATTTAAAAAAATTACAACTTTGCTCTCTGATTAAATGAATATAATTTAAAATCCAGTGGTGTCGTGTAGATATTTTTTCATGAAATCGTGTCTCTAATTAATATTGAGTAATTTTGTGAAGCTGCAAGTTGTCGGCAGTGGTTTATCTATTTTTTTTTAATCGTTGAAATTATTTTTAAAAAAATTACAACTTTGCCCTCTGATTAAATGAATATAATTTAAAATCCAGTGGTGTCATGTATTTTTTCATGAAATCGTGTCTCTAATTAATATTGAGTAATTTTGTGAAGCTGCAAGTTGTTGGCAGCGGTTTATCTATTTTTTTTTAATCGTTGAAATTATTTAAAAAAATTACAACTTTGCCCTCTGATTAAATGAATATAATTTAAAATCCAGTGGTGTCGTGTAGATATTTTTTCATGAAATCGTATCTCTAATTAATATTGAGTAATTTTGTGAAGCTGCAAGTTGTTGGCGGTGGTTTATCTATTTTTTTTTAATCGTTGAAATTATTTTTAAAAAAATTACAACTTTGCCCTCTGATTAAATGAATATAATTTAAAATCCAGTGGTGTCGTGTAGATATTTTTTCATGAAATCGTATCTCTAATTAATATTGAGTAATTTTGTGAAGCTGCAATTTGTTGGCAGTGGTTTATCTATTTTTTTTTTAACCGTTGAAATTATTTAAAAAAATTACAACTTTGCGCTCTGATTTAATTAATATAATTTAAAATCCAGTGGTGTCGTGTAGATATTTTTTCATGAAATCGTATCTCTAATTAATATTGAGTAATTTTGTGAAGCTGCAAGTTGTTGGCAGTGGTTTATCTATTTTTTTTTAATCGTTGAAATTATTTAAAAAAATTACAACTTTGCCCTCTGATTAAATGAATATAATTTAAAATCCAGTGGTGTCGTGTAGATATTTTTTCATGAAATCGTATCTCTGATTAATATCGAATAATTTTGTGAAGCTGAAAGTTGTTGGCAGTGGTTTATCTATTTTTTTTTAATCGTTGAAATTATTTTTAAAAAAATTACAACTTTGCCCTCTGATTTAATGAATATAATTTAAAATCCAGTGGTGTCGTGTAGATATTTTTTCATGAAATCGTATCTCTAATTAATATCGAGTAATTTTGTGAAGCTGCAAGTTGTTGGCAGTGGTTTATCTATTTTTTTTTAATCGTTGAAATTATTTTTAAAAATATTACAACTTTGCCCTCTGATTAAATGAACATAATTTAAAATCCAGTGGTGTCGTGTAGATATTTTTTCATGAAATCGTATCTCTTATTAATATTGAGTAATTTTGTGAAGCTGCAAGTTGTTGGCAGTGGTTTATCTATTTTTTTTTTAAATTTATGAATTTATCGGATTGGTAACGTTGCTAAGGGCCTTGTTTGTAAAAATCATGGTTGACTTGTTTTGGTATTTGCGTTGTTTCATAAATTGGTGAAATGTCAAACTATGTGTTAACGCAAGCGACGAAAGAGTGTGAATGTTTGGTTCCCGTAAAATCCATAAAGGATACCTTCCTAAGAAATCGGAGGTGTTGTCCCGAGAGCAATTAAAACAATTCTTGCGAGAAGCTCCTAATGACAATTGTTTGATGTCTATATTTCCCTAGGGAAATATGAGCACTTCATAATTCCCTAGGGAAATATAAGTGTGTTATGACATATCGTAACTAAAGCAATGTCACTCAATATTGTTTCAATCATTAAAAAAATATATTTACAATTGTTTTGGCCATGGCTGAATGCCCTAAGCCAATTTTCCATCATCTGCGCTTCCTTAACCTGAATTTCTATCTTTTGTTTCTATCTCATCATCATGAAATTTCAACAATTTAAAATTCCTGCACGACTTTACATTAAATCATACAATTAAGTTAAGATTCGATCCGTTTCGTTGTGTAACTGATATATTAACATTTATTTACAGTTATTCTCTCACACTTATAGATGCTCTGGACTCGCTGGCAATCATGGGCAACTACACGGAATTCCAAAGGGTCGTCGATATCTTGACGACGAAGGAGAATTTCGATGCCAACATCAACGTGTCCGTATTCGAGACGAACATTCGCATCATCGGAGGGTTACTGAGCGCCCATCTGCTGTCACACAAGTAAGCGAAGCTCGGCTCAATGCAAACCCTGTTGTGATGTTAGAATGAGACATAACCTCACAAATGTTACGAAAAGTTTGACCCTTTCAGCCCTGGATTTTTATATTTGAAAAAAAAATGTTTGATGGGGAGCTTCTTAATAAAGCCAATAAATACCAAATTTGAACTCATTTGCATAATTGATTAGTGAGGCTTTGTTGAAGTGACATCTAGTGATAAACAGCAAAAGTATGGATTGTCATAGTAAGTAGAGACATGTAAATGTTGCGGTGGCAATTGCGATTTTGCGCGCTCTGGCGGGCGATGCACGCATTATCTTAAAAGTTGAAAGACCTAAATCTATTGGAAATTTTTCGCTCTACAACTTTGGTCTCTTATAATTTTTCCTGAAAATGCATAGTTTTGGCTGAAAATCCAAAAAATCAGCAGAAGGTGGCAAAAGAAATATGTTTTTATTGATAAATCTCAAGAATCCTTAATATTTCTTTTTACAAATTTTTTACATCATTGGAAAGCTTATCAAAAATGCCATGCATTGGTGGCAAGATATATAGGGTGTTCCATTTGAAAAAAAATAGTCATCCATTGTTTTGCGTATGTTGACACCCTGTATAGCAGTATGAACAAAAAAGAACCAAATCCGATTTGTATTATTCTTCATGATGTGGAAAATTCTTTAGTGTATAAAAAATGACGCTAGCTTTGCTAGGAACGCTTCTGTAATGTTTTCAATGTGTACATGTTTTTGCCACAAATTTGCCCATAACTAACCAACCGTCCATTATAGACCCATAGTATCTTATACTATTTTTATCAGCTTCTCAAGAGCGTTGAAAGTAAAGTATAAAATATAGGGTGTTCCATTTAAAAAAACATAACTTTGTTCTGTAATGTATACTGGGACACCCTGTACAAAAACATATATATTTTCAAAATATGCAGAATAAGTGTGGGTACCAGTTCAAGAAAACTAGTAGTCGATATCTGAAATAGCAAATAAGTTATGGGGCTTTTACAGATCGCTGGGTCACCCGGTATAATTAATTTGATTTTCGCGCATGCGTATTGTTTAGTACCGTATACTGCAAAAATCTTTACATGCAAATTTAATCCAGAGCTAGTAATGGTCGTAACCATCTTCTTTACATGAAAACTTAATCTAGAGCCGGCGTCCAGTTGGAACCGGGATGGCCGTGCAACGGACCCCTCTTGAGGTTAGCCGAGGACGTAGCTAAGAGGTTGATAGTGGCTTTCGATACACCCACCGGTATGCCTTACGGTACGGTCAACCTTAGGAAAGGTGTTCCTCCGGGCGAAACCACGGTCACTTGCACAGCCGGCGTGGGAACTTTCATCTTGGAATTTGGCACCCTGAGCAGGTTAACGGGAGATCCGTTATACGAAGAGGTAAGCCTCGTAATAAAATATTTGGGATATAAAAATGCATGCAATGTTACGTTAATGCGAGTTGGGGAATTGGCAAATTTACAAAAAAAAAAACGAATAGGGAGAAACACATTTCTAAGATATGTTGTAATTGCTAAAGTTGTCGAAATTGCTGTCATGAAAGGTGAAATTTTATTTAATTTAAAAAGTCACAGGACTTTGTGCTTCATTGATAAAATAATTAATTCGTGCTTTAAGTTGTCGAAACTACTGTTAAAAAGTGATACCATTTTATTTGAACAGTCGCAATAGTATATAGCGTATCAAGGGCCGAAAATAGGCTTTAGCAACCCGCCGTGAAGGGTTGCTAAAGCATTTCGGCATGAGTTACACTCGATATTTTTTCGCCTGCCTTAAGTAAAAACAGTGTTTCGGGAAATTTTATATCGCGCACCATCGAACTGTCACTGTCAGATTTTTGCATAGCCTACTCATTTTCCGCGGAAGGTTGTCTAGATCTAGATCATGCATATTATTTTATCGGCCCTGGATACGCTAAATTGTAGTTTCGGCCCGATTTTTATGGTTTAAAATAAATGGTTTCGGTAGAGGCAGGCGAAAAAGATTTTGTGCTTCAACGATGAACTGATTTATTCTTACAAATGCTGGCGTATGTTGAATTGGTTGGATTTTGTGCTTACTGTTGCTTCGCCATCTTCAGTTGATTACAAGAAACACCTTAGGGCTCCCTAACGATTATCAATAGTAACAAATATCTAAACTAACAAGGGAACGGTCGGCTACGTACTTCGTATACAGGGTGTCCTAAATAGAGTAGGATTGCATGGGTATCTTTCTTATTCTTAAAGCTAGAGATCTGGTTAAATCGGCAATGTTGTGCAGTTTTCTATGCTGATTCAGATTATGTTGAGAAATTTTCAAAATTCCGAGCAGTTCAGAAAATATTTAAAAAAACTGAAATTCGCGATTTTCAAAAAAATCAAATATCTCAATAATTATTAAAGATGCGAAACAAAGTTTTAAATAAAAGTTACTTGGTTTAATTTGGCAAACATGGAAATCAAGTCAAAATAAAATTCAAGATGGCGGTTTCCGAGATATTAATACCAACTTTCTTATTTCAAATGGCCTCCATATTTGATTTTTACACGCATAAATAGACTTTTTTTTTCTCTTTTCAACGATGTACAACAACCTATGTCAAAATAAAAAATAATGGAAATATTAATTGTTGTATGTTTAAAACAAGTAGGCATAAATAAAAATAAAACAAAATTTGTTATAACGACTAACTGTCATCTTGCATTAGTTTATCAGTTGTATTAATCATTCATACATGTGTATTGTCTTAAGTTGTTGTAATATCGATAAATATTCATTACTTGAAATGGCGAATTATTCAATATCTGAACAATACGATATATTTTGTAATTACATCAAGTGTTACAAAAACCCCCATCTTGCAGCACTAAGTCGCACTAAGCTACAAAAGCAATTCGGTTTCAGGTCTCTATGAACGCACTGCATTCTCTATTCAATCATAAATCGCAAATTGGACTGTTTGGAAATCATGTTGACGTTGCTACTGGCCGCTGGACAGCTCAGGACTCAGGTAATATATACAGGGTGTCTAAAAAGTATTGCATAATGACTTATAAACCGGATGTAATAATAATCTTGATTAGCCTTTCTTGCAGCGGCACGGATCCAGAGGGTTTCCTTGAAACAAATGTACATCATTGCGTTTAAAAAAAAAAACCTCTTAAAAGGGCCAAAAATATTACCCGGTGGCAATTTAAAATTTGGAGGTTACGTTAGATTACTAAACATTTGCACAAATAAAATTGGTTTGTCAATGAAATATACATCCTTGCATTTAAAAAAAAAAAACCTTTTAAAAGGGCCAAAAATATTGCCCGGTGCCAATTTAAAATTTGGAGGTTACGTTAGATTACTAAAAATTTGCACAAATAAAATTGGTCCGCCAATGAAACTGTTTAAATTCGCCGCATCTCGGTGTCTCGGTTAACAGGGAAGTTACGGCAAATGAAAGAAATTGGAGATTTCGTTTTTATTTTTATTTCGAACAAGTGGGCCATGTAGGCTTGCCAGATATAAATTTCGAAAAAGGGGTATATATTTTCGTAATATCGTTTTTCGACGAACAAATAAAGAAAATGAAAATGTACAGGTCCTCACAGCGCCGCAGGAGACTTTTTTTTCAAAAAAGGAGCGTGAGAAAGCTGAAAATTTTTGTATAACTTATTTAGGAGCGAAACATGTTCCATAAAAGGAATTTTAATTTTTTTTTTGTAATATTGTTTTTTATATCATTTCCGCTTCCTTGTTTCTGTGGTTCTTGTGCTGTTTCATAGCGACCCCGACTCTATGAGCTAGCTGGAGCTCATCGAGGGCGGTTTTTCAACGGTTTTTCAGCGGCGTAACGCATGACGCATAAAGCCTAAAGGCACGCATAGCTTGTTTAATCCTCAATTTCATACTTATCGTAGTAGGACGTTTAAAAATTGTTTTTTTTATACACGCTTCTTGAACGCTTTGATGGAATGGGGTATTTTTGGTACCCCTTTCGGATTTTTTGAAAAAGGGTATTTCTAAAATTCCATACAGGGAAAAGGGTATTGTACCCCTAAAAGGGGTACGTCTGGCAAGCCTAGGGCCATGACAAGTGGGATTTGGGGGGTGCAGCGGCGGCCCGTGGATTTCCGTTGGTGAGGCAAAGAAAAAGATGCCGCTCGTGCTGCACTACTTACGCTAATAGAGGAAGCAAATATTCCGTTGCTTTTTTGGTCAAAATTTCACCGCTGAACATCCACGAGCCGCCGCTGGAAGGGTGGATTCTTAATGACCTCTCACACATTGCACCTTATGTTAATTTAACCGTCTCTCTATCTCTTCAAATGCAGAAGTTCTCCTTTGTTTTTATTTTTATTTCGAATAAGTGGGCCATAATAATTATTCCTGATATGATAATCGCCGAATACAAGAAAACTATTGAGATTAGGAACAGGGAACCCTTATACAATCTGAAAGATAATTGGATTCTACTTAAGAACACGTTACTAAATACAGGGTGTGCCATTTGAAAAAATGAACTTATTCAACTTTATAAGTTGGGTTTTTCTACCGCATTTTTTTTATCGCCCTGTATAATTTTTTGTATGAAATTATGGTTGGCTCTATAGTTCGAACCTTCAGCCAAATAATAGAAATGATTTTAATCGTTCAACGTCAATCACTGGGGCAAGAATAAAATTTAATCCAGACCATGCATTTCAACAAATCTTCAAATATTTCGAAAACGGCAAACAATAGATATAGGGAGTATTGAAGTAACTCACCTTTATTTGCTCCATATAATTCAAAAATGACAAAAAATACAGGGTGTTCAATTTAAAAAAAACATAAGTTTGGTCTGTAACTTTGTGATGAGACAGCCTGTATAAATTTAAATATTTTTAGGGCGTGCAGCTCACTATTATACACAACTTTTGTATAAAACATTTTTCGAAATTTTGAAAAATAAGCACGTGATTGACCGTTCCCAGAGCTCTGAAACACCCTATATAAATATATTTGCTATTAGCTGTGGAGAGGTCGACACCGAGTTATATACTTAGGCAGGAGACGAACAGGGATAAAATGGTGTGTGAAACGATGAGGAGGGTGGTGAAATACGAAGAGAAATTGTGGGGTTTAGGGGAGGAGAGATTGGTAAAGGCAGTATGGTGGGGGTGTGTGAATGGGGAAGAGGGGAAATGGAGAAGGGAGAGAAGGAGGATGTATGAGAGGGTGGGGTTATCGGAGGCAAAGGTGATAGAGTGGATGGGGAGGGGGGTGAAGGTGGCGGGGTGGGTGAAGGAAAAAATGAGAGAGGTGGATATGCAGGAGAGACAGGGGCGGATAGAAAGGAGTGAATATAATGATATGTATGGGAGGTGGCAGGTGTACGGGAGAATACCAGAGTATTGGGGGGAAGAAGGATGGAGTAGGGAGGAGAGGGTGAGGTTGGCGAGGGCGAGATGTGGGTCAGGAGAGAAAGGGAGGAAGAGGTGGATGGGGGAGGATTATATGAGATGTGGGCTGTGCGAGTGGGGGAAGGATACATGGAAGCACTTGGCGGAAGAATGTGAGGGGGTGAAAGAAGAATGGGTAGGAGTGAGAGGGAATAGAAGGGTGACGGAATGGATGAGAGAGGATGGGGCAGGAGTGAAGACGCTGGAGAAGGTGGGATGGGAGAAAGAGGGGAGAGGGAGGGAGGGGAGGGGTGGAAGGGGGGGTGAGGGATGTAAAGAGTTTGTTTTGTATATATGGTTATGCCAATAAAGGTTCTTTTTTTTTTTTTTTTTTTTTTTTTTTTTTTATTAGAGTAAAAACATTTTACTCTAAAGGATTTTTTTTGTTTAATTTCTTCTTGTAATTATAGGTATAGGAAGTGGCGTCGACTCATATTTTGAGTACCTAGTAAAGGGCTCGATTCTACTACAGAAACCGGAATTAATGGAAATGTTCAACGAAGTGAGGAAGGGCATCGACAAGTACCTGAAGCGCGACGATTGGTACCTCTGGGTTTCGATGACCAAGGGGCAGGTCACGATACCGGTGTTTCAATCCCTGGAAGCCTATTGGCCGGGAGTGCTTAGTTTAATAGGCGAGTAATTTGAAACGACGTTTGAGTAATGTACGGCTAGTCTACCCAGCCGTGGCAGGTGGGGGTAAAATTGTATCCGCACCGAATTGATTAAGAAAGGAATACCAATTGGAATTATACACTTAAAATTTAAGATGGGCACTGGACAATCAGCCACGGCTGGGTAGACAAGCTGTAGATGGTAAATGATTGAGTTGAGTTTTTATGTCATAATATCATTATTAAAGGTGAATGCCATAAAGACGTTACATAATTATCACCAAGTACGGCTTCACCTCAGAGTTCTACAGAATTCTACATCATTCCCCCAATACAACGCACTGCTTTCATTTTCTCAACTAAAGCGCCATCTATTGGCCGCCGCAAGAAAAACGGCCGGGCTTTTCCTCAGCCCCTCTGTAATAAATCGACAAAGAAACGGAACTTCTTTTTAAGTCATAATCGTGATTTATCATTATTAATTAAAGGTGATACATCGAATGCCATGAAGACGCTACACAATTACCACCAGGTCTGGGCGCAGTACGGCTTCACCCCGGAGTTCTACAACATCCCCCAGATGGAGGCGGGCACCAACAGGGAAAACTACCCCCTGAGACCCGAGCTCATAGAGTCCGTCATGTACCTGTACAGAGCGACGGAGGATCCGTACTTGATACAAGTCGGCGTGGACATTCTGCGCAGCATACAGCACAGCGCGAAAACACCATGCGGCTACGCAACAGTGAGTAATGATAATGTACTCTGTTCACATTTTATTCTCGCCGCAGTGGGCCTTGTTAGGGTGACATTTGTTGGTGGTAAAAAAAGTTACTAACAATTTGGTTATGTCATTGCATTTTGTTGGTTATCTGCAGTGCATTTTATAATATCCTTCATTCACATGTAAAAATATTGTTTGACAACGTTTTATTGAAATTATAGATTCAATCATCACTATCAAAAATACAAGATGCCAATATAAGGACAAAAAAATACTCTGACTGCGGCGAGAATAAAATTTGAACAGAGTGTACCATAAGTTTGTTTTAAATATTGTAACAAATAGCTGAACTACTTATATTCCAGTTAAGAAGACAGTAGGAAGGTTTTTTATTTGTTACGTGTAAAATATCCATTTTCAAGGCCGATTCCGACCATTTTTGAAAAATATCTGTGATTGAAATGTAAACTTTTAAAACAAGTTAGCTATGATTTTACTCAAAATGGGTGCCAGTAAAAAAAATAATGTCGCCTGCAAAAGTTGCTTATTTTTTAAAGACCTTTTCAACGATACCACATTCAACCTTTCATGCCATTTAAAAATCTGAAGTTCTTGACAGGCTCTCAGTGGTGCCAACCATTTTTGGGAATAACAATATTTTATCTCTTTGAATAATTTTAAGCTTTTGAAGCTAATTCCTTAATTAATTGTATTTTTTACAATTTTTTAAATCGTTGAATGCAATTTTCTATTTTCTCAATAAAAGTTTGGAGCGTTGTTATTTTGTTTACACCTAAGATATGGCAATTGTTTTAATGTAAAATCAAAGATGCATTGTTAGTTAATGGATCTTGAGCTTCTTAAGAAATTTCCTTGATTATTATATTTTTTACAATTTTTCAAATCCTTGAACGCAATTTTCAATTTTCCAATCAAAGTTTGGAACGTTGTTTTTTGTTTCCACCTAAGATATGGTATTTGTTTTATTGTAAAATCAAAGATGCATTGTTAATTAATGGATCTTGAGCTTTATAAGCAATTTCCTTGATTATTATATTTCTTACAATTTTTCAAATGATTGAATGCAATTTTCAATTTTCTTATCAAAGTTTGGAACGTTGTTGTTTTGTTTCCACCTAAGATATGGCAATTGTTTTAATGTAAAATCAAGGAGGCATTGTTAGTTAATGGATCTTGAGCTTTTTAAGAAATTTCCTTGATTATTATATTTTTTACAATTTTTCAAATCGTTGAATGCAATTTTCAATTTTCCAATCAAAGTTTGGGACGTTGCTGTTTTGTTTCCACCTAAGATATGACAATTGTTTTAATGGAAAATCAAACATGCATTGTTAGTTAATGGATCTTGAGCTTTATAAGCAATTTCCTTGATTATTATATTTCTTACAATTTTTCAAATCATTGAATGCAATTTTCAATTTTCTTATCAAAGTTTGGAACGTTGTTGTTTTGTTTCCACCTAAGATATGGCAATTGTTTTAATGTAAAATCAAGGAGGCATTGTTAGTTAATGGATCTTGAGCTTTTTATGAAATTTCCTTGATTATTATATTTTTTACAATTTTTCAAATCGTTGAATGCAATTTTCAATTTTCCAATCAAAGTTTGGAACGTTGTTTTTTGTTTCCACCTAAGATATGGTAATTGTTTTATTGTAAAATCAAAGATGCATTGTTAATTAATGGATCTTGAGCTTTATAAGCAATTTCCTTGATTATTATATTTCTTACAATTTTTCAAATCATTGAATGCAATTTTCAATTTTCCAATCAAAGTTTGGAACGTTGCTGTTTTGTTTCCACCTAAGATATGGCAATTGTTTTAATGTAAAATCAAAGATGCATTGTTAGTTAAGCCGTTTTCTCAAAAATAGCCTGATATGGGTAATCTGGTTCATCCAGGGAACGGATGAACCGTTAAAAAGAACCGGTTCACTTTTGAGGCTAAACCAATGAAACGTTAGAAACGGTATGACAGGGAACGAATGAACCATTAAGAGAAACCGGTTCACTAGAGAGGCGAACTAATGAACTGTTAGAAACGGTAGGGAACCGTTTAAAATATTTCGAAAACGGCAAACAATAGGTATAGGGAGTATTGAAGTAACTCACCTTTATTTGCTCCATATAATTCAAAAATGACAAAAAATACAGGGTGTTCCATTTAACAAAACATAAGTTTCATCTGTAACTTTGTTATGAGACACCCTGTATAAATTTAAATATTTTCAGGGCGTGCAGATCACTATTATACACAACTTTTGTAGAAAACATTTTTCGAAATTTTGACAAATAAGCACGTGATTGACCGTTCCCAGAGCTCTGAAACACCCTGTATAATTATTTGTGTAATTATGCCAATAAAGGTTTTTTTTTTAAATTTCGGTACACGCTCATTATAAAATCATATGCCAGAAGGACCGCGTGGTCGATAACGATAATAAAATTAAATTTAATCGTTTTTCGGCGTTTCCAGCAGTTGTACGAACGATTTACGTCAAAAGAAATTTTGCTTGTCTCAGTTTCTGTAAGTCTCACAAATAATTTTTATTACCAAATAGTGTTCAGAATGAGATTCTAGAATTGAAAAAATACAAAAATAAATTTAATTTTCATTACAGATAAAAGACGTAAGAGACCACAGGAAAGAAGACAGAATGGAATCGTTTTTCTTGGCGGAAACCTCGAAGTACTTATACCTCCTATTCGACACCGACAACTTCATCCACAACCAAGGTCAACACGGCACCGTCATCAACACCCCGAACGGAGAATGCGTGATCGACGCCGGCGGTTATATCTTCAACACCGAGGCCCACCCGATCGACCCCGCGGCCTTACACTGTTGCCACACCGTTCCCGAGATAAAACTCCACGATTTCAAAGATCTCCTATCGAAGAAAGACTTATTCAGAGGCGAACGCTTGCGATCGAAGAAGAAACCCGTCCCCGCGCCGGAATTGCTCGTGGTGAACATCGACGCCAACAGCACCGTCGTCGAGGAGGAAAGCGCAAGAAACGACAGCGAGAAAGCCGAGGAGGACGTCATGGAGACCAACCAGTCGTTCACGAAGGAAGGAAGGTCGGACATCGTCGCCGGGTTCATCGAAAAAGTTTTACCCGACGCCGAGGAGAAGTACAACCTCCAGGACATGCTGATGCGGATGCGTTCGCAGAAGAAGCATTTCAGGAACGACACCTGGCGGACGAGCTACAAGGCCCTGAGCTGCAAGGCGCAGCCGTTCCTCCAAAAAATGTCGATTTTCGGCGAGTTTTTCAACGGTTGAATAAAGCCTGACACTACGAACTGTCATTTTATTATCCTGTCACCCAAAATTTTTTCGTGTTAGCGATGCGGGCATGAAGAACTACCATGTCCCAGACCCAGCTCACCACCCAATCGGAGGAGAACGTGCTCACCTCGCGGGGCTACAAAATGCTGAAGAAGTTGGGAGAGGGGTCTTACGCGAAAGTCTACCTGACCGAGTTCCACAATCCCAAGGACGCCGAAAAGAAAATGGAACTGGCCTGTAAAGTGATCGACACCTCGAAGGCGCCGAAGGACTTCGTGAAGAAGTTCCTTCCGCGGGAACTGGACATCCTGGTGAGGCTGAACCACCCGCACATCGTGCACATCCAAAACATCTTCCAGAGGCGCAGCAAGTACTTCATCTTCATGCGGTTCGCCGA
Organism: Ocypus olens; assembly: GCA_910593695.2. NCBI lineage: Eukaryota > Metazoa > Arthropoda > Insecta > Coleoptera > Staphylinidae > Ocypus > Ocypus olens. The sequence goes on from OU343063.1 coordinate 4,864,124, forward strand.
GCTCGGCGATCTCCTGGAGTTTATCGTGAAAAAGGGCGCGGTCTCGGAATCGCAGTGCAGAGTCTGGCTCAGGCAGATAGCGCTGGCGGTGCAGTACCTCCACGAGATGGAGGTCGCCCATCGCGACTTAAAGTGCGAGAACGCGCTGATCACCAGCAACTACAACCTCAAGCTGGCCGATTTCGGTTTCTCGAGGTTCGTGATCGACCCGAACGGCAAGAGGCTGACCTCGGAGACGTACTGCGGCTCGCTGTCGTACGCCGCGCCCGAGATCCTCCGGGGGATCCCCTACCACCCCAAGATCGCCGACGTCTGGTCGATAGGCGTGATCCTGTACATCATGCTCAACAAGGCGATGCCCTTCGACGACGGGAACATCAAGAAACTCTACGAGCAGCAGGTGAACCGGCGGTGGAGGTTCCGCGCGAAGGTCGCCGACTCGCTGAGCGAGCAGGTCAAGAAGCTGGCCGGGCACCTGCTGGAGCCGGAGGTCACGAAGCGGTGGAAGATGGAGCAGATTCTGACCTCCGAGTGGATGGCGCTGGATCCGCACCTGGTGGATCTCACCCCGCAGGAGCGGGCGGCCATACAGCAGGCGCACGAGCAGCGGAAGAGGTTCATGGAGTCGAAGGGCAACCTGCACGAGGCCAGCAAGAGGAAGAACTCCAAGTCGGTGGAGGATATTAAGGTGATGACGAATGCGGTCGACGCGGACGTGAGGGCCAGAAAGATGTCGGTGCCCGGGTTGAAGCCTGAAGAATCCTGACGACAACGAATTGGATGGAAATTGGTGAGAGTTTGGAGGAAGAATTGAGGGATCTATTTTTTTCTTTAAAGAGTAGAGAAGGAATGCCCAACCTCATGAAAATTCAATCTTGAGAAGAGATTTGTGAAGTAACGACTTTTATGAAGATAATACAGCAGTGCATTGATTATTTTCTTTTGGCCAAAAGAAGATTTGACAAGATTAAATCCCGAGAAGTCTGTTTGAGGAGTTGCTAGAAAAATACCAATGAAGTCATTGTGACATTTACAGAAGACTGTTAGAAAATTAAATCCTAAGGAATGAAGATAATAGAGCAGTGCATTGGTTATTTTCTTTTGGCCAAAAGGAGATTTGACAAAATTAAATCCCGAGAAGTCTGTTTGAGGAGTTGCTAGAAAAATACCAATGAAGTCATTGTGACATTTGCAGAAGACTGTTAGAAGATTAAATCCTAAGGAATGAAGATAATAGAGCAGTGCATTGGTTATTTTCTTTTGGCCAAAAGAAGATTTGACAAGATTAAATCCCGAGAAGTCTGTTTGAGGAGTTGCTAGAAAAATACCAATGAAGTCATTGTGACATTTACAGAAGACTGTTAGAAGATTAAATCCTAAGGAATGAAGATAATAGAGCAGTGCATTGGTTATTTTCTTTTGGCCAAAAGAAGATTTGACAAAATTAAATCCCGAGAAGGCTGTTTGAGGAGTTGCTAGAAAAATACCAATGAAGTCATTGTGACATTTACAGAAGACTGTTAGAAGATTAAATCCTAAGGAATGAAGATAATAGAGCAGTGCATTGGTTATTTTCTTTTGGCCAAAAGAAGATTTGACAAGATTAAATCCCGAGAAGTCTGTTTGAGGAGTTGCTAGAAAAATGCCAATGAAGTCATTGTGACATTTACAGAAGACTGTTAGAAGATTAAATCCTAAGGAATGAAGATAATAGAGCAGTGCATTGATTATTTTCTTTTGCCCAAAAGAAGATTTGAAAAGATTAAATCCCGAGAAGGCTGTTTGAGGAGTTGCTAGAAAAATACCAATGATGTCAAGTCATTGTGACATTTACAGAAGACTGTTAGAAGATTAAATCTTAAGCAATGAAGATAATAAAGCAGTGCATTGGAGACCACATTATTATTTTTTTTTGTCAAAAAAAGATTTAACTCTGAAGACTGCTAGAAGATTAAATCCCAAGGAATGAAGATAATAGAGCAGTGCATTGTAGACCACATTTTTTTTTTTTCTGTCAAAAAAAGATGCTAGAAGATTAAGAGCAGTGCAAAAATTGTGAAAATTACAGAAGACAGAAGATTAAAACCAAGGAACACTTGAGATCAGGTTTGAGAATGTCTAGGAAGATGTCGCTTCCCGGATTGAAACCTGAAGAATCCTGACGACAAAGAATTGGATGGAAATTAATGAGAGTTTGGAGGAAGAATTGAAAGATCTACTTTTTTTTTTTAGAAGAGTTGAGAAGAAATGCCCAACCCCATGAAAATTCAATCCTGAGAAGAGATTTGTGAAGCCACGACTTTTTATGAAGATAATAGAGCAGACCACGTTATTTTCTTTTGACCAAAAGAAGATTTGACAAGATGAAATCCCGAGAAGGCTGTTTGAGGAGTTGCTAGAAAAATACCAATGAAGTCATTGTGAAATTTACAGAAGACTGTTAGAAGATGAAGATAATAGAGCAGTGCATTGGAGACATTATTATTTTTTTTGTCAAAAAAAGATTAAACTCAGAAGACTGATAGAAGATTAAATCGTAAGGAATGAAGATAATAGAGCAGTGCATTGGAGACCACATTTTTTTTTTTTGTCAAAAAAAGTTTAAACTCTGAAGACTGCTAGAAGATTAAATCCCAAGGAATGGAGATAATAGAGCAGTGAAAAATTGTGAAAATTACAGAAGACAGAAGATTAAAACCAAGGAACACTTGAGATCAGGCTTGAGATTGTCTAGGAAGATGTCGCTTTCCTGAAGAATCCTGACGACAAAGAATTGGATGGAAATTAATGAGAGTTTGGAGGAAGAATTGAAAGATCTATTTTTTTTTTTAGAAGAGTTGAGAAGAAATGCCCAACCCCATGAAAATTCAATCCTGAGAAGAGATTTGTGAAGCCACGACTTTTTATAAGCGGTGTATTGGAGACCACGTTATTTTCTTTTGGTCAAAAAAAGATTAAGCTCTGAAGACTGTTAGAAGATTAAATCCCAAGGAACACTTGAGGTCAAACTTGAAAATACCAGAATGCCGAGTATTCCATCTTTGAGATACAAACGTAATATCTATGGCCAAAAAAAAAATTAAATTCTGAATCAGATCCTGAGAAGACTTTAAGGAGTTGCAAGAAAAAGGTTAGAAATTTTGTACTAAAAACATCAAGATGCTGCATTCGAATGAAGAAGATTACAGAAGATTTGAATGAATATTGAATCCTGAAGAACACTTGAAATCGGACTTTATGAGATAAAGACTTCTTGAAGACCTTGTTGAACATTACATTTTTTGAAGATGCTATTCTGAGATAAAAACTTCTTGAAGATGCTACGAGGATTAAATCTTTAGAAGATTACTTCAGGGAGTTTGGTCGAAAATAAAACAATGTTGACGAATTCATTATGAAGATTCCAGAAGATTGAATCCTGAAGAACACTTTACGAGGTGAAAACTTTAAGATCCTGAAGAACACTTAAAAACAAACTTTACGAGATGAAAACTTTTTGAAGACGCTAGAAGACGTTAATGAGGATTGAATCTTTAGAAAATTAATGTATCAACAAAATATAAATTTGGAACTATTTAAAGGCGCTAGAAGATGTGTTAAATGTTTAGAAAATTTGAGCTGAAAAATCTAGATAATTAAATCTTTAGAAATATTATTGAAGATCAATTCCTATGGAGAATTAAAGCAGGAAAACAAAATGCCATCTTAATAAATAACAATTTAGAAATACATCTTGAAGATTATTAAATCCTGAGAAACGTAATTTTGATTCAAGCAGACAAAATATAAAATACTTCAAATAAGACTCAAAAAAATTTTTGAATGGTTTGTACAGGTAGTTTGAAGAGATACGTATCGATTAAACAGATTTTGATTTAACCATGGCGAGTAGTTAGTGGTTAAATCTTGTAAGAACTTTGAAGTGTTTTCTTTCTCCGATTATACGGCGAGAAAAAGAATATTTAACACGTTAACTGCCAACTACGAGAATACTCGTAGGTGTTTTATGCAGTTCAAAAGGCCATGGCAGTCAACGTGTTAAAAAAAGGAAATAAACTCTTGGGAAGAACTTCGTCGGTTTCATTTAAAAAAAAGACAATAAAATAAGAAAAAACAAATGAAACTTAAAGTTACGAGATAAGAGCATGTCAATGTTCGTTACTCTTGAATTGCAAACTGAAGTAATTCAGGAGGAAAAAACAAGCTTTTCTGCACGAGAGGATGAAGGAAGAACGTCATGAATTTTAGCCCCGGATTACGCTCCGAGCACACTTAGAATACCTCTATTGTAATCGCTCAAGATTTTTAATACACCATTTTCGATTTTATTAAAACTGCGTTTAATTGGTTAAATTTTTTTTTTAAGTGACAATACTAAACATCTGAATAATAGATTTCGTAACTCTCTAAACTACAGTATTACCTTTGATACATTTCGAGAACGAAATTTGTAATTATATAAAGTTGCACTTTTTCTCGAGCGCTTAAAAAAATATAAAAACAATTGCCAGACACATGAAATTTTCTAAATTTACTTAAACAACATATTACTCCATCATACTGTTAAAATCTACAAACATCCCTTCATTACATTTCGAGATAATTCCACGAGAACGAAATTTGTAATTATCTAAAGTTGCACTTTTTCTCGAGCGCTTAAAAAAATATAAAAACAATTGCCAGACACATGAAATTTTCTGAATTTACTCAAACAACATGATACTGTTAAAATCTGCAAACATCCCTTCACTACATTCCGAGATAATTCCACGAGAACGAAATTTGTAATTATTTTAAAGTGCACTTTTTCTCGAGCGCTTAAAAAAATATAAAAACAATTGCCAGACACTTGAAATTTTCTAAATATACTCAAACAACATATTACTCCATGATACTGTTAAAATCTGCAAACATCCCTTCACTACATTTAGAAATAATTCCACGAGAACGAAATTTGTAATTATTTAAAGTTGCACTTTTTCTCGAGCGCTTAAAAAAATATAAAAACAATTCCCAGATACATGAAATTTTCTCAATATACTCAAACAACATATTGCTCCATGATACTGTTAAAATCTGCAAACATCCCTTCACTACATTTCGAAATAATTCCACGAGAACGAAATTTGTAATTATTTAGTTGCACTTTTTCTAGAGCGCTTAAAAAATATAAAAACAATTGCCAGACACATGAAATTTTCTGAATTTACTCAAACAACATGATACTGTTAAAATCTGCAAACATCCCTTCACTACATTCCGAGATAATTCCACGAGAACGAAATTTGTAATTATTTTAAAGTGCACTTTTTCTCGAGCGCTTAAAAAAATATAAAAACAATTGCCAGACACTTGAAATTTTCTAAATATACTCAAACAACATATTACTCCATGATACTGTCAAAATTTTCAAACATCCCTTCACTGCATTTAGAAATAATTCCACGAGAACGAAATTTGTAATTATTTAGTTGCACTTTTTCTCGAGCGCTTAAAAAATATAAAAACAAGTGCCAGACACTTGAAATTTTCTAAATATACTCAAACAACATATTACTCCATGATACTGTTAAAATCTGCAAACATCCCTTCACTACATTTAGAAATAATTCCACGAGAACGAAATTTGTAATTATTTAGTTGCACTTTTTCTCGAGCGCTTAAAAAAATATAAAAACAAATGCTAGACACTTGAAATTTTCTAAATATACTCAAACAACATATTACTCCATGATGCTGATAAAATCTGCAAACATCCCTTCACAAAATATAAAAACAATATCCAGACAATTGAAATTTTCTAAAATTTACTCAAACAACATATTGCTCCATGTACCATAGATGGCGTTGGTAGAACAAGGCTCGTGGAAGGAAGTAAATGAAAACATTAATATAAGTTGTATATATTATATCAACTATGTTATAAATAAAAATTAAACAATACAAGAAAAAATCGCACCAATAAAAAAAAACGAATTCCACTTAAATTACACAAAAAGATCCACGCAAAAGGTTACAAAAGTGATTAAAAACTAAAACCGCCATGAACTGCGCACAAAACTCCGTCTCGGACCATCCCCGTTAATGATATGTGCGTACTCGATGATTGTCGACACGAAACTCAAAAAATTTAGGGGGAAAAAAAAGGGATGACCCAGTTCACGCTTAGAATACTAAATGCTCACATCTACGACTCTCTACTTAATTTAAATATACATAAATTTGGTCAGTGTTTGTAAACTCCTCTAAAATCTAGGGACTATATAAGATCCAATAATATTTTTTTTTTTAATCAACATGATATAATTATGGTAACAACATCCTTAAATACTGTAATCTGACGGTGTTTATTTTTTTTTTTGGCACAGTCGGGATCCACGCGAATAAAAAAATATTGTCCAATTGTTGTTTTTGTTTACGTCTCGCTGGGCGATTCGTCTGACGTCAAGAAGTGCGTACACAGCGGTGACGGCTCGTGGGGTAACTCGTGGTACGGCCGAGGTAGCAGAGGTGTAAATACAGATCTCTGCAACCGATCCTACCTATCTGGGTGACTCATGGTACACCCGAGGTAGCAGAGGTGGTAATACAGATCTCTGCAATCAACCCTACCTATCGGGGTGACTCATGGTATGGCTGAGGTGGTAATACAGATCTCTGCAACCGACCCTACCCATCGGGGTGACTCATGGTACACCCGAGGTAGCAGAGGTGATAATACAGATCTCTGCAATCGACCCTACCTATCGGGGTGACTCATGGTATGGCTGAGGTGGTAATACAGATCTCTGCAACCGACTCTACCTATCTGGGTGACTCATGGTACACCCGAGCTAGCAGAGGTGGTAATACAGATCTCTGCAACCGACCCTACCAATCTGGGCGACTCATGGTACACCCGAGGTAGCAGAGGTGATAATACAGATAATGCAACCGACTGTATTGCCACCACTGCTACCTCGGCCGTACCAAAAAAAACCCCGCGACCCGTCACTGGTACACAGTTAGTCGGCGCATTCGCGTCCTCTCAAGGGGATGAGAAGCAGAGCGGACAGGGGCACGTGCGTGCGTGCGTGTATGTGTGAGAGGGATGAAGTGTTCGTCTTACATGCAACAAAACGAACCTTTCCGTCGCAGTTTCTGACGTCGCGAATCGGTCGTTAAGGCAATTCTAGGGTCGGGGAAGACTTTCGAAAAAACGTTTCCTTTCGTAGTAAAAATCAACTAAACTCAGTACAAAAATAACAAGCTTTAATTCGAGTTTTTCCTCTCGGTTCGCCGGCGGATCACCTATCGGTTGTGTCTCTCCGGCAGCGGGGAACTCGTCGAGGAGCTGGAGAACGATTCCTCTTCAGCGAGAAGATAGGCAGCCTCTTCCCTTGCGTTCGTCTTCGTCATCTGCTTTCGGTTTCAAGAAAAAAAAAAGAATCACAGATAACCACTTCGTTTGTTTGTCCGGCGTCTGTGGAGCAAGCGGCTACTAATTGTTTATGCGTACAGCGTGGACCAGTTAACGTGCTCACCGTTGAGTTTTTGTACATGGGAAGATGGAAAAAATTTAATTTCTTATACGACGTGGTCAATTTATGGAAAACCATGTAACTTCGTTTTATTTTTTTCAAATGGATAGACGTAGCATCGTTGTATGCACAATTTAAAATTGTTACCAGTTATACAGGGTGTCCCATAAAAAATGTTTTTTTAAATACACCCTGTATTTTTTGTCATTTTTTAATTCTAGGGAACAAATAAAGATGAGTCACTTCAAAATTCCCTATACCTATCGTTTACCGTTTTCGAAATATTTAAAGATTTGTTTGGTATAGGTGAAATTTTATATTTGCCCCAGTGATTAATGTTGAACCATTACAACCATTTCAATTGTTTGGTTGAAGGTTCGAACTATAGCGCCAACCATGATTTCAAATGAAAAATTATACAGGATGATAACGAAAATTTGATAGAAAATCCTAACTTATAAAGTTGGAATATTTCAAGATTTGTTGAAATTTTATATTTGCTCCAGTGATTGACATTGAACCATTACAACCATTTCTATTGTTTGGTCGAAGGTTCGAACTATAGCGCCAACCATGATTTCACATGAAAAATTACACAGGGTGATAACAAAAATGTGGTAGAAAATCCTAACTTGTAAAGTTTGAATATTTGAAGATTTGTTGAAATTTTATATTTGCTCCAGTGATTAACATTGAACCATTATAACTATTTCTATTGCTTGGTTGAAGGTGCGAACTATAGCGCCAACCGTGATTGCATATAAAAAAATATACAGGGTGATAACAAAAATGTGGTAGAAAATCCTAACTTATAGTTTGAATATTTGAAGATTTGTAGAAATTTTATATCTGCCCCAGTGATTGACATTGAACCATTACAACCATTTATATTGTTTAGTTGAAGGCGCGAACTATAACGCCAACCGTGATTGCATATAAAAAAATATACAGGGTGATAACAAACATGTGGTAGAAAATCCTAACTTTACGTTTGAATAACTTACACAACAGCGGTAATATGTGAACCCCTTTAGTTACGTTTTGAGATAGGTAAGTAATGTACATAACCTCAACGATGAGCAATTTACCGGTGCAACTTAATTATAGGACTTATTTTAACAAAACGTTCGATTCTTTATGCGGAAGATATTGTGTATTATAATTTCGCAACATTTTGTTTAAATTACGCCCTAACAAACTGTACAGAATTATATAATAACGTGCTGCTAGATTGTAGTCGACAAATACGTTACAAAAAAAAAAACAGTTGTTATCGATTAGAAAAAAAAAAAAAACAGCATTCAAACCTACGAATAACACAAAGACGGCCTCTGTGAAATAATTGCTTTCACAATTTAAGCAAAATATATACATAACCTTACAAAGCGGAAAGAGGCCTCTTTTAACAATAGCAGACATCATTTACAAACACTAAACTATGTACAGAGTGATCACAAAGTCGCGCAAACCATGGTGCAAATAATCTAACCGATTTTTTTATGATGTAAATGTAATGGTGTTGATATTTGAGGTGAGGAATCTGTGTACAGTACCACAGCAGCACGGTTAATATCAACATACATATACGCTAAATACAGAGTGATATAAAAGTCACGCAACCCAAGGCGCAAATAATCTAACCAATTTTTCTTGTGATGTAAGTGACCGGTGTTGACATTTAAGGCAAAGAATCTGTGTACAGTATCACAGCAGCATGGTTAATGTCAACGTACATATGCGCTAAATACAGAGTGATAAAAAAGTCACGCAACCCAAGGCGCAAATAATCTAACCAATTTTTCTTGTGATGTAAGTGACCGGTGTTGACATTTAATGCAACGAATCTGTGTACAGTATCACAGCAGGATGATTAATGTCAACGTACATATGCGCTAAGTACAGAGTGATAAAAAAGTCACGCAACCCAAGGTGCAAATAATCTAACCAATTTTTCTTGTGATGTAAGTGACCGGTGTTGACATTTAAGGCAAAGAATCTGTGTACAGTATCACAGCAGGATGGTTAATATCAACGTACATATGCGCTAAATACAGAGTGATAAAAAAGTCACGCAACCCAAGGTGCAAATAATCTAACCAATTTTTCTTGTGATGTAAGTAACCGGTGTTGATATTTGAGGCGAGGAGCTTGTGCACAGCGCCGCAACAACAAGAATTTTCATCCTGAAGAAGTGCATAAGAAGTATGTGTTACGAAACCGCCGCGGCACGCCATGCGGAGGCACATTCCGGGAATATATCTCTAAATAAATCAACCGTTAAACATCAGTACAATAAATTTAAGAAAAATGGGAGTGTGTCAGATGCCCCCCAAGAGGCAGACCGACTGTTCACATCCAAAACAAATTGACAGATGTCAGTGCAACAATGTTCAGAAGCCCGCAGAAGTCTAGTCAAAGTGTGTTCGAGATAATCATCCCCAAACAGCATTTATTGAAATTCCCGGGCTGTGCTGTTCTGAAGTTGATCGAGAATTTTAAAAACAATTGCCACAAAATTGAAACTTTCCAAAATTACACAAAATTGTTTATGCTTTGCGAATGTACAACTGCGAGGAAATACTTAAAACTGTTTCCATTTTAAATCAGAATTGCGTAGAAGTTACCGAGCGTATCGTGCATTGTGGGTCATGGAACATGTGATGCCCGATGTGGAGGAATTGAATAATTGATATTGGCATTGGTCAGACGAGGCTTGGTTTCACCTTAATGTACAAAATTCGTGTTTGTGATGCCTGTTCAGGTCCAAATGTGAGAAGAAGTAAATGGTGGCCATTTTCACCATCTAAACTTGTACCTCCATAAGTTGCGTGACGTTTTGATCACTCTGTATAATTGCAGAATAGCTAAAATCTTGGTACAATAAAAACAGATTTGTTCAGTAGTGCTCATATTTAGTTGATGATTGGTATTATTCACACGACGCTAGACCTCTTCACGCCCAGGTTCGCCACATGTGGCAACAAGCAAAAAATGAATACAAAAACATTGTACAAAAAAAATTACTTCTTTAGCGCCATCTATGGAATATTTTTTCATATTTTTTTGCATAAATGGGAAAGTTTGTGACAGTGTAGAAAAAGTTAACAACAACAAAGAAGTAATTTTTCATCAAACCTGGGATTACATCAAAGCAGCATGGGCGCGAAGTGGTTAATGCACAAAATTCGTATTTGTGGCGTCTTTTCATATCCAAATGTGAGAAGAAGTAAGTGGTAGCCATTTCCACCATCCGATTTAGTACCTCCATACATTACGTGACTTTTTGATCACTCTGTACAATTGCAGAAGAGTTATGATCTTAGTACAATAAAACAGGCATTTGTTCAGTAGTGCCCAACTTGGTAATGTCTTGATGGAGTGTATTTGAAGTTATTTTTTCTTGGGCATTTCCCTGCATTTCTGCGATTTACAGACCCTAGTTACGGTGCAATCCTGAGTTACATCGGCTGATGAGCATCATTTTAGAATACAATATGGCGTCAGACGTTAGAAAACTCTGGTCGAAAGCTACAAATGTCGGATGCATCAGACATTCCCGACAGCTTAAACTGCAGGCATGGCATGGGAAGTAGCGAGGAAAGGAGGCAGAGACGTAGTGTGGCAACATTACTCGTCATGCCGCACATCATGCTCCTCGTCATTCCCACTGCGCCCTGTTTTGTCGGTTTTTGGGCGCGAGTCAAAGGACTGGCAATATGAACGCGTACGACCTAATGCGGAGCGCTGCGATTAATTGCGCGAGTAGAGCAGTGTGTAGGCAGAGAGGGCAACATAGCGGGGAGCATAGTGTAGCTGAGGCATTACTAATACGCAGGGTGCAGACGTATAATAGCCTCTCTCTTTTTGATCGCAGGCGCAACCCTGAATGTATCATAATAAATGGGAATAGCACCGAGTTAATTTACCCTCTCCGTACGTTGAGTTGCCTACAGTCAAGTCATTTTGATTTAATCCCCCTCATGCGGACGTTTACCGTACTTCTGATGGTTAATGTTCAATTATTTTGGTCGAAAGACGCAACCGAGGATGACACACACGCCAGTGAATCATATCTCTAAATAACACCAACATGGAATTTTAAGAGCTGTTACATTCAATCCCGATAACCGAATTGATAATGTTTTTGGGGAATGGTACACACTTCTATGTCAGAACAGACATCAAACACTCCGCCGATCCGCTGACGCTGCCGATCTGCAGACATCACCGATCCGAGGTTAGGGGTACAGTCCGGTCACCCATCCGTTTTCTTGTCGGGCATCCCGGTGCTTGCCTTTCGTGAAGTCAATTCTCATCGCGACGCCGCACAGTGGACAGATTGGAACATACACATCTAAACAACTATAGGTGTTAGAAAAAAATGTTTCCGATAAAAGGTTTAAAAAGATCTATTTACCGATCTTATTAGTTTGACCTTGAGTGGCATCACCGGGGTCAAGGCAAGGCTATCCTAATTTTTATAAATGAAATACCCTTTCCTTATTGCATATTTTTATAGGTCTTCTCGAGTCCTTTTATTATTTGAGTCAGCCGTTTCAAAGTTATTGTATGTTGGCGACACACTCAAGGCCAAACCAATAGATCTCTTTAAACCGTACAACATTTTTTTCTAACCCTCATAGTTTTTTAGATATGCCGATGTCCGCTAATTTCTACTGTTCGTCCCACTGTGCGCCGACTCCGCGAGCTAGCTGGAGGTCAAGGGCAAACGGTTTTCGCCCCTCGCTTCGAAACCCCACCGCCGTGACGTATTGAAGATGATTTTAGCATCATATACGACGATAAAATCAATTTTTTTTTCTTAAAAGAAAAATGGCTTACACCAATTGCTGTTCAATGAGGCACAAGTGATAATTGAAAAATAAAATAAACGCGAGGGCACAAACACTGCACTTCCGTGAGCCTGCGTGGCCATTCTTCATTTCACCGTGATTCCTTGGTCACGAGGCAGGGTAGAGTTCCACTAGGTCACTCCAAGCGACACACACACACGTGAAAGAAATACTTATTGTTGGTTTAATCGTACCAAAATTTGCATTGCCTAGGTTGTTGAAACCTGGCAATAATGAAGGCAACAACAAACACGTAGGCTAAATTTGTGCAGGCGGTCACGCGACCGTGCTGCTGCTCACGTAGTAACTTCGAACGTTTAACAACAAACAGATAGGCTAAATTTGATCAAGCGACTGTGCTGCTTCTTACGGAGTAATTTCGAACTAAAAGTTCAACAACAAACACATAGGTTAAATTTGAGCAGGCGGTCATGTTCGAACGCCACTGGTCTGTCCTGAAATTGTCGATAAAATATTTTCATATAGTCTATTTATTCTACAGATTGAGTTGTAAAAACTCAGTCATTCTCACTGGCCGATTCGAAAAATTGCGGGAAATTCAAAAACGCCCAAATGACGCAGAACAAATGCAAATGGCTGCGATCGTCGGCCTCATTGTAGTATGTCAGCTGTTTTAGCACCTTTCTGCTTGTTTGATTTAAATGCTCTATCTCCACCAAAACGAAGCCGTGAGAGGTGTATTTCAGTGTCCGCCAAGAAATTGATTGTTAATATTTTTACGGTGTGTCAGGAAAATGATAATAAATTTACATGGTGTAAATCAGACTGCGATTGTGGGCGTTTTTACAACTCTATCCGCAGAATGAAAGACTATAGGCAAAACCGTCTTCAAAGTTTTACCGTTTTATTTTATCAAAATTCGCACTGTCTAGGTTATAGAAATTCGATAAAACGTGAAGGCAGCAACACACATGCATACGCACTAAAATAATAGATGTTCGTTCAGTTCTGCAAACATTACCAACATATACTTCGCAACTGACTGTGTAACACTAAAATAAAACACATTTGCTTCAATCTACTCAACATTAGCAGTCGTCAAAAAAAAAAACTATTTGCTTAGTAGTACCAGCTTTGGCATGAAAGCGCTAAAAGTCAATAAAAAAAAATTAAACACTAAAAAAGTATATGTTCAGTGGTGCCAACTTTAACCTCATAGATAGCTTGCAGAAAGTCGACAGAAAACAAAATGCACGGTGGCTTAAACTGGCTATAAAAAAAAAACTATTTGCTTAGTAGTGCCAGCTTCAGCATGAAAACGGTAAGAGAAGTCAGTAAAAAAAAATTAAACACTAAAAAAGTATATGTTCAGTGGTGCCAACCTTAACCTCATAGATAGCTTGCAGAGTCAACACAAAACAGAATGCACAGTACCTCCAACTTGACAATAAAAAAAGCTATTTGCTTATTATTTGCCAGTTTCAGCATAAAAGTCAATAAAAAATAAATAAAAACACTAAAAAGTATATGTTCAGAGGTGCCAACATTACCAACATATACTTTGCAACCGATTGTGTAAGCACATTTAATTCAATCTACCCAACGTAAGCATCATAATTATTTGCAGTCGTCAAAAAAAAAAAAAAACTACTTGTTTAGATGCTTAGTAGTGCCAGCTTCAGAAACAAAAAAGAAAAACTATTTGCTTAGTAGTGCCAGCTTCAGCGTGAAAGCGCTAAGAGAAAGTCAGTAACAAAAAAAATTAAACACTAAAAAGTATATGTTCAGTGGTGCCAACCTTAACCTCATAGATAGTTTGCAGAAAGTCAACAGAAAACAAAATGCACAGTGGCTCAAACTTAACAATGAATTATCAGTATTTCTGGTACCTAGATCCCGGTAAAGCATGAAAAGAATATTCACACCGACTTCAGTCACATTTCCAAAAAATAAGCTCAAAGCTCAATGCCGTGGAAACATTACGTTTCTCAGTGTGTTCTAAATGCGTAATTATAATCTGGTGTGTATCAACGTAAGAAAATATCATTTAAGAATTTAAAAAAAAAAACAATAACCACTTACGATTTTGGTTCATCTTTTTACTGTCATTTTTATAGGTTTTGATCGAAATTTGATATTTCAAATATTTATTTTGTAGGTCATTTGATTCTTTTAATTAACTTTTTCTTTTGAATTTATTTTGCTTGATTGGATAGGTTGGTACCTGTATACTTCCAAGGTCATACGCGAAGTCGCCAACAGACACATTATTGACAGTTTGTTATTCGTATTGTTCTTGGCTTTTGACTATTTTTTGAATTTTTGCCATGTTATAAAAAATTTTAACTGCAAATCGTAAGACTATTAAACGTTATTGTTTTTTTTATGCACACGATTAAATTTTCGCCATGGAGAATACCTTTTTGACTGTTGTTATAAAAATATTTAACTGCAAATCGTAAGCCTATTAAACGTTATTGTTTTTTTTTATGCACACGATTATAATTACGTATTTCTTGAAACGGAAACAAATTAATTTAAGTAAAAAAAAAAATAAAAAAAACATTGTTAGAAATGTTAGTAACTTACACCCATGGAGTTGTTAAAAGTAGAACCGTTTTGACAATTTTCACCTGAATTTTGGTTTAGTGGGCAAACTAAATCGCCGTAGTCGGCTTCCGATTTGCTCTTATTACGTTTCAGGGAAAAGTGGGACTTCTTCGCAACCTGAAACGAAAAGAAAATGAATAGAAAATATTAAATATACATCGTTTAATTAGCTGCAGTGTATTAAAATTGTGCTGAATGCAATTTTAGACATGTAACAACAAATATCAATTATGTATGTGCATTAGCACGGGGAGTAGTTGTTTTAATTGATATTTGTTGTTCTTACTTAAGTAAGACTTCGCTGCAGAAGCTCAAACAATTACTACTTTATTAATATTGAAAAGAAAATGATTGTAGCGGAAATTACTGTCGGGAATTTTTCAACTCACTTTCAGTTTCGACGCGGGTGTCAGCGGTATGTATCCCAGAGTCGATTCGGCCTCCCTCTTCGCCTGGATGATGTCCTTCCCCAGCAGGGCGTTGAAGTGCGTGTTCAGGTGTCGCCGCAGCAGAGTCTTCCCGGGAGGGATCGACAGCAGCGCCGCCAGCAGCTCGGCGGTGAATTTGTTCTCGTGCACCAGGAGTCCCCCGTGGACGCCCGCACCTCGTAAGTTGGGGGCGTATTCCGCTAGATCTACGGCGCGTAACCATTCCATCACCCTTAAAAACAATTCGAAAAACATATACATACTGTACGAACAATGATCACAGATCAGTCTGCTCTTTTGAATATGTAAAGGTTATGTCGGGTCAAAGTTTTATACCTATGTGTGGTCCAGAGCGATACTTGTTTCGGCGTGGGCAGCTCCGGTTCGTCCGGCAGTGATCTCCTTTGTAGGCAACCGGCGTCGTAGTTATTCTCCCTCAGCACCTGTATACCCCTTTTTATGCTCGCGACGTGTAACATGGAAGTCACGTGCAGCAAAGCCAGGTCGTCCATGGTCAACCTGTGCAGCACCCTTCCGTCGATCCGGTTGAGGAGGAAGGTTTCCTTGTACTGCGGCAGGCCCGTGTCGTCCAACCAACGGAGCACCCAAGCGGTATCGAGTTTGCCTGTGGATTATTAAACAGCATTTTATTAGTTTAAGGAAATGCGAATCATTTGTGCAATGCCATTTTGTTTTAAACAGTGATTTTGTTTTCATGGCACTCTTTACAAACGTAATTTTACAATTTTTGTGTGTCTGGAGATGAATCCCGAGAGAGAAAGTTCCCTCACATACCAAATATCTCCAGACTCGACTGTACCATTATTTTCACCGAAAGGGTTATCGACCTTTGAACTTTCTCCCCTTTGAAAACGATTTACCTGCTTTTGGTAAGAATGGATCGCTGGAGCTGTTTTCTTCGGCATCTATCAGGGCCAGCTGTAGCTTCTTTTTGTGCAGCGGATTCTTAATGACTAGTTCTTTTTCGATTTCGTTTATGTTCGCTTCCAGGAGCTGCTGTCCGGATTTCACCCATTTCTTCGCGTCCGGAACGTACTGGTCCAGCCCTAGGTCCTGCAGCCAATCACAAATGTTTTCCGTGTCCCATTCGATGAACGGTTTGTCAGGCCTGAAGGATTAAAAACGTGAATTATGAATCTTTAGGACTTCTCGCGAGGATTTTGAACACGTGTGCATGCAAAATTTGAGAAATGGAGACAAATTGAAAATTTTGAAAATGTGTCATTTTTTCTGTGAGTTATGAATTTTTGACAATTAACATTTTAATAAAAAAATTAAACAAAATACCTTTAAGCCTTCAAAATTGATTCAAATTTTTTTAAATGTGTCAGTTTTTCTGTGAGATGAATTTTTCAAAATTAACATTTTAATAAAAAAAAATGAAACAAAACACCTTTAAACCTTCAAAATTGATTCAATTTTTTTTAAATGTGTCAATTTTTCTGTGAGATGAATTTTTGAAAATTAACATTTGAATAAAAAAAAATGCAACAAGATACCTTTAAACCTTCAAAATTTATTCAATTTTTTTTAAATGTATCAATTTTTCTGTGAGATCAATTTTTGAAAATTAACATTTTAATAAAAAAAAAATGAAACAAAATACCTTTAAACCTTCAAAATTGATTCAAATTTTTTAAAATGTGTCAATTTTTCTGTGAGATGAATTTTTGAAAATTAACATTTTAATAAAAAAAAAATGAAACAAAATACCTTTAAACCTTCAAAATTGATTCAAATTTTTTAAAATGTGTCAAATTTTCTGTGAATTATGAATTTTTGAAAATTAACATTTTAATAAAAAAAAATGAAACAAAACACCTTTAAACCTTCAAAATTGATTCAAATTTTTTAAAATGTGTCAATTTTTCTGTGAGATGAATTTTTGAAAATTAACATTTTAATAAAAAAAAAATGAAACAAAATACCTTCAAAATTGATTCAAATTTTTTAAAATGTGTCAATTTTGCTGTGAGATGAATTTTTGAAAATTAACATTTTAATTAAAAAAAATGAAACAAATTGATGATTCAAATTTTTTAAAATGTGTCAATTTTTCTGTGAGTCATGAATTTTTGAAAATTAACATTTTAATAAAAAAATAATTAAACAAAATACCTTTAAACCATCAAAATTGATTCAAATTTTTTAAAATGTGTCAATTTTTCTGTGAGATGAATTTTTGAAAATCAACATTTTAATTAAAAAAAAATGAAACAAAACACCTCTAAGCCTTCAAAATTGATTCAAATTTTTAAAAATGTGTCAATTTTTCTGAGAGATTCATTTTTGAAAATTAACATTTTAATTTAAAAAAAAATGAAACAAAACACCTTCAAAATGGATTCAAATTTTTTAAAATGTGTCAATTTTGCTGTGAGATGAATTTTTGAAAATTAACATTTTAATTAAAAAAAATGAAACAAATTGATGATTCAAATTTTTTAAAATGTGTCAATTTTTCTGTGAGTTATGAATTTTTGAAAATTAACATTTTAATAAAAAAAAAATTAAACAAAATACCTTTAAACCATCAAAATTGATTCAAATTTTTTAAAATGTGTCAATTTTTCTGTGAGATGAATTTTTGAAAATTAACATTTGAATAAAAAAAAATGAAACAAGATACCTTTAAACCTTCAAAATTGATTCAATTTTTTTTAAATGTGTCAATTTTTCTGTGAGATGAATTTTTGAAAATCAACATTTTAATTAAAAAAAAATGAAACAAAACACCTCTAAGCCTTCAAAATTGATTCAAATTTTTAAAAATGTGTCAATTTTTCTGAGATTCATTTTTGAAAATTAACATTTTAATTTAAAAAAAAATGAAACAAAACACCTTCAAAATGGATTCAAATTTTTTAAAATGTGTCAATTTTGCTGTGAGATGAATTTTTGAAAATTAACATTTTAATTAAAAAAAATGAAACAAATTGATGATTCAAATTTTTTAAAATGTGTCAATTTTTCTGTGAGTTATGAATTTTTGAAAATTAACATTTTAATAAAAAAAAAATGAAACAAAATACCTTTAAACGTTCAAAATTGATTCAAATTTTTTAAAATGTGTCAATTTTTCTGTAAATTATGAATTTTTGAAAATTAACATTTTAATAAAAAAAAAATTAAAACAAAATACCTTAAACCTTCAAAATTGATTGAAATTTTTTAAAATGTGTCAATTTTTCTGTGAGTTATGAATTTTTGAAAATTAACATTTTAATAAAAAAAAAATGAAACAAATACCTTTAAACCTTCAAAATTGATTCAAATTTTTTAAAATATGTCAATTTTTCTGTGAGTTATGAATTTTTGAAAATTAACATTTAAAAAAAAAAATTAAACAAAAGACCTTTAAACCGTGAAAATTAATTCAAATTTTTTAAAATGTGTCAATTATGAATTTTTGAAAATTAACGTTTTAATTTGTCGAACACTTAAAAAATCGAGAAAAAAATACTTTAATGATAAAATTGCTCAAAATATTTAATAATAATAATTTAGCAGATTTTCCGCTGACTTGGTAAAAAATACAACATGCCAATATAAGGAAAAAATGGTGATGTGGCCATCATGTTACTTTCTCCGACTTGATGGTATCATTTATATTTACGTTTTCATGGTTCATTTTCAATTGAAATCATATTTTAAATGTACATCGAGCGTTGCGTAAACTTGGATGAAACTGACGTTTAAAACGTCAAAATTATGAAACGGAAAAAATATACTTCAAATTCAAAAACTCGGTTTACTCAAAAACTAACGAGATTTCGAAAAAAACTTATTCTTTAGAAGTTGTTCATTTTGTTATTCTCTATAATTATTATTCACACAAATTTGCTGTAACTATCATCGTTTCATAATTATAAACCAAAAGTTAAAAAAAAATAATAAATTTTTTTCTCGAATAGCAATGATTTTATGAAAAATATTTTCAAGCAAAAGATGTTCATTTCTTTGTTGTCTTCAATGTTTGTTTAAATGTTTTTGTGATATTTTTCATATTTAAGAAAATATTGGCAAAAAACAGTTAAGGTAAACACCCACTTCCGGTGTACGAAATTTTACCAAAAGCTTTTCAGTTCTTCAGATTATCAAATAAGACGTATGTTGAAAGTTTCATATCAATTGCTCTATTAGTTTTTGAGATACAGCGCACACAGACAGACACACACACACACACACACACACAGACAGACACACACACACACACACAGACACAAAATTTTTTTTTCCAGAAATTGTTGAAATGGCATCTAGGGACCCCAAAACGGATATTTCCGTAAAAAAAATTTTTGAAAAAAAAATCACGATCACAATACTTTCTCGTACTTCGTAACGGAGAAAGTAAAAATACCCCTACAGCGTATTACCTATTTACGTCCCAAGAAAACATTTAACGTTCCGATATATTAATTCTAAACTAAACATCAACAAACATTTTATAAAACGGAAGAAACTCACTTGATGGTGGGAATTGGATCACTCCATCCGAGTCTTGCGGACGCCGTCGCCCTGACGCCGCCCCTTTGAAACTCGCCGCAGCCCATGCCGAAGTCCTCCAAATTTCCCGACCCCGACCTCTTGATCTTCCCGAAGATCTTCTTGATCCCCTTGTTCTTGTTTCCCTGAACGCTCGGCGACTGCGGTGAATCCCCGTTCTGTTCGTCAATCACAATCTTCTCGGTGTCCGCTGTACAACGTCCAAAGAATTAGAGCGCACGGATAGAAACCGACAAACGGGCAGATAAAGCGACAGAGATAAGCAAAGCAGAGACAGAACACGAGAAGAGAGAGAGGAAGAGTAAGAGAAGATAGCTCCAGTCACATGAATACACAGAGGGAAGAGAGCACTTCTTGCGGTTTTTACTTTTGATCGAAATTTGTGTTGGTCGAGTTTGCAGCAGTCATGGCCAACTCGGTAAACAAGTGAGAGGGAAAATATAAGGAAGGTTTATGGTGTTATTCTGTACAAAAATGTTACCGTTAACAGCGGTGTTATTTGCTAACATCGACAGATGTTATGAATATACTATTCTGTACACTGTCTGTCAACTAACATCGATGTGAATTAACATTTTCGATGTTAAACAACACTTGTTAAAACGATCGACATTACGAGATTGTTAATGGTGATATTTTGAGGTTATTTCGTAGTTTGTGTTTTTCGTCAACAAAAAAGTCAACTCAAGTATTCCAATATTTATGTGCAAGCTTTATGAAACACTCATTTTATTACTAAAAATATCCTCAAAAACGTATTATTAATCATCTATTATAATATACATGAAGTTGGTCGCTCTGTAGACGTTGCACTGTTGCCAATTTGTGTATATCGGGCTGTTCGGAATACACTGTTCAATTTCACATAACATTGCAATGTTAATAACATCGCTGTTAATAACAGTTGTTCAGAATAACACCATAAGGTGGACGGAATTTTGTTCAAGGTGAAAGTCAATTAAAGGTTAGTCGTCTTACAACTCAGCCACAGGGAAAAGGGTGATGTCGGGATGTTCAATATGTACAATTTTGTTGGTGGCGAGAGTGTGCATCTTCGGATAATTTATGTTCGGTTAGAAAAGTATGCTCCCGTGTGCCGAGATTAGTTTTTCGTTATTTGTGCCGTTTAGATTTATATAGATATTTGATTTTGTTGATGCATGCGACAAGGACGAGAGCTATCACCTAAATTGGGCACCGACTGCCCCCTGGCCCGACCCCCCAGAAGTGATGAAAGCCCCATACCAAATGCCACGCCTTTCCTGACCCCATTGGCGGGATTAGCATTTGAGTCCACCACCGATAGAGATGTCCCTCCATTACTTAAAAATTGCTGGCGTGGCAGGCTCGCGTACTGCAGCTCGATCTGCCTCCTGAAATTCGACGGAGGGGTCTGAAAAACAAAACGAAAATTTTAATTCTTACAACAGGAAAATATTTGATTTGGATTCTACGCCGGAAAAGTTCAATTTTTTTTTACTTTCTAACAATACGCCATCTAGTGGAAAAAATAAAAAAACCTTTAGCGAGTTGAACTCTGGCAACATAGGAAATTTTGGGTCTGAAGTTGTTTTGCTTAAGGTACAAAATGGCAACACTTGAAACTTGAATTGCGGGAAGTGAAATATTCATCTTGGGATTAAAAAAATTCTAAAAGGATTATCACTCACCGAATTGTCTTCAAAATTTGTAAATCCGCTTAGAAATATAGTTTTTTTGACATACTGGAAAATAATTGACATCCCTAAGCTGAAAACAAAATGGCGACACTCGAAAGTTGAATTGCGGGAAGTGAAATATTCATCTCGGGATGAAAAACATTCTAAAAGAATTATCACTCGCCGAATTGTCTTCAAAATTTGTAAATCCGCTTACAAATACAGTGTTTTTGACATACTGGAAAATAATTGACATCCCTAAGCTGGAAACAAAATGGCAACACTCGAAACATGAATTCTGGGAAGTGAAATATTCATCTCGGGATGAAAAAAATCCCGAAAGAATTATCACTCGCCGAATTGTCTTCAAAATTTGTAAATCCGCTTAGAAATACAGTGTTTTTGACATACTGGAAAATAATTGACATCCCTAAGCTGGAAACAAAATGGCAACACTCGAAACTTGAATTGCGGGAAGTGAAATATTCATCTCTGGATGAAAAAAATTCTAAAAGAATTATCACTCGCCGAATTGTCTTCAAAATTTGTAAATCCGCTTAGAAATATAGTGTTTTTGACATACTAGAAAATAATTGACATCTCTAAGCTGGAAACAAAATGGCGACACTCGAAACTTGAATTGTGGGAAGTGAAATATTCATCTCGGGATTAAAAAAATTCTAAAAGGATTATCACTCGCCGAATTGTCTTCAAAATTTGTAAATCCGCTTAGAAATATAGTGTTTTTGACATACTGGAAAATAATTGACATCACAGAACACATACCTAGTGTTTTTGACATACTGGAAAATAATTGACATCCCTAAGCTGAAAACAAAATGGCGACACTCGAAAGTTGAATTGCGGGAAGTGAAATATTCATCTCGGGATGAAAAACATTCTAAAAGAATTATCACTCGCCGAATTGTCTTCAAAATTTGTAAATCCGCTTACAAATACAGTGTTTTTGACATACTGGAAAATAATTGACATCCCTAAGCTGAAAACAAGATGGCAACACTCGAAACTTGAATTGCGGGAAGTGAAATATTCATCTCGGGATGAAAAAAATTCTAAAAGGATTATCACTCGCCGAATTGTCTTCAAAATTTGCAAATCCGCTTGCAAATACAGTATTTTTGACATACTGGAAAATAATTGACATCCCTAAGCTGGAAACAAAATGGCGACACTCGAAACTTGAATTGCGGGAAGTGAAATATTCATCTCGGGATTAAAAAAAATCTAAAAGAATTATCACTTGCCGAATTGTCTTCGAAATTTGTAAATCCACTTAGAAATATAGTGTTTTTGACATACTGGAAAATTATTGACATCCGTAAGCAGGAAACAAAATGGCGACACTCGAAACTTGAATAGTGGGAAGTGAAATATTCATCTCGGAATGAAAAAAATTCTAAAAGAATTATCACTCGCCGAATTGTCTTCAAAATTTGTAAATCCGCTTAGAAATATAGTGTTTTTGACATACTGGAAAATAATTGACATCCCTAAGCTGGAAACAAAATGGCAACACTCGAAACTTGAATAGTGGGAAGTGAAATATTCATCTCGGGGATTGTCTTAAAAATTCCTTTAAGTCATGACCCACCTTCGGGGATTGTAGCTCCTGGGTCGTTGACTCCGCTCTTCTAGGTGATGTGCCTGCCGAGTTCATGATTACCGGACTTGGTGAGGGTGACTTCCGTAAGGTCTGAATTCACAAAGAGAATGAAAAAAAGTTTGACACAAAATACAGTCGATAATTATCACCTGGTTGCTCCCATGAACGGGTGTCGAGGTTAAAGTTGCCTGCGGTGACGCCCTCGGTATAAACGGAGGTTTTTTTATCCCATCGGTGGAGTTGTTGTTCAGCTGGGCACTATTCCTGAGCTCTAAATTTTCCCGCTCTAACGCTGCGTGCTGCAGCTTCAGTTCACTTATTGTCGTCATCAATTCCAGTTTTTGTGTCTCCAAAGATGATCTCGAGAGCATCTCCTGAAATTAGGTGTAGTAATGGGTACTATATATATACAATATCTTTATTGACAGACTTTTTACATACATGAAAAAGTAAGAATTATGTTTGTTATCACAATTTGATTAATGTGTTAGTCTGTCAAATGGCTATCGACCCGAGGTCTTTCAGCCCGGATTTGTCAGTCTGTGTAGCGTTAGCCTGTCTCTGATGATGATGTGGGTACTATATTTTTCCGGTTTCTTTAAAAATAGATTTTGAAGACACCCCATCTACCGGAATGCAAATTAGATAACTGAAGAAGAAAATATGCAATGCAGATTTAAAAGCCGCAGCTGCACGGTTAGTTCGATGAAAGCGCTAAAATACAGTTAATCGGCCCTCTGGTGCAGGGTTGTTTTTTAAATAAATAATAGTTAATACATTTTGTTAATAACTGATAAAGTTAATCACTACTAATAATTAAACATTTTTTGAATTTCTACCTTAATAAAAAAAACTGACAAAAATTTTATGTTCTAGGGCTTTTAATTTTACTTTAATTTACTATAGTCTGTCCACGGTACACATAGAGTTGTAAAAACGCCCACAATCGCCAACGCATCATTCTTACTGGCCGATTCGAAAAATTGCGGGAAATCCGCACGTACGAATGCAAATGGTTGACGCGATCGTCAGCTGATTGCCTCATTCTATTGTGTTAGCTGTTAACGTCTGTTTGCGATCGAGTGCCTTTCTGCTTGTTTCATTATATTGCCTCTATCTCCATCGAAACGACGCCGTGCGAAGCATTTTTCAGTGTCCACCAAGGAATCTATACTTAATATTTTTAAGGTGTGTCAGGAAAATTATCCCGAACGCGCCAAAGTTGAAAATGTGGTATTCACCGCAAATGCAGGAAGTACGTTCTTAATTTCTAAATGTACTGGTTCCCAGTGTTGCCAACCTGTGTTTAGTAATTGTCAGTCGAACTTTCAACGAAATGTCGGTAGTTTTTAAAATAGACAGATGGGGAAATTCTTTACTATTTAGACAAAATTATTTGATCCGTTATTCTCGTTATTGAAAATTAAGGGCGATACCAAGAAAGTTAATTATTTTTATTCGAATTATATTCAAGGTCGTATGGTCCCGCACCCCGCCCCACCGGGCTGCATGTAAACCCTTCTCACCCCCGACCCCACGTTTTTTTCGCCCATTACAGCGCTTCATGCGATACAGTGCTTAATGAATAATGCTGTAAATGTTTTGTACATGGAGTGGCCTGTCTATATTAGTTATCTGGAATGCCACAGAGAACGAGGGGATTCACCGACTTACGGATTTGCGATTATGTTTCGATTGGTGATAAGTATGTGAAAGCAAATTCAAATGTTACCAATTAACATTTCCGGTTGATTTGTTAGTATATCTGAGTGAAAATCGGTAGATCGGTAAAATATCGTAGAAAGGTATAAATTGTCTGTAGATCTACCGACATATCGGTAGGGTTGGCAACACTGCTGGTTCCATTGGCTATATTAATATATTTATAGGTGTTTGTGTGGCCAGTGTTTATAAAATACTCAGGCAACATCAATCGGCAAATAAATTTCAGGCTCCTAAAAACCTTCTACGAAACAATATACTAAGCAACATGCAGAGCACGACCAAGACAAAAACTGAACTTTTACAGTTTGGACTGTTCCTAACAGGTGGCGCCACTAGCTCTGTTTAAATAAATTTACATAGTGTAAATCAGACTTTTGCTCACAACAAATGGCGATTGTGGGCGTTTTTACAACTCTATGTGCACCGTGGACAGACTATAGCACTGTAAGATTGATCTTTTCGGAGTAAAAATAATCCAAAAAAGGTAAATATTGGATTGATGAGGCTGTTACTTGGTGAAATTCCATAATGTATGTGGTAAGTAAAACACGTGTGTTTGAGAATTTTCACAAATTTTTAATGTCGAACACTGCGACATATGTTTCGGCACACAGTGGCTTCATCAGGCAGATGATCAAATGATCATCATCGATGAATATTTTATTTCTAAAGTTACCTTTTTTGTATATGGTAAGTAAAACACGTGTGTGAGAATTTTCACAAATTTTTAATGTCGAACACTGCGACATATGTTTCGCCACACAGTGGCTCCATCAGGCAGATGATCAAATGATCATCATGATCAAATGATCATCATGATCAAATGATCATCGTGATCAAATGACCATCATGATCAAATGATCATCATGATCAAATGATCATCATCTGCCTGATGAAGCCACTGTGTGGCGAAACATATGTCGCAGTGTTCGACATTAAAAAATTGTGAAAATTCTCAAACACACGTGTTTTACTTACCACATATAAAAAAGGTAACTTTAGAAATAAAATATTGCATATTAAGAAGGCTGTGATAAAAAAAATCACCATCCCACTTCAGTCGAGGAATATAAAATCGCCTCCACGCGCTCGTTAACAACCCCTTGCTGCAATGTAATTTATACAGAAATAATACTCGACTCCACTTATTGCGAAAACAAATCGGATTTACTCCGCAACTACGGAAAGTTCCTTTTTCCTGTAAGGGATTTTCCTTGTCGATATTCGAAAGAGAGAAATAAGTCCCGCCGCCGCCGACGCGGATTCTGAAATATCGGCTTTTTTAAGCGGACTTAAACTCACCCTCTGCAGCAGATCCTCGGAACTGATCAGCTGCTGCTTCTTCTCGTTGAGGTTCTTCTCCAGGTCGCCGATTTTGTCCCCCTGCGCCTCGATCTGCTCGGTGAGGACCTGCACCTGCAGCTGCAGGTTGTCGCGCTCCGCCTGCAGTTTGCGCATGCGCTCATCCTGATCCGGGGGCTGTAATATTAAAAAGAAATATGCGTTACACTCAAACTGATATAGAGCAATATGAAAATATAGGTGTATATTGAACTTATCGGAATTGGCAAGGAGTAATCAACCCATTGACCCTCCAAAGTAGAACTTAACAAAGTTTAAGGATTTTAAGAATCAACGTTTAGTGTTTAAGAGTTCTCCATCTTTCACTTTTCCCTTAATTCTTAAATGTCATGTCACAGTGTTGCCGTATGTACACATTAAACCTGAATCATCTGTCAAAAAATGCTCCTTGATTTTTTCGGCTGGTGCTGTGAGACGCGAAGAGGCTAACGTCGGTACGAGTTGTGGACTGATTCTGTGAGCGTAACTTTGACTTTTTTCTATGGTTAGGCCCACTCAAGCGACAGCAACAGCCTTCACTAGCCTCTGAAGAGATAGATTTTTGTTATTTGGCAATTCGCGCCGCAAATAAATAAGGCTGCTTGAGGCTGACGTCAGTAAGAGTTGCGGACCCATTCCGCGAGCCTAACTTTGACTTTTTGACGTCTATGGTTAGCTTACTCACTCGATATAGTAACATCTTCCACTAGCATCTGAAGAGATATAATGTTTTGTTAGGTGGAGCGCTTCGGCAACTTGTTTGGTGCTTTAAAATTTGGTAAAACCTTAGCAGACGGTCTTTTGTAGCTGATGAGGGCAGCATTGACAAAGCCAATAGCAGTGGCAATCAATAACTGGTCACTGATGAGCAAAGCGCAGCGCTTCGGCAAGACCGTCTACTAAACTTTAGCCTAAAATATTTCTTTACCTAAAGCCGACGAATTGAAAAAATTATTTGGACATGATATACTAGCGGCGGCTCGCGAATGTTCGGCAGATGAGGTTATGCAAGAAAACTGTCCTTCATAAGGCCAAGTAATGCTCCCAAGCGGTTGTTAACATCTCTCTCGCTCTCTCAGCCTCCTCTACTATAATTCGCGTTCTGCCTGTGTTATACACAAATACATATTAACAAGAAATTGCAACATGGTGTATCTGATCTTAGCATGTAAACTGTGCTATATACAAATAAATATTAACGAGAAATTGCAGCATCAGTGTAAATAAACTACGCATGTAAACTATAGATCATCTATGAAATGACCGCAATCATTTTAGCGTGGGATACAAAAGGATTCGGATTTTGGGGTCTATTTATTTGTTTTCGGTCTTCAATTGAAACCGAGAAAACATATATTTTTACATTTATAATAAAAGTTGCGTACATGTTTCACAAGCATTGCGCATTCGATTAACGAACGATGGTTATGTAACAAAAATAACTGAGGTATCTTTACAGATTTCTTTCTTTCTTTTCCTCTTAAGTTAGATTAGTTGTATTTAGTTCTTCACCGAATAAATGTCTTGTGTTCTGAAAAGCGAATAATATTCTCCCAAGTGCCTTATCACCGGTCAAAATACTACAATAATCCAAGGTTGAAATAGTATATTGCAACAGGACGACATCCAACCTCTGACCCCCGACGCCCGCGAAGAGCGCCTAGGGGTGACACTAGGGTGGTCGGGACATCATGCACCAGCATGACCTCACCGCAAAGAAATTAAAAAAAAAGTTAGATCAGGTTAGATCACGTCAAGTTAGGTTAGGTCAGATTAAGCAACGCTGATGGGCCCAAGCGACGCATACCGATTGGACACGCCAGCTAATTCTGGACATCACCCCGTGGTTCGATCGAAGACATGGCGACCTCACACACTGGCTCGCCAACTGTTGACAGGGCACGGCTGTTTCCAGCACTACCTAAAATGCGTAGGCAAGGCAGCAACAACCCAACGCTTATATTGCATGAACCTTGACGACACAGCAGAGCACATTACGCTACACTGCCCAGCATGGGAAGAGCAGAGATGCGCACTGCAGGAGATTGGGACCATCCTGGACACAAGAACCATGTCAGCCATGACGGATCGGCCAGAAAATTGGAACGCGGTGTCCAACTTCGCGACACTGGTGATGAAGGAGAAACATGAAGACCGCCTGAAGTTAGAGGAAACTGCAAGAGGCATAACGGCTGCATAAGCCAAGGAGAAAGAGCCCCTTATCATTCTATGAGAGTGAGAGGGGATCTCAAAACCGGAGGACCGACCACACAGACCGGCCATTCCAGCGGAACATGAGCTGAGCCTACCGCCTAAAAGAGGGCACGAGATAAATAGACCCAGTGAAAACACTGGGGTCGTGCACCCTTCAGTGGGGTTAACGGGTCTATTTTAGAAACAATCGTTACAATACGATTCGTTAGCTAACTATAATCGTTCGGAACGTCAGTTGCAATGTAGCGAACGATTTAGGTTAAAATGTTATTTTGTAACCAATCGTTAGGCGTTGACCTTGAATGCTTATTCGTAACGATGAACTTGTGATTTTAGAACGAATAGTACACTTGTAGCTCACTTCATTTCTAATTTCGTCAGCGTCGTGACAGTTGACGTTTACATTTCAAATCTAAACATTGTGCTTATTTTTGCGGATACTTTCAAAAATCAAATTATAATTGAATTGAATTAATTTAATTAAGTGATGAAGTGTTAATACTGACTGAAAGTGAAAGTCGAAGTAGTGTCGTGAAAAATCTTGCTCCAGAGATTACTGCACAGCAGTATCAAATATATCTAGAAGAGTTGCAATGGAATGAAGCCCTTCGAAGGAATAAATAGTCCCAAAACCCGGATATTTCGGATGAATCATGGAGGTCATTAGCCCTACAATTAAATGCAGCAGGAGGACCAATAAAAAAAGTTGATCAATGGATTATAGAAGTATTTCTTAGATTTGTCTATACATGTTTCTAAAGCTTTCTTCGAGAATAATGAAGGACTTGTGTCTCATAAATACGAGTTCATGTGCTGAATTCTTCCTCGGAAAATATATTTTCTAGATTTGTAAATAATTTTCTAGTAATATAGGAATAACAATTTTGCATTGAAACACAATGTACAATGATATTATGTAGTTAAATAAAAATTAACTTATCTTCGTTTCAATATTTAATTCTTATCCACCACAAATTACATGAGAAAATTAAATATAAATATATAATTCATATAGTATCAGGTCAAAATATCCGTTAACGATTACAACTGAACGATTTCATCGTTTCGTAACGATTATGAAAAGTTACAAAATTGAGTTTCATTGAAAAATCGTTATCGGAACGAGAATCGAATTACAACGACATCGTTATGAATTATAAAATAGACCTGTAAATCTCTGAAAAAAATTAGGTTAGGTCTGGTCAAGTTATATTAGATCAGGTTAGGTCATGTTATGTTAGGTCAGGTTAGGCCATGTTACGATCAGGTTACACCAGGTCACGTCAGGTTACGTCACAGTACTATTTCCTCTAGGCTGGCCACTTGGCCACTCAGGAGAAACAGCAACGGATCCAGAGAGGAGGAGCTCTTCACTGCCGAAGAGGTAGCCAAGGCGGCCAATGACCTGCCAAAGAGAAAGGCTCCAGCAGCGGTGTGGAGTCGTGACAAAAATGTAGCGACTCCGGCTCCGACTCCTTATTTTTTTTTGTTTCGACTCCGACTCCCACTCCGGCTCCGATGAATTTTTTTGTTCCGACTCCGACTCCTCAAATTTGGAGCCTCCAGACTCCAGGTCCGACTCCGACCCCAAATATTCACCGACTCCACCTCGTCCGACTCCTACTCGTACTCCGACTCCACACTCCTGGGCTCCAGGACCTACAAAATCGTAGCAAAGAAGTTGGGAGCGGGCCTTCCCAATGGGGGCTCCCTAGTACCCGGAGGAAGTCAGGAGGTAGCCAGGGCCTTGTTCCCGACTGTGGAGCCGGCAGTGCTACCAGGACCTTGGAATGAGGGGCCAAGCGAAGGTCAGCTCTTTTCAAGGGTCGCAGCCTTGCCAAGCCGTAAGGCCCCAGGACCAGGAGGAACCCCCAATAAAGCCATCAAATTAGTGACTCGCAGAAAATAACTGACGTACTAAACGCCTCAGTTAAGGAGACCTCCTTTCCGACACGATACAAGCGAGCAAGGCTGGTCTTTATCTCAAAAAATGGGAAATCGAAAAACCGGCCGGCGTGTCTAATTGACAGAACGGGCAGGATCCTGGAGGGCCTGATGGCAGGTAGAGCTAACACGGTTTTGGAGGATACAGGCGAGTTGTCAGCCCGATAGTTTGGCTTCAGAAAGGGCAGGTTGACGGTAGATGCACAAAATCGAGGTAGGTTGTCAAGAGGAAACCGCTAGCAATGAATTCTATATAGAACATTGAGGTGGACTCAAGAAATGTTATCAAGTCTGATTCTATAAAGAGGGACTTGGAAATATTTCTATACCGACCGTTTCCTGATACCGCAGGAAATATTAAGTCCGATTCTATAAAGAGGGACTTGGAAGTATTTCGTAAACCGAATTAGTATCATAATCAACGTGTAAATTAATTAAAGATATAAATAATCTGTGCATTAAGTAAATATTCTGTGACTTAAAGAGCCACCTGTCAACCAGCAACCGCAGACTGGACAGAAATCTGCAATACTGTGGAAGGAAAGCTGTATCCATCTACAGGAAACTGCAATCAATCCGTGACCCGGACAGGATTCTGCACACCGGCACGCAGGAGGTGTTTGCGCCAAAAATTAATTATCATTTCTTATTTTATTGTATATATCGGGTGTGTATAAATTGGCGGATAATCTACACGTGACGATGTTCTTCCTAAAATTCTGAAAAGAAAACTTCGATGAATAAATGTTCTACCATGCCTCATAGGCCATCAGGAGCCATTTAGAAGAAATGTACATTTGGCAACATAGCATTCACGAGCTGCCCTGCTTATCAATCATCTCATGGTTCAGAGTAGAAGGTAATAGATAGATAGAGCGGGGTTTATTTACAGATGCAAGGTAAAACAGGTTATGAGTAAATAGTAAAATCCATTGTAATTGAACAAAACAAAACGAAAATAACACAAAAACACAAATACAAATACAAACTGATAATAATGAGAAAAGCAGAATTGGCACGAATATGGAACTAGCAAGTTTGAATGAATTATTTGTGTCAAAGTGACATAAGCGGGTGTCACGTTGCCGAACGTATTTTGTATGAAAATAAGCTAATTAAGAAGTGTTAAAAATACAAGTTTGAGACAGAAAGATAGCACACACTGACAAATAATTTTCAAACTAGTCATACTGTCGAAATTGCAGGGTTTTCTGTAAATTAATAACGAATAATAACGCATATTTAACGACTGGATGTTCAAACTTAGAGGACCTCGTTAAGGATCAGAAAGCACGGTACAACATTTTAGAATTAGGATAAGCTGCTTAGAATTTTTGAAAGCATATCGTCACGTGTAGATTATCCGCCAATTTATACACACCCGATATAATTTTTATCGAGATAAATATTGATTTAAACAGATGACTCATCTTCGCTCGAAACTTCCAGACACTCTCGCAGGTAGGTATAAATACAAGCGAGGCCGCCCGAAGATCAGTTAGTTAGCGACTTAGTCAGTCATCTGCAACGACCCGCTGCGCTGTGACTCGAGTAATTGTTTGTGTAATCCCCAAAACTCCCAGTGCCTCAACAAACTCCCGCGTAAGAGCATTAGTTAGCAGTAAGCTTTCGGCAATTGCGTTTCTGTGTGTTGTTCTCCGTAGTAGGTAACGTCTAAAATGGATGTTTAAAAAAGAAAAGTGGATTCAGAATGTCGAGTTTTTAAAGAAGAATGGACGTGGAAATACTACTGGCGCCCTCTTTTTCAGAAGCCAATGGGGTCGCGTGCGGCCAGTATGCCTCAAAAAAAGGTTATGTTGGGTCAGGTTACGTCAGGTTCGGTTAGGAAGTCATTGATAGCTCTATGTGTGAGGGGAGCGCGATGGTGGTCGCGAGGAACAGGGCGGTCATGGAGATAAAGGGGTTAAAGTAAGGTATGATGGAGGAAGATGTCCAGCTGGAAACGGCCGGATGCATTGGCGCAAAATTTGACGAGATCGAGATGGTCCGATTCACTAGATATGACCCAGATCTTAGAATCGCCCTGATGATGGGGACGAAGAATGTCATCGAGCGGCTTCTAAGGAAGAGGTTCATAAGATCGGGTGGGCCCGCTGCACCGTCCAGGAGCGCCGAGCGAAACCGCAGGCATGCTGGCCGTGCAGAGGCGGATATTTGCACAAGTAAAGGACGACGAAACAGTTGCAGACGTTGTGACACAGAAGGCCACGTGGAATCGAGGTGTCGCGCTAAGCCCAGATGCGAACCGTATGAGGATGAAGGCTGGGAAGGGGCCCACTTTAGTGAGAACGAGGGTTGTACTGTGCATAAGGCGGCAAGGGGTGAGGTGCTCTAGTAACAGCCAGGGAAGGACCATCAGACTGAGAGTAGCAGGGTCGCAGGTGGACACAGGTGGTGAGGAGGAGGTTATCAAGCAGAGGAGAAAGAACTCCCCAGGGGAGGGTGACATGGTGCGGCACTGGCACGACAGATGAGGAGGAAGGGAACTCACTGGACTTATTGGTGGGATAGGATGGGTTAATGGCGATGAAGGGCACTGTGAGAAGAATTTCAACGGTGATACCAACACTGCCCCCGGTTCAGACGGGCCACTGTTAGCCGTTCGCGGTTATCACGTCCTTCATTAAAAAAGGTTACGTCAGATTAGCTTCCGTCAGGTTAGGTTAAGTAACGACAGGTTATGGTAGGTCAGTTCAGGTAAGGTTACGTTACGACAGCTTATGTTAGGTCAGGTCAGGTCAGGTTAAGACAGGTTAGGTTAGGTCATGTTACGTCGGTTGGGTTGGGTCAGGCCAGGTTATGTCAGATATGGTCAGGTTACATCAGATTAGATTAGGTCGGGTTACGTCACATTAGGTTGGGTCAGGTTACGTCAGATTATGTTAAGTCAGGTTACGTCAGATTAGGTTAGATGACGGCGATCGATCGTCATTACTAACCAAAGCTTACTAACCAAAAGGATATTCTTTTGCCACAGAAGTGTAAGTGGCTAAACTTATTGTCGAACATATTTTAAATACATAAACTGCACACGTGTTGCCAAGCGCAGTCTTAGGCACATCAACAAATTAAACCCATTTTTGCCCTGAACTCATCTTAGATCTCTGAGTTCTTACGATACACGATATGGATCTTCTGAGACTTGTAAACGAAGCAAAAATTTCGCTGCTGTTTTGATCAAATCTTCTGCCACAGTTTTCTCGCCGAAAATCCACGAGGCACCCCTGGTCCATCGACGTTTATCGACACCCTAGTGGTGTAAGCAAGGAATGATAATTTTCAAAATATTAGAGCAAGCTGTTATTATTATTATTAATAATAATTTATATATATATATATTAGAGCTGGTGAAAGCGTACTATAAGCATCATATCTTAGTGAATTAATCTCCATCTAGCAACAACAACAGCTACCTTTGTAGGCGTCCACTGGTATCCCCTACCATCCCCGCCGTAATAATAACAAGGCGGCGGTGGTATATGGTAGGTGCAGGAGCACCCCATGCCCTCCGAATGCCGCATCCTCTCCCCGTACAAATCCGGGTGGCTCCCCCTTTCCAAAAACCTGTCCATCAGCATCGGATTGCTGCCGTACCTCTGCGGATCCATCCTCTCGTGCCTCCGATGGAAATCGAAATAATAATCCTGGTGCGGATTGCAACACCAGCTCTTGCACGGCGCCGCCCCCACGTAATCGTCCAGTCTCGGCGGGGACTTCAGCACGTGCGAGGATCTCGACTTCTGGTCGCGCTCCTGGCGCGATTGCTGGTGGTGCCGTCGCCTGTCGAGGCTTCCCGGCGGCGTTTTCTCCACCGACCGCCTGGGGGTGCGATCGCGCCTGTTGATCGGGGGCTTCGTTACCGGCAGACACTCCTCCCCCTTTTTCTCCTTGATCGGATCCTTGCAGATCCACTGGAAGTCGCCGTTGCATCTGGTCGAGCTATCTGCGGTGTTTTGGTTTTAGTTAGTTTAAAATTTTCGGATGGTTTACGGGCGAACCTTTGAGGTGGTTGTTGGTGCGTTCGGATGATGTCGAGGAGATGTCCGATGATGCGGAGCCGTTGCACCACTTTTCCTGGCTGCCTTTGACCGTCCCGTCTTCGTCCGGGCTGGTGGAGGCTTCGCTACTTCCATCTGCTATTAAATTTTAGGTTTTTTTTTAATCAGAAGGTGGGAGTTATGTCTTGTGAATTGGTCATTGGAGAGTTTGCATAATTTCGCTGGAGGTTTAATAATTGTATGAGGAGTTTTAGTAATGAGTGGATGGTTGTGACTGTCTTTACATGACTATCTGTAATTAGTCAATTGAGATTTTGAAAATTCTTGGTGCAATATGTCCTACAGGTCAAATAAATAGTGATGTGCTAGAAAAATGGAATTTGACTTTCGTCATTTTTCCGTTTCTTGAGGATAACTCTTAAACGCATCTTGAGATTTTGAAAATTCTTGGGGCAAAATGTTTTAAGACAACGATACGCGCAGAAAATAAAGTTTCATCAAAATCAAGTGATTTTTTTTTTTGCAATTCAGTCGGACATATGGATCCACAATTTTTAATTCTGCATTTTCGACTTCAAATTCGTAATCGGTGACGCACGTTCTTTTCGTTCTCAGGATACCAAAATACATAAAGTAAGACAGTAAAATAATTTAGACCAACTTTTTAGGTCAAATACCCCGCACACTGTGGCCTAAAAACTTGGACCAAATAGTCTTTATGTATTTTGGTATTCTGGAGAGACGAAAAAATCGTAAAAAATTGTTTCTGCAAAAATTTACTTTTGCTTTGCCCTACGGTGTGTATTTCGCTATCCCGAGTCCGAAAAAAATGCTTACAATTTTTTTCTGCAGAAACGCTGTTTTATCGGACCTCTAGTTGTTAGCTTGTAGTGCTGGCATGGTCTCAACTTAAAAATTATTAACAGCTACTGGTAAACCAGCGTCGTATTAAGCAATTGATGTACTGATGTGTGTACTCGTCTGTTTCATCCATTTACGTTTATTATTATTACTAATAAAATTAGAATATATTTGTGTGGGTTTAAAATATGCATCTGGTCTAGAATTGAGGCCGTCCCGTCCAAATAAATTTACATTTACTGTTAATTTCACGCTCTTCCTGTTAGGTCAGTGTGCAAAAGGAAATTGCAAATATCTGCGAAATTGGCAGTAAACTGTTAATGCTTTGCAGCTAATTAAACAGAGTTTAACTGCAATCACTTTTACGTAAATTATTACCGTGTCAAATAAATGTTAACACCTTTAAAAATAATTATCGACATAATGTTTAACAACATTTATCTGTATACAGTGTGTTGTAGGGCACTATTTACAATATGACTTGTTACGTCACTATATTTTTTACTTTCTCCGTTACGAAGCACGAGAAAGTATTGTGATCGTAATTTTTTTTTCGAATTTTTTTTTACGGAAATATCCGTTTTGGGGTCCCAAAATGCCATTTCAACAATTTCTGAAAAAAAAAAATTGTGTCTGTGTGTGTGTCTGTCTGTCTGTCTGTCTGTGCGTGCTGTATCTCGAAAACTAATACAGTAATTGATATGAAACTTTGAACATAAGTCTTATTTGTTAATCTGACGAACTAAAAAGCTTTTGGTAAAATTTCGTACACCGGAAGTGGGCGTTTACCTTAACTGTTTTTTGTTTTTTGCCGATATTTTCTTAAATATGAAAAATATCACAAAAACATTTAAACAAACATTGAAGACAACAAAGAAATGAACATCTTTTGCTTGAAAACATTTTTCATAAAATCATTTTTATTCGAGAAAAAAATTTATTTATTTTTTTTAATTTTTAGTTTATAATTATAAAACGATAATAGTTACAGCAAATTTATCTTAATAATAATTGTAGAGAATGCTAAAATGAACAACTTATAAAGAATAAGTTTTTTTCGAAATCCCTTTAGTTTTCGAGTAAACTTAGTTTTTGAATTTGAAGTATAATTTTTCCACCATTTATAATTTTGACGTTTTAAACGTCAGTTTCATCCGAGTCTACAAAACGTTCGATGCAAATTTAAATTGAAAATAAACCACAAAAGCGTAAATGCAAAAGATACCATCAAGTCGGAGAAAGTAACATGATGGCCACATCACCATTTTTTATTAATAACTTTTTAACAAACAACGAGCGCCGATTTTGCGCCGAGATTGGTTGTTTGTCTTGCAAAAACGCATTGAATGAGTCTATTTAGAAGGTTATTAGAAGATGCTCCCCATAGGTAAATAATTACCTTATTTTCTATATCGAAGTTTATTGGCATAACAATAAAACGATAAAGACTAAAAAAAAATTACCAGATGCATTTTTAAATATCTAACAACTCTTATTATGATCATTTTTAGATTTCGTTGATAATTAAAAACAAATAGTCAGTATGCGACACCCTGTATTACCTTAAAAAACTTCTGAAGAAGTAATATTCCAAAAACAGCAAACATAAGGTGTAATTGCGTAGCGATGATATTTCGGTCTCGGGTAAATATTTCCTTAAATTAAAAATTTACATCAAGAGTAAACGTGTACTCATTGCGGGTCAACATTTGCCAAGTAGGCTTACGTCTAATTCCCGGCTGTTTACACTTCGCCTCTTCCCTTCCCGAAACAGGAACGAGCCTCCGACTTCCCGCAACTCAAACAATCTTCAAACGCATTACGTCAACTTTAATTTGGAATAACAAATTAAGGTGCATTAAAATTTGGCCCCATTCTGGGCCCACCCGCACCTACCATTAATTACGTCTCGAAATTTATTACTTCCTTAAAAGTAACTGGAACAATTCCATACATGGCTGGCATTAATTGTTACCGATGGAATTATTAGGTAATTTGAAAATTTTATTTTTGGTAATGTTAGAGTTTTGGTTAAATGTGTAATTTTATATTTCCTTTAAGAAATACCATAAACTCTGAAATAATTAAGAAAACATATAACAAAAGTAATTTTATATGAATAATCAAAATTAAAAAATTTATTTTAAATGTAAGGTAGTAATTAAAAATTAATTGAATGCCAAATTAAATTAATTTTTAATTATTAAAGCCAAACTGAATTTTTACATAGTTACATATGATTTTTTATTCTCGAACTCGTTACTGTTTAATAACTATAGAAATTATCCTAAGGAACAATGTAGAAACCAATAAATAATAACATGAAATATAATCAGTGCTTTATTTTTAATACCGCCATAATTTTAATAAAGTTTTGGTGCCTAAACTAAATATTAAATTAAATATTTTCTTACATTGATTAATCGCGCCATTTACAATAAAACACAATAACACGTCTGGACCTGACGTGGATTTATATTTACCGGAGGTCTGTGTATTATTTTCAATAAGGGAGGCAATTGATGGGCCGCCGTTTTAAGGGCACGAAGGGAGCGTTTTACGTCTCCGATATCTAAAACTGAGCACGAAAACGTAAAAGAGTTGACGTTGATCGGTAAAGATGTCTTGTTCCGGGAAGATAAAATTTAATAGCGCAAAATAATATAACATCGCAGTTTATTCAAGAGAAAACTGCTGTTGGGAAAATATAAAAAGTATAAAGTCACTAAAATTATTACATTTTTTTCAAAACTTCTCACTCAGTTCTCATTAAATTATTCTAAAATCTAGAGATGAAGTGTTAATAATTTTCACAGGAACATAATTTGGCATTCATTATAAGCAAATGTGAGAAGTTTCAAGGCGGTGACAATTGTTTTTATATTTTTTCCAAGTCACTAAAATAATTACATTTTTTCAAAACTTCTCGTTATGTTCCCATTAAATTTTTCCAAAATTTTGGAATGAAGTGTTAATAATTTTCACAGGAACATAATTTGGCATTCATTATAAGCAAATGTGAGAAGTTTCTCAAGGCGGTGACAATTGTTTTTATATTTTTTCCAAGTCACTAAAATTATTACATTTTTTCAAAACTTCGTTCTGTTCTCGTTAAATTTTTCCAAAATTTAGGAATGAAGTGTTAATAATTTTTACAGGAACATAATTTGGCATTCGTTAAAAGCAAGTGTGAGAAGTTTCAAGTCGGTGAGTATTGCTTTTATATTTTTTCCAAATCACTAAAATTATTACATTTTTTCAAAACTTCTCGTTCTGTTCCCGTTAAATTTTTTCAAAATTTAGGAATGAAGTGTTAATTATTTTGACAGGAACATAATTTGGCATTCATTATAAGCAAATGTGAGAAGTTTCAAGTCGGTGACAATTGTTTTTATATTTTTTCCAAGTCACTAAAATAATTACATTTTTTCAAAACTTCTCGTTATGTTCCCATTAAATTTTTCCAAAATTTTGGAATGAAGTGTTCATAATTTTCACAGGAACATAATTTGGCATTCATTATAAGCAAATGTGAGAAGTTTCAAGTCGTTGACAATTGTTTTTATATTTTTTCCAAGTCACTAAAATTATTATATTTTTTCAAAACTTCTCGTTCTGTTCCCGTTAAATTTTTCCAAAATTTAGGAATGAATTGTTAATAATTTTCACAGGAATATAATTTGGCATTCATTATAAGCAAATGTGAGAAGTTTCAAGTCGTTGACATTTGTTTTTATATTTTTTCCAAGTCACTAAAATTATTACATTTTTTCAAAACTTCTCGTTATGTTCCCATTAAATTTTTCCAAAATTTAGGAATGAAGTGTTAATAATTTTCACAGGAACATAATTTGGCATTCGTTAAAAGCAAGTGTGAGAAGTTTCAAGTCGGTGACAATTGTTTTTATATTTTTTCCAAGTCACTAAAATTATTACATTTTTTTTAAACTTCTCGTTCAGTTCCCATTAAATTTTTCCAAAATTTAGGAATGAAGTGTTAATAATTTTCACAGGAACATAATTTGGCATTCATTATAAGCAAATGTGAGAAGTTTTAAGTCGGTGACAATTGTTTTTATATTTTTTCCAAGTCACTAAAATTATTACATTTTTTTAAAACTTCTCGTTCTGTTCCCGTTAAATTTTTCCAAAATTTAGGAATGAAGTGTTAATAATTTTCACAGGAACATAATTTGGCATTCATTATAAGCAAATGTGAGAAGTTTCAAGTCGGTGACAATTGTTTTTATATTTTTTCCAAGTCACTAAAATTATTACATTTTTTTAAAACTTCTTATTCTGTTCCCGTTAAATTTTTCCAAAATTTAGGAATGAAGTGTTAATAATTTTGACAGGAACATAATTTGGCATTCATTATAAGCAAATGTGAGAAGTTTCAAGTCGGTGACAATTGTTTTTATATTTTTGCCAAGTCGCTAAAATTATTACATTTTTTTAAAACTTCTCGTTCTGTTCCCGTTAAATTTTTCCAAAATTTAGGAATGAAGTGTTAATAATTTTCACAGGAACATAAATTGGCATTCATTATAAGCAAATGTGAGAAGTTTCTCAAGGCGGTGACAATTGTTTTTATATTTTTTCCAAGTCACTAAAATTATTACATTTTTTCAAAACTTCGTTCTGTTCTCGTTAAATTTTTCCAAAATTTAGGAATGAAGTGTTAATAATTTTTACAGGAACATAATTTGGCATTCGTTAAAAGCAAGTGTGAGAAGTTTCAAGTCGGTGACAATTGTTTTTATATTTTTTCCAAGTCACTAAAATTATTACATTTTTTTAAAACTTCTCGTTCAGTTCCCATTAAATTTTTCCAAAATTTAGGAATGAAGTGTTAATAATTTTCACAGGAACATAATTTGGCATTCATTATAAGCAAATGTGAGAAGTTTCAAGTCGGTGACAATTGTTTTTATATTTTTTCCAAGTCACTAAAATTATTACATTTTTTTAAAACTTCTCGTTCTGTTCCCGTTAAATTTTTCCAAAATTTAGGAATGAAGTGTTAATAATTTTCACAGGAACATAATTTGGCATTCATTATAAGCAAATGTGAGAAGTTTCAAGTCGGTGACAATTGTTTTTATATTTTTTCCTAGTCACTAAAATTATTACATTTTTTCAAAACTTCCCGTTCTGTTCCCATTAAATTATTCCAAAATTTAGGGATGAAGTGTTCATAGTTTTCACAGGAACATAATTTGGCATTCATTTTAAGCAAATGTGAGAAGTTTCGAGTCGATGGCAATTGTTTTTATATTTTTTCCAAGTCACTAAAATTTTTACATTTTTTCAAAACTTCTCGTTCTGTTCCCATTAAATTTTTCCAAAATTTAGGAATGAAGTGTTAATAATTTTCACAGGAACATAATTTGGCATTCATTATAAGCAAATTTGAGAAGTTTCAAGTCGATGGCAATTGTTTTTATATTTTTTCCAAGTCACTTTTTTTTAAACTTTGCGCTTTGTTCTATGTCCTGGCACACTACTATTCTATGAAACTTATAAAAAGGTAGTGATACCAACATAAGTAAATAGATATCGAATGATAGTAGTCCGTATATTATTACAGTGTGTGGTCTATTTTTAAGTTTATTCGTATGCACATTTCGATCGATAGTATAATAAATGTATGTCGAGGCATTTGTTGTATGTAGGGTGTAAATTTAGCCAGAACGAACGGACGAACGGAGAAGCAGAGCGGAGCAATGTGTTCACTTCAAACGTCCAAATGGATGGCTTTATTTATAACGTGGAAAAAAAATCTATAAATAGGAAACGGAACATAGCGCGGACCTAAACACGAATCCTATCAAATACAAAGGAAATGTATCGGGCTGTATAATATTTACTTTCTCTTTGTAACGACCGAGAAATTACAAATACATCTAATAAAGGGATTCTCGTAGATTTACCTCTCACGTAACCTCAGAGAAAATAGTCCTACGGTATCAGCATGATCTTGATGGCCAATTAACATCACCGTTTCTGGAGATTACTTGTTCAGGATTGTTTCACGAGTGATATGACAGGTTGCGCCATCCTGCTGAAACCACACCTTCTCCAGATTATTTTAAACAATTCAGTTATCATCTCACGATACCAAAGACCATTTATAGTTACAGCTTCACCAACGTCATTCATCAGCAATGGGACAAATTGCGCCGTCCTGTTGAGATCACATGTCCTCCAGATAATTATTATTCAATTCAGGCAACAAGATATCGAAGACCATTCAGAGATTCAGCTTCACCAGCATCATTTTTCAATGGTTTCACGAGCAGTGAGACGATTTGCGCCATCCTGTTGAAACCGCATGTCCTCCAGATAATTATTATTCAATTCAGGCAACAACAATTCATTTATTATCTCAGAATATCGAAGACCATTCATAGTAACAGATTCACCAGCATCATTTTTCAATGGTTTCACGAGCAGTGAGACGATTTGCTCCATCCTGTTGAAACCGCATGTTCTCCAGATTATTATTATTCAATTCAGGCAACAACAATTCATTTATTATCTCAGAATATCGAAGACCATTCATAGTAACAGATTCACCAGCATCATTTTTCAATGATTTCACGAGCAGTGGGACGATTTGCGCCATCCTGTTGAAACCGCATGTTCTCTAGATTATTATTATTCAATTAAGGCAACAAAGGAGAACATGCAGTAATAAAATCCGTTGTCATCGAAAGTTTATCATGTATAAGAAGTGTTGTATCGAAAATTTGTCATTTGTAAAATGCTTTACATCGAAAATTGTCATTATAAAATTTATTGCATCGAAATCATGTCAAACATAAAATTCGTTGTATTGAATATTTCTTTTTTTATGAATTGCATCGAAAAAATGTCATTTATAAAATTATCTTTGCAAAAATTATGGTTATACGAAATTTTGTCATATATTTTTCTGTAGAATTATTTTTATTATTAATTTATTATTATTAAATTAAATTATTTGAATAAAAAATTTACAAAAAAATGCGTGATCAAAAAAGTATGCCTTATAAAATTTGTTGTATCAAAAAAAAATTTTCATAAAAATTTATCACTTATAAAATGCAGTGCATCGAAAAATGTCATTTATAAAATTTGTTTAGACATTTTTTTATTTATAAAATTTATTGCGTCGAAAATTGGTCATTTATAAAATTTGTTGTATTATTGTTGTATTTGTCAAACAAACATTATGTTTTATCAAAAAAAAAAGTCATTTATAAAAAAAAAATATTTAAAAATTTGTAATTTATAAAAAAAATTATAGCATGCTTTATAAAATTCGTTGCTTCAAAAATTTGTTTCATACAAATTTATCATTTATAAAATGCAGTGCATCGAAAAATGCCGTTTATAAAATTTGATAATTTGAAAATTTTTCATTTATAAAATTTATTGCGTCGAAAATTGGTCATCTATAAAATTTGTATGTATTGTTGTGGTATTTGTCAAACAAACATTATATTTTATCAAAAATGTGTAATTTATAAAAAATATATTTAAAAATTTGCAATTTATAAAAAAAAAATAGAGTATGCTTTATAAAATTTGTTGCATCCAAAATTTGTTTCACAAAAATGAATCATTTATAAAATGCAGTGCATGGAAAAATGTCATTTATAAAATTTGTTGATTTGAAAATTTTTCATTTATAAAATTTATTGCATCGAAAATTGATCATTTATAATATTTGTTGTATTGTTGTTGTATTTGTCAAACAAACATTATGTTTTATCAAAAATGTGTAATTTATAAAATTGTCATTTATAAAAAAAATGGTGATGTGGCCATCATGTTACTTTCTCCGACTTTATATTTACGTTTTCATGGGTTTATTTTCAATTGAAATCATATTTTAAATGTACATCGAGCGTTGCGTAAACTCGGATGAAACTGACGTTTAAAACGTCAAAATCATGAAAGATGGAAAAATTATACTTCAAATTCAAAAACTCGGTTTACTCAAGAATTAACGAGATTTCGAAAAAAACTTATTCTTTAGAAGTTGTTCATTTTGGCATTCTGTACAGTTATTATTCAAATAATTTTTCTGTAACTATTATCGTTTTATAATTATAAACCAAAAATTAAAAAAATAATATTAAATTTTTTTCTCGAATAAAAATAATTTTATGAAAAATGTTTTCAAGCAAAAGCTGTTCATTTCTTTGTTGTCTTCAAAGTTTGTTTGAATGTTTTTGTGATATTTTTCATATTTAAGAAAATATTGGCAAAAAACAAAAAACAGTTAAGGTAAACGCCCACTTCCGGTGTACGAAATTTTACCAAAAGCTTTTCAGTTCTTCAGATTATCAAATAAGATGGATGTTTAAAGTTTCATATCAATTGCTCTATTAGTTTTTGAGATACAGCGCACACAGACAGACACACACACACACAGACACACACACACACACACACACACACACCAGACACAATTTTTTTTTTTCCAAAAATTGTTGAAATGGCATCTAGGGACCCCAAAACGGATATTTTCGTAAAAAAAAATTTTGAAAAAAAAATCACGATCACAATACTTTCTCGTACTTCGTAACGGAGAAAGTAAAAAATATTTAAAAATTTGTAGTAGTAGTAGTAAACAATGTTTTATTAGGGCTACCGACCTATCGGTCTTTCTGCCCTTAGTTCATACATTTAAGGTTACAAATATATAGTATAAGATAATAAGTAACTATTTAATCTTGATGCGTGCGGTGCGGTGCTGGGAGTGGGTATTTGTAAATTATAAAAAAAAATAGAGTATGTTTTATAAATTTCATTGCGTCAAAAATTTGTTTCATAAAAATTTATCATTTATAAAATGCAGTGCAACGAAAAATGCCATTTATAAAATTTGTTGATTTGAAAATTTTTCATTTATAAAATTTATTGCATCGAAAATTGGTCATTTATAAAATTTGTTGTATTGTTGTTGTATTTGTTAAA
Source organism: Ocypus olens (assembly GCA_910593695.2). Taxonomy (NCBI): domain Eukaryota; kingdom Metazoa; phylum Arthropoda; class Insecta; order Coleoptera; family Staphylinidae; genus Ocypus; species Ocypus olens. Next base: position 4,908,379 of record OU343063.1, read on the forward strand.
CAAACATTATGTTTTATCAAAAATGTGTAATTTATAAAATTGTCATTTATAAAAAAAAGAGTATGCTTTATAAAATTCGTTGCATCAAAAATTCGTTTCATAAAAATTTATTATTTATGCATCGAAAAATGCCATTTATAAAAAAAAAATCATTTATAAAATTTATTGCATCGAAAATTGGCCATTTATAGAATTGGTTGTATTGAATATCAGCATGTATAAAATTCATTGCATCGAAAATTTGCCATTTATAAAATTCTTTGCATCGAATATTGTCATTTATAAATTTTGTTGAAAATTTGTGATTTTTTTAATTCTCTTACCAAAAAGAAAATGTGTACTCAAAAATTGGTCATAAATTAAATTCAGTGAATCGAAATTGTTACTTATAAAATTCTTCATTTATAAAATGCATTGCATCGAAAAATTGTCATTTACAAAATTCTTTTCTCAAAAAATATTGTTATTCGAAAATTGTAATTTATAAAAACAAATTAGAGTATGCTTTATAAAATTCGTTGCATCAAAAATTTGTTTTATAAAAATTTATCATTTATAAAATGCAGTGCATCGAAAAATGCCATTTATAAAAAAAATTTATAGCATCGAAATTTGGTCATTTATAAAATTTGTTGTTTTGTTGTTGTATTTGTCAAACAAACATTATGTTTTTTTTTCAAAAATGTGTAATTTATAAAATTGACATTTATAAAAAAAATTATTTAAAAATTTATAAAATGCAGTGCATCGAAAAATGCCATTTATAAAATTTGTTGATTTGAAAATTTTTCATTTATAAAATTTATTGCATCGAAAATTGGCCGTTAAAAGAATTTATTGTATTGAATATTAGCATGTATAAAATTCATTGCATCGAAAATTTGCTATTTATAAAATTCTCTGCATCGAATATTGTCATTTATAAATTTTGTTGAAAATTTGTGATTTTTTTAATTCTCTTGCCAAAAAGAAAATGTGTAATCAAAAATTGGCCATAAATTAAATTCAGTGAATCGAAATTGTTACTTATAAAATTCTTCATTTATAAAATGCATTGCATCGAAAAATTGTCATTTACAAAATTATTTTCTCAAAAAATATTGTTATTCGAAAATTGTGATTTAAAAAAAATGTAATTTATAAAAACAAATTATAGTATGCTTTATAAAATTCGTTTCATGAAAATTTATCTTTTATAAAATGCAGTGCATCGAAGATTGGTCATTTATAAAAAAATTTCATTTATAAAATTTGTTGCGTCGAAAATTGGTCATTTATAAAATTTGTCGTATTGTTGTTGTATTTTTCAAACAAACATTACGTTTTATCAAAAATGTGTCATTTATAAAATTGTCATTTATAAAAAAATTAAAGTATGCCTTATAAAATTTGTTGCATCGAAAATTCGTTTCATAAAAATGTATCATTTATAAAATGCAATGCAACATTATTATTATTAGGATTATTATTATAAAAAAAAAATAGAGTATGCTTTATAAAATTCGTTGCATCAAAAATTTGTTTCATAAAAATTTATCATTTATAAAATGCAGTGCATCGAAAAATGCCATTTATAAAATTTGTTGATTTGAACATTTTTCATTTATATAATTTATTGCGTCGAAAATTGATCATTTATAAAATTTGTTGTATTGAATATTAACATTTATAAAATTCATTGCATCGAAAATTTGCCTTTTATAAAATTTGAATATTGTCATTTATAAATTTTGTTGAAAAAATGTGATTTGTTTAATTCTCTCATCAAAAAAAAAAATGTGTAATCAAAAATTCGTCATAAATTAAATTCAATGAATTGAAATTGTTACCTATAAAAATCCTTGCATTGAAAATTTATCATTTATAAAATACATTGCATCGAAAAATAGTCATTTATAAAATTCTTTTCTCGAAAAAATATGAAATTCGAAAATTTCTTATAAAATCATGATTAATTTAATTTGACGTGTAAACGTTCTGCAATGACACAAATAAACATTATTATTAAATTAAATTAATTATTAGAAATCATTTCTATAAATTTTTGTAAATTATTTAAAATTGGATGCACATCTAATTTTATGTTTGTTTATAATTGTAAAGTTTAGTTTAAATGATATAATGATCTTCTTTAGTTATTTTTTACGTAATAGGTGATAAACCGTAAATAAACAAATATTATTATTAATAATTAAATTAAATTCTTTGTACAGAAAATTTACAAAAAAAATGCGTGGTCAAAACAGTACGCTTTATAAAATTCGTTGCATCAAAAATTTGTCATTTATAAAATTCATTGCATCGAAAATGTGTCATTTATAAAATTCATTGCATCGAAAATTTGTCATTTATAAAATTCTTTGTGCCGAATGTTGTCATTTATAAATTTTATTGAACATGTGATTTTTAAAATCATCTTTGTACACAATGTGGGCCGGGATGAAATTCTGGGGAAAAATTATGAGAACTCCTTTAATGGATATTTATTACGATAGAGAATCGACGAAATAAACATTTCTTACCGTCTTTTTTACTCCCAAAAATACGTTTTTTTTGACTTGCTGACTAGGTATGACCTCTTACAGGCAAAAAAGTAAAGTGACAAGTCTTCAACAAAGTTGAATAAAAAAGCATCAAAATCTTGAATATATACTTGAAAAAAACATGGAATAATGTCCTCTAAATAAGATTTTGAGTACCAAACTCAAAATTACGGCCATTATTTTTTCGACTTGGGGTATGATTCCATTACTCATGAGCCTTTATTCAATCAAACGATTGTCAATAGCTATAAGCATGACTTATTTAACTACTATCTTTAGATAATAATATAAATATCCAAAGATAATTGATAATGAAACAATAATTGACTTTCTACACTCAAAAAACTTCACAGAACACACGCCTTTGACGTTTTATTGCCAATTACATCATCACCAATCGACACGCTTCTTTAGCATTTAATGAAAAACAAGTGTCACACTGTTACACACAGCACACACACTCCTGTAATTTCAATTAAACTCCTCTCCCATGGTACACTCACGTGATCAAATTAGCCTTTAATTAAATCTCCCAAGGCTTCTTCTATCAATCTGCACTCTTACATTAAAAAGGCAGTCACAGAGATGATGAAGAACAAACACGAATCACCCAAAAATACCTTGTCGCTTTCTAACGGCTTTCCTCCGTTTCTTATCCACTTTGGAGTGAGTCTTCTTCCTCTTATTATCAACTATCACTTCCATAACTTTTACTTTTTTCGTATATGACAAACGTTCACCAAGACATGGCCCTCCGAACTGGACCGCGCGTTCGTGTTCTATTTGCGGAACTGTTGTACAGTCTGCATCCAGAGTTCATCTGGCTTGGGTCCAGACTGTCCGAGATATTGCCGTTCGGTGCTCAGCTCCTCCGAATCCGATTAATTAATTCACTCAGTGCGAGAGGTGAAGGAGGGGGGGTGGTGATTGTAAGAGGATCTACATGGAAATTTAATCGTCGTTGGTTGGAACAGATGAGCAATTCTTCACATGTGTTGTTATTGCCGCACTAGTTGAAATATGAACGAAAATTCATATAAAATGAGTATAAAGTCATAAATTTGCGTTGTATAGAGTCGGATGAAACTGACGTTTAAAACGTCAAAATTATGAAAGATGGAAAAATTATACTTCAAATTTAAAAACTTAGTTTACTCAAAAACTAGAGGGATTTCGAAAAAAACTTATTCATTATAAGTTGTTCATAAATTTGCTGTTAATATTATCGTTTTATAATTATCAACCAAGAATTAAAAAAAAAGAAAAAATCTCGAATAAAAATGATTTTATGAAAAAAAATTTCAGGCGAAAGATGTTCGTTTCTTTGTTGTCTTCAATGTTTGTTTAAATGCTTTTGTGATATTTTTCATATTTAAGAAAATATTGGCAAAAAACAAAAAACGTTTAAGGTAAACACCCACTTCCAGTGTACGAAATTTTACCAAAAGCTTTTCAGTTCTTCAGATTATCAAATAAAACGGATGTTCAAAGTTTAATATCAATTGCTTTATTAGTTTTTGAGATACAGCGCGCACAGACAGACAGACACACACACAGACACAATTTTTTTTCTTCCAAAAATTGTTGAAATGGCATCTAGGGACTCCAAAACGTATATTTCCGTAAAAAAAAATTTGAAAAAAAAATCATGATCACAATACTTTCTCGTACTTCGTAACGGAGAAAAAATGGACAAAATATCTGTTGATTGACATTTTGCCCATCAACCAGCCTTATAATTTCTTTAAAAAAAAAATACGTTTTCATACAGAGGATTATGTTTATTTTTCTTTTTTTCGTTAAAGCTAGATGTATAGCCATTGTTAAGAAATTCCAGTGTTGCACCTGAACATGAATGTTTATGCGTGCACTTAATGAGGCTGCGCCTTTCTCACCATTCAGGGTTTTTCCCTAATTATCGCATTACATTTTCCTCCGTCAATTATGCAAGCGCGGCCGTTATTTTCAGAAAGTAACAAAAAAAAATGCACAACGCACAATCCAGCTTTCATTTCAAGTTAAACAATTTGTTAATCCGGTGAAACCGAGGAATTCTCGGGGGGAAACCAACGGCCCTGCAAAAATGCGAAGGGCTCTCGCTGAAGCGTGTGGCCATCTGAACTAATTCCTGAAATTCATATGAGCCACGTAATGAATTCCATTATTTCGGTAAAAGGGCAAAGCTATGTTTAAACGAGATCACAGAAAACAACAGTAATTTTGCAATTAACAGTAAAACCTAATCACCAAATGCAATTTTCATTTCTACACTTCAAGTTTTGAGTGTTGCCATTTTGTTACCAGCCGTGATATGTCAATTTTTGTAACTGGATGTCAAAAATACATTCATTCTGGATGTTTCCTTAAATTTTCAAACCAATCCCTGAAGAGATTAATTTTTTACAATTTTTCTAATCACCGAATGCAATTTTCATTTCTACGTTCGAGTTTTGAGTGTTGCCATTTTGTTACCAGCCGTGATATGTCAATTTTTGTAACTGGATGTCAAAAATACATTCATTCTGGATGTTTCCTTAAATTTTGAAACCAATCCCTGAAGAGATTAATTTTTTACAATTTTTCTAATCACCGAATGCAATTTTCATTTCAACGTTCGAGTTTTGAGTGCTGTCATTTTGTTACCAGCCGTGATATGTCAATTTTTGTGACTGGATGTCAAAAATACATTCATTCTGGATGTTTCCTTAAATTTTGAAACCAATCCCTGAAGAGATTAATTTTTTACAATTTTTCTAATCACCGAATGCAATTTTCATTTCTACGTTCGAGTTTTGAGTGTTGCCATTTTGTTACCAGCCGTGATATGTCAATTTTTGTAACTGGATGTCAAAAATACATTCATTCTGGATGTTTCGTTAAATTTTGAAGCCAATCCGTGAAGAGATTAATTTTTTACAATTTTTCTAATCACCGAATGCAATTTTCATTTCTACGTTCGAGTTTTGAGTGCTGTCATTTTGTTACCAGCCGTGATATGTCAATTTTTGTAACTGGATGTCAAAAATACATTCATTCTGGATGTTTCGTTAAATTTTGAAGCCAATCCGTGAAGAGATTAATTTTTTACAATTTTTCTAATCACCGAATGCAATTTTCATTTCTACGTTCGAGTTTTGAGTGCTGTCATTTTGTTACCAGCCGTGATATGTCAATTTTTGTAACTGGATGTCAAAAATACATTCATTCTGGATGTTTCGTTAAATTTTGAAGCCAATCCGTGAAGAGATTAATTTTTTACAATTTTTCTAATCACCGAATGCAATTTTCATTTCAACGTTCGAGTTTTGAGTGCTGTCATTTTGTTACCAGCCGTGATATGTCAATTTTTGTAACTGGATGTCAAAAATACATTCATTCTGGATGTTTCGTTAAATTTTGAAGCCAATCCGTGAAGAGATTAATTTTTTACAATTTTTCTAATCACCGAATGCAATTTTCATTTCTACGTTCGAGTTTTGAGTGTTGTCATTTTGTTACCAGCCGTGATATGTCAATTTTTGTAACTGGATGTCAAAAATACATTCATTCTGGATGTTTCCTTAAATTTTGAAACCAATCCCTGAAGAGATTAATTTTTTACAATTTTTCTAATCACCGAATGCAATTTTCATTTCTACGTTCGAGTTTTGAGTGTTGTCATTTTGTTACCAGCCGTGATATGTCAATTTTTGTAACTGGATGTCAAAAATACATTCATTCTGGATGTTTCGTTAAATTTTGAAGCCAATCCGTGAAGAGATTAATTTTTTACAATTTTTCTAATCACCGAATGCAATTTTCATTTCTACGTTCGAGTTTTGAGTGTTGTCATTTTGTTACCAGCCGTGATATGTCAATTTTTGTAACTGGATGTCAAAAATACATTCATTCTGGATGTTTCCTTAAATTTTGAAACCAATCCCTGAAGAGATTCATTTTTTACAATTTTTCTAATCACCGAATGCAATTTTCATTTCTACGTTCGAGTTTTGAGTGTTGTCATTTTGTTACCAGCCGTGATCTGTCAATTTTTGTAACTAGATGTCAAAAATACATTCATTCTGGATGTTTCGTTAAATTTTGAAGCCAATCCGTGAAGAGATTAATTTTTTACAATTTTTCTAATCACCGAATGCAATTTTCATTTCTACGTTCGAGTTTTAAGTGTTGCCATTTTGTTACCAGCCGTGATATGTCAATTTTTGTAACTGGATGTCAAAAATACATTCATTCTGGATGTTTCCTTAAATTTTGAAACCAATCCCTGAAGAGATTAATTTTTTACAATTTTTCTAATCACCGAATGCAATTTTCATTTCTACGTTCGAGTTTTGAGTGCTGTCATTTTGTTACCAGCCGTGATATGTCAATTTTTGTGACTGGATGTCAAAAATACATTCATTCTGGATGTTTCCTTAAATTTTGAAACCAATCCCTGAAGAGATTAATTTTTTACAATTTTTCTAATCACCGAATGCAATTTTCATTTCTACGTTCGAGTTTTAAGTGTTGCCATTTTGTTACCAGCCGTGATATGTCAATTTTTGTAACTGGATGTCAAAAATACATTCATTCTGGATGTTTCCTTAAATTTTGAAACCAATCCCTGAAGAGATTAATTTTTTACAATTTTTCTAATCACCGAATGCAATTTTCATTTCTACGTTCGAGTTTTAAGTGTTGCCATTTTGTTACCAGCCGTGATATGTCAATTTTTGTAACTGGATGTCAAAAATACATTCATTCTGGATGTTTCCTTAAATTTTGAAACCAATCCCTGAAGAGATTAATTTTTTACAATTTTTCTAATCACCGAATGCAATTTTCATTTCTACGTTCGAGTTTTGAGTGCTGTCATTTTGTTACCAGCCGTGATATGTCAATTTTTGTGACTGGATGTCAAAAATACATTCATTCTGGATGTTTCCTTAAATTTTGAAACCAATCCCTGAAGAGATTAATTTTTTACAATTTTTCTAATCACCGAATGCAATTTTCATTTCTACGTTCGAGTTTTAAGTGTTGCCATTTTGTTACCAGCCGTGATATGTCAATTTTTGTAACTGGATGTCAAAAATACATTCATTCTGGATGTTTCCTTAAATTTTGAAACCAATCCCTGAAGAGATTAATTTTTTACAATTTTTCTAATCACCGAATGCAATTTTCATTTCAACGTTCGAGTTTTGAGTGCTGTCATTTTGTTACCAGCCGTGATATGTCAATTTTTGTGACTGGATGTCAAAAATACATTCATTCTGGATGTTTCCTTAAATTTTGAAACCAATCCCTGAAGAGATTAATTTTTTACAATTTTTCTAATCACCGAATGCAATTTTCATTTCTACGTTCGAGTTTTAAGTGTTGCCATTTTGTTACCAGCCGTGATATGTCAATTTTTGTAACTGGATGTCAAAAATACATTCATTCTGGATGTTTCCTTAAATTTTGAAACCAATCCCTGAAGAGATTAATTTTTTACAATTTTTCTAATCACCGAATGCAATTTTCATTTCTACGTTCGAGTTTTGAGTGCTGTCATTTTGTTACCAGCCGTGATATGTCAATTTTTGTGACTGGATGTCAAAAATACATTCATTCTGGATGTTTCCTTAAATTTTGAAACCAATCCCTGAAGAGATTAATTTTTTACAATTTTTCTAATCACCGAATGCAATTTTCATTTCTACGTTCGAGTTTTAAGTGTTGCCATTTTGTTACCAGCCGTGATATGTCAATTTTTGTAACTGGATGTCAAAAATACATTCATTCTGGATGTTTCCTTAAATTTTGAAACCAATCCCTGAAGAGATTAATTTTTTACAATTTTTCTAATCACCGAATGCAATTTTCATTTCTACGTTCGAGTTTTGAGTGCTGTCATTTTGTTACCAGCCGTGATATGTCAATTTTTGTGACTGGATGTCAAAAATACATTCATTCTGGATGTTTCCTTAAATTTTGAAACCAATCCCTGAAGAGATTAATTTTTTACAATTTTTCTAATCACCGAATGCAATTTTCATTTCTACGTTCGAGTTTTAAGTGTTGCCATTTTGTTACCAGCCGTGATATGTCAATTTTTGTAACTGGATGTCAAAAATACATTCATTCTGGATGTTTCCTTAAATTTTGAAACCAATCCCTGAAGAGATTAATTTTTTACAATTTTTCTAATCACCGAATGCAATTTTCATTTCTACGTTCGAGTTTTAAGTGTTGCCATTTTGTTACCAGCCGTGATATGTCAATTTTTGTAACTGGATGTGAAAAATACATTCATTCTGGATGTTTCCTTAAATTTTGAAACCAATCCCTGAAGAGATTAATTTTTTACAATTTTTCTAATCACCGAATGCAATTTTCATTTCTACGTTCGAGTTTTAAGTGTTGCCATTTTGTTACCAGCCGTGATATGTCAATTTTTGTAACTGGATGTCAAAAATACATTCATTCTGGATGTTTCCTTAAATTTTGAAACCAATCCCTGAAGAGATTAATTTTTTACAATTTTTCTAATCACCGAATGCAATTTTCATTTCTACGTTCGAGTTTTAAGTGTTGCCATTTTGTTACCAGCCGTGATATGTCAATTTTTGTAACTGGATGTCAAAAATACATTCATTCTGGATGTTTCCTTAATTAAATTTTGAAGCCAATCCCTGAAGAGATTAATTTTTTACAATTTTTCTAATCGACGAATGCAATTTTCGCTTTTACAGTTTTGAGTGTCGCCATTTTGTTTCCAACTGTGATGCGTCAATTGTTATAATTGGATGTCAAAAATAGCTTCATTTTGAACTATTTTTCAAATTTTGAAGGTAATTCCAGCGGCGATAATTTTTTTACAATTTTCAAGTCTCAAGAGGAACTGGGTCAGAGGCCTGGCTAAGTTGCTAACTTTTACAAAGATTACATATTCTCTGCGAAGACAACAAAAATACCCAGTCAAGAATTAACATTCCCTCCCTCAACAGTTACTTTTTCTTATTCAAAGGATTGTTAGAATTTAGCGATTAAAGTGAACAGGAGTTAGTCTTGAGATCTCGATGAATCCATCCTCGACCGCAGAGTTTTATACGTTGGATGATCTTTTTATTGGGCAACTTAAAGTATACAGTTTTAATCACCAGAATCTTTACTAAAACAAACGACGAATAATGAAAATAAAAATTTCAGTGAATTTATTTTGGTTGATTTCTAAAATTCCAATAATTCCATTATGCTCAGTTTACTACCTTTCATTCCCCAACTAAAGTAAACGCTCCATTGTTCATAGTAAAGTTATGCGCTGTATTTACGCGGATACGCCGAGCACGATAAATATTAATGATGAGAATTTAATTAGCAATCTGCAAACATTCCTCCGGCGCGGAATCAATATCCTGATTACGTCCTGACAGAATGCAAATAACGATTATTCATGCACAATACTTGGGGAGGAGCAGGAAGCACAATTTCATTCAGCAGAAAATGCATTAATTAAGGAGACTGAATTTGCGAATTCTATTTATATGAGAAAGTCGTTTTATTTGAGAGAAACCAAATACTGTTTTTTTTTTTGTTGAATTCGCACCTTAACAAGCCGCAGAATAAGAATTTGAAATTATTTTTTCATTATCTTCAACCGTTCGCGAGAAATTCACCTATATGTCAAAAAACAAATGATACCAAAAACTGTTTTCTTCTTGAATTTGCATCTTTACAAGTCGGAGAATAAGAATTTGAAATATTTTTTTGATTATTTTCAACCGCTCACGAGATATTCACCTATATGCCAAAAAACAAATGAAACCATAAACTGTTTTCTTGTTGCATTGGCATCTTTACAAGTTGGGGAATAAGTATTTGAAATCATTTTTTTATTATCTTCAACCGCTCACGAGATATTCACCTATATGTCAAAAAACAATTAAAAGCAAAAACTGTTTTCTTGTTGAATTGGCATTTAGATAAGTCGGAGAATAAGAATTTGAAATTATTTTTTGATTATCTTCAACCGTTTACGAGATATTCACCTATATGCCAAAAAACAAATGATACCAAAAACTGTTTTAATGTTGAATTTGCATCTTTACAAGCCGGGGAATAAGAATTTGAAAACATTTTTTGATTATCTTCAACCGCTCACGAGATATTCACCTATATGCCAAAAAACAAATGATACCAAAAACTGTTTTCTTGTTGAATTTGCATCTTTACAAACCGGGGAATAAGAATTTGAAATTATTTTTTTAATTATCTCAACCGCTGGCGTGATATTCACCTATATGCCAGAAAACAAATGACACCAAAAACTGTTTTAATGTTAAATTTGCATCTTTACAAGCCGGGGAATAAGAATTTAAAAACAGTTTTTGATTATCTCCAACCGCTCGCGAGATATTCACCTAGATGCCAAAAAACAAGTGATACCAAAAACTGTTTTTTTGTTGAATTGGCATCTAGATAAATCGGAGAATAAGAATTTTAAATTATTATTTGATTATCTTCAACCGCTCACGAGATATTCACCTATATGCCAAAATGAAAGCAAAAACTATTTTCTTGTTGAATTTGCATCTTTACAACTCGGAGAATAAGAATTTGAAATTATTTTTTGATTATCTTCAACCGCTCGCGAGATATTCACCTATATGTCGAAAAACAAATGAAAGCAAAAACTGTTTTCTTGTTGAATTGGCACTTTTACAAGTCGAGGAATAAGAATTTGAAATTATTTTTTGATTATCTTCAATCGCTCAGGAGATATTCACCTATATGTCAAAAAACAAATGATACCAAAAATTGTTTCAATGTTGAATTTGCATCTTTACAAGCCGGGGAATAAGAATTTGAAAACATTTTTTGATTATCTTCAACCGCTCACGAGATATTCACCTATATGCCAAAAAACAAATGATACCAAAAACTGGTTTCTTGTTGAATTTGCATCTAGACTAGTCGGAGAATAAGAATTTGAAATCATTTTTTGATTATCTTCAACCGTTCACGAGATATTCACCTATATGCCAAAATACAAATGATACCAAAACCTGTTTTCTTGATGACTTGGCATCTTTACAAGTGTGAGAATAAGAATTTGAAATTATTTTTTGATTATCTTCAACCGCTTATGAGATATTCACCTATATGCCAAAAAACAAATGATACCAAAAACGGATTTCTTGTTGAATTTGCATCTTTACAATTCGGGAATAAGAATTTGAAATCATATTTTGATTATCTTCAACCGTTCACGAGATATTCACCTATATGCCAAAAAACAAATGATACCAAAAACTGTTTTCATGTTGAATTTGCATCTTTACAAACCGAGGAATAAGAATTTGAAATTATTTTTTTTAAATCTTCAACCGTTCGCGAGATATTCACCTATATGTCAAAAAACAAATGAAACCAAAAACTGTTTTCTTGACGAATTGGCATCTTTGCAAGCCTGAGAATTAGAATTTGAAAACATTTTTTGATTATCTTCAACCGCTCGCGAGTTATTCACCTATATGCCAAAAAACAAATGATACCAAAAACTGTTTTCATGTTAAATTTGCATCTTTACAAATCGGGGAATAAGAATTTGAAATTATTTTTTGATTATCTTCAACCGCTCGCGAGATATTCACCTATATGCCAAAAAGCAAATGATACCAAAAACTGTTTTCTTGATAAATTGGCATCTTTACAACTCGGAGAATAAGAATTTTAAATAATTATTTGATTATCTTCAACCGTTCACGAGATATTCACCTATATGCCAAAAAACAAATGATACCAAAAACTGTTTTAATGTTGAATTTGCATCTTTACAAGCCGGGGAATAAGAATTTGAAAACATTTTTTGATTATCTTCAACCGTTCACGAGATATTCACCTATATGCCAAAAAACATATGAAACCAAAAACTGTTTTCTTGTTGAATCTCGCAGCAATGCGGCGCTGATTACAGTACAAATAACAATGTCATCAATTCTCAATCAATATTTGATGGGGCACGATAATTATGAACATTTTACTACACCAGGGGAATACAGCGTGCACAAAAGTAGAAAACGCAGATAAAAAAAAACAGTAGACTCTCCCAGAAAGGGGTACATAAATCACGTTTCAGGTGGAACAAGTGTAAATCTCACGAGAGACTAAATCCGCCGGCACTAAATCTCCCCATGCTCCCTCATTACAACCGACTCCCCCCTTTTGAAAGGCAGACGTATGACGGATTCCTTTCAATCCGCACCCTTGAGGTGCGTTTAACACTGATCCCTTTTCCTTCCATTGTGTCCACGTCGAGCGATTTCACTTTGTGCGGACCTTGGCATTAAGTCGCGACGTCTCCCTCAAGAAGATCGAAAAATATACGTACGAGAGACCAGAAGCCGACGTCGAATGCGCGTTTTGCTCGCGGTGATCGCTATCTGGCGGTGGTGCGCGGCTGCATTAAATTAGTCGCGTCTTTTGATCTGCCCGCATTTGATTACCGCTTTGATAATCCCTTTGATGCTCATATTTCATACTTCCAAATCCGTCCGATATCAAATATGGGACACGAGTGCATAACGGATTCTGTGAAATTCATTTTCGTTGCAAGTTGGTAATTACACACAAATTTCAAGTTGGTAATTAAAGACAAATTTAAATTGCGATATAAACTCTAAACTATATTGACAAGGACATTCTTATTTTAATAATAATGAATAGTTATTAATCTATTTGTTTTTGAAACGATATTTTAAATATACATCCAGCGTTTTGCAAACTCGGATGAAACGTCAAAATTATGAAAGATGGAAATGACAAATTATACTTCAAATTCTAATAATCCTTACCATAAAATTACTCAACAACTAAAAAAAACCTAATAAAAAGCCGTGAAAAAGTCTCGAAAAAAGTCCTGTTTAGAAAGTCCCAAGAAAAACGTGAAAAAACAGTCCCGAACAAAAAAGTCCTGACGAAGAACGTCGTGATAAAAAAAGTCCGAAAAAAGTACTGAAAAAGCCTTGGAAACGTCCTAAAAAAACATGGAAAAGTCCTAAAACTGTTCTTAAAAAAACTCTAAAATGACCTGAAGAAGAAGTGCCGAAAAAAGTCCAAAATGACCTGAAGAAGAAGTGCCGAAAAAAGTCCAAAATGACCTGAAGAAGAAGTGCCGAAAAAAGTCCAAAATGACCTGAAGAAGAAGTGCCGAAAAAACTCTAAAATGACCTGAAGAAGAAGTGCCGAAAAAGTCCAAAATGACCTGAAGAAGAAGTGCCGAAAAAAGTCCAAAATTAAAGGCCCGAAAAAAGTCCTGAAGAAAGACGCCTTGAAAAAGGAGTCCCGAAATGAAGGCTTGGAAAAAGTTTTCAAAAAATTGTCCTGGAAAAAATCCCAAAAAGAATTAAGAAAAAAGTCCTGAAAAACGGCTCGAAAAAAGGCCTTAGAAAAAACCTGAAAGAAAATATGCAAGAAACATTCTGAAAATAAAGCCTAGGAAAAGTCCTAAAAAAAGGCCTAGAAAAAGTCCTAAAAAGGTTAAAAAAAATGTCAAAAAGAATTAAGGGAAAAGTTCTGAAAGTAGTTCTGAAAAACGGCTCGAAAAAAAGGTCTTGGGAAAATCCTGAATAAATGTCCCGAAAGAAGTCTTGAAAAAAAATTCTGCAAGAAATATTCTAAAAATAATGCCTTGGAAAAGTACTAAAAACGCCTTAGAAAAGTCCTAAGAAAGTTTAAAAAAAATGTTGTTAAAAAAGTCATTAAAAAATTCTAAAATGGTATGAAGAAGTGCTTAAAAAAATTCTAAAATGGCTTGAAAAAGAAGTATTTAAAAAAATAAAAAAGAAGCCTGAAAAAGTCCGTGAAAGAAGTCCTGTAGAGAGAAGCCTTAAAAAAGGAGTCCAAAAAAAGGCTTGAAAAAGTTTCGAAAATTGTCTTGGACAAAAATCACAAAAAAAAATGAAGAAAAAAGTTCTGAAAAACCGCTCGAAAAAAAGCCTTGGAAAAGTCGTAAAAAAATAACCCGAAAGAAAAGTCTTGAATAAAATTTCGGCAAGAAAAGTTCTGAAAATAAGGGTTTGGAAAAGTCCTAATCAAATTCCAAAAACGGTCCTTAAAAAGTCATTAAACAATTCTAAAATGGCCCGAACAAGTGCTTAATTTTTTTTTAAATGGCCTGAAGAAAAAGTGCTTAAAAAAGTAAAACGAAGCCTAAGAAAGTCCTTGAAAGAAGCGCTGAAGAAAAACGCCTTGAAAAAGGAGTCCCGAAAAAAAGGCTTGAAAAAAGTTCAGAAAATTGTCCTGAAAAAAATCCAAAAAAGAATTAGGAAAAAAGACCTGAAGAAAGTTCTGAAAAACGGCACGAAAAAAGGCCTTGAAAAAGTCGTAAAAATGTCCCGAAAAAAAAGTCCTGGAAAAAATGTCCCCAAGAAAAGTTCTAAAAATAAAGTCTTGGAAAAGTCCTAAAAAAAGTCTTGAAAAAATCCTAATAAAATTCCAAAAAATATCCTCAAAACGTCATTAAACAATTCTAAAATGGCATGAAGAAGTGATAAAAAAAATCTAAAATGGCTTAAAGAAAAAGTACTTAAAAAAGTAAAAAAGAAGCCTGGAAAAAGTCCTTGAAAGAAGTGCCGAAGAAAGACGTTTTGAAAAAAGAGTCCTGAAAAAAAGGGCCTGAAGGAGGGAGGTTCCAAAAATTGTCCTAGAAAAAAATTCCAAAGAGAATTAAGAAAAAAATCCTGAAAAATGATCTGAAAAACGCTTCGAAAAAATACTTTGGAAAAGGCCTTAAAAAAATGTGCCGAAAGAAAAGTCCTGAAAAAGATTTCTGCAAGAAAAGTCCTAAAAAAAGCCTTGAAAAAGTCATAAAAAGTTCCAAAAAAATCATAAAATAATTTTAAAATGGCCTGAAGAAAAATAGGTTGAAAAAGTCCCAACATAAAGGCCTGAAAAAGTCCTTGAAAGAAGTCCTGAAGAGAGACGTCTTGAAAAAGGAGTCCCGAAAAAAAAGGGTTGAACAAGTTTCGAAAATTGTCCTAGAAACAATCCCAAAAAGAATTAACAAAAAGTTCTGAAAATAAAGCCTTGGAAAAGTCCTAAAAAAGTTAAAAAAATGCCCTTAAAAGAGTTATTAAATAATTCTAAAATGGCCTGAAGAAGCGCAGTGCTGAAAAAAGTCCCAAAATAGAGGCCTGAAAAAAGTCCTTGAAAGAAGTCCTGAAGAAAGGGGATCTTGAAAAAGGAGTCCCAAAAAAGGCTTGAAAAAAGTTCAGAAAATTGTCCTGGAAATAAATCCTAAAAAAAATTAAGAAAAAAGTCCTGAAAAACGACTCAAAAATAGGCTTGAAAACATTTTCTGCAAAACAAGTTCTAAAATAAAGCCTTGGAAAAATCGTAATAAGCTCTGGAAAAATTCTAAGAAAGTTCCAAAAAATATCCTTAAAAAAGTCATTTCATAATTCTAAAATGGCCTGAAGATAATTTATTTATTTTATTTTAAAAATCTAGATGAAGTGCTTAAATAAGTCCAAAAAAGGCATGAGAAAAGTGTTGAGAAAAGGCTTGCCTTGGAAAAAAATCCCCAAAAGAATTAAGAAAAAACTTCTGAAAAAACGGCTCGAAAAAAGGCCTTGGAAAAGTGCTGAAAATATCCCGAAAGAAAAGTCCTGAAAAATATTTCTGCAAGGAAAGTTGTGATAATAAAACGTTGGAAAAGTCCTAAAAAAGCCCTGGAAAAGTCCTAAAAAAGTAAAAAAAAGTTCTTAAAAAGTTATTCTAAAATGTCCTGAAGATGAAGTGTTTAAAAAATTCAAAAATGGCCTGAAGAAGTGCTTAAAAAATTCTAAAATAGCCCGAAGAAGTAGTGCTTAAAAAAGTCCCAAAATAAAGGCCTGAAGAAAGACGTCTTGAAAAAGAAGTCCCGAACTTTTTTTCGGGACTTGGAAAAAGCCCCAAAAATTATCCTAGAAAAAATCCCAAAAAGAAAAAAAAAAATCTGAAAAAAGGCTCGAAAAAGCCCTAGGAAAAGTTTCGAAAATTGTCCGGGAAAAAAATCGTAAAAAGAAAAGTCCTGAAAGAAATTCCGAAAACAGCCTAGAAAAAAGGCCTTGGAGAGAAAACTCCTGAAAAAAGTTTCTGCAAGAAAAGTTCTGAAATTAAAAATAAAATAGGATACGACTATAAAATTGAAAAGGATGAATAAAAGGGCCGTCCAGCATTTGAACAGATTACTATATTTGTGCCGTCAGCACTAGTTGAGAGCTCGAGTAAGGGAAATGTCAAAGGTGACATTGCGACCATTTCCTGGGGATGACACCGCAAATGGCACCCTCCATTCAATTAAAATGACATACACGTGTGTGAGTGTGCATGTACCCTTATATTCGAGGCGAGGAATTATTAAAAGCATCATGCTTTTTTATCTTCTACTTGGATTCAATAACTTCAATAATCGTTTTGGAATAAAATAGCTATTCTTGTATTAAGAGCGCAAAGTACGTGTTTGCCGATTGAGATTTATGTACACAGTGTATATCGGGTAGTTTTTTTGCTTCTCGACAGATGGCTTTAAAGTTACGTATCTTGAGTAATAAAACATCAGGACATACTTAGCGTCAATGAAAACTAGCATTTGACAGTAGTAAATGTAGGAAAACTATTAAAATTCGTTTATTCAGACAACATATTCGTGGTAAAAACATAGTAAATATTTTATTCTGTGTTTAAAGTATTATAAAACAATTTCATCGTAGGATTAAATTCCCTAATATTATCTGCATTCGACCATTCCTCCATCTACAGATTTTGATTTTTATCCGTCTCCCGTAATGATGTCGGCTAACAGGGTGGAATATTATGTATGTGAAGTTGGCAATATTTCTAGCAATATCCCGGCGAATACACCATGTAAAAAAATTAATAATTTTCCTTGGTTTCACCTACAAAAAGTACGGTATTTTATGGACATGGTTGGTATTTTTATAAAAAAATATAAATTATTCATTTGGGATATGTACCTTTGGCCGATTTGGCCTTAAATTTATATTTTTCGATGCCGCCGTGACATGAAAGTTTATTGCTGGGTGGTTTCCCGATGGAAATCCCAGATTTTGTCGACATGAGCTAATAGCCCTGGTTGCTATTGTTATAAAAAAATATAAATTATTCATTTAGGATATGTACCTTTGGCCGATTTGGCCTTAAATGTATATTTTTCGATGTCGCTGGGACATAAAAGTTTATTGCTGGGTGGTTTCCCGATGGAAATCCCAGATTTTGTCGACAGGAGCTAATAGCTCTGGTTGCTATTGTTATAAAAAAATATAAATTATTCATTTAGGATATGTACCTTTGGCCGATTTGGCCTTAAATGTATATTTTTCGATGCCGCTGGGACATAAAAGTTTATTGCTGGGTGGTTTCCCGATGGAAATCCCAGATTTTGTCGACAGGAGATAATAGCCCTGGTTGCTATTGTTATAAAAAAATATAAATTATTCATTTAGGATATGTACCTTTGGCCGATTTGGCCTTAAATGTATATTTTTCGATGCCGCTGGGACATAAAAGTTTATTGCTGGGTGGTTTCCCGATGGAAATCCCAGATTTTGTCGACAGGAGCTAATAGCTCTGGTTGCTATTGTTATAAAAAAATATAAATTATTCATTTGGGATATGTACCTTTGGCCGATTTGGCCTTAAATTTATATTTTTCGATGCCGCCGTGACATAAAAGTTTATTGCTGGGTGGTTTCCCGATGGAAATCCCAGATTTTGTCGACAGGAGATAATAGCCCTGGTTGCTATTGTTATAAAAAAATATAAATTATTCATTTGGGATATGTACCTTTGGCCGATTTGGCCTTAAATTTATATTTTTCGATGCCGCCGTGACATGAAAGTTTATTGCTGGGTGGTTTCCCGATGGAAATCCCAGATTTTGTCGACAGGAGATAATAGCCCTGGTTGCTATTGTTATAAAAAAATATAAATTATTCATTTGGGATATGTACCTTTGGCCGATTTGGCCTTAAATTTATATTTTTCGATGCCGCCGTGACATAAAAGTTTATTGCTGGGTGGTTTCCCGATGGAAATCCCAGATTTTGTCGACAGGAGATAATAGCCCTGGTTGCTATTGTTATAAAAAAATATAAATTATTCATTTGGGATATGTACCTTTGGCCGATTTGGCCTTAAATTTATATTTTTCGATGCCGCCGTGACATGAAAGTTTATTGCTGGGTGGTTTCCCGATGGAAATCCCAGATTTTGTCGACAGGAGATAATAGCCCTGGTTGCTATTGTTATAAAAAAATATAAATTATTCATTTGGGATATGTACCTTTGGCCGATTTGGCCTTAAATTTATATTTTTCGATGCCGCCGTGACATAAAAGTTTATTGCTGGGTGGTTTCCCGATGGAAATCCCAGATTTTGTCGACAGGAGATAATAGCCCTGGTTGCTATTGTTATAAAAAAATATAAATTATTCATTTAGGATATGTACCTTTGGCCGATTTGGCCTTAAATGTATATTTTTCGATGCCGCTGGGACATAAAAGTTTATTGCTGGGTGGTTTCCCGATGGAAATCCCAGATTTTGTCGACAGGAGATAATAGCCCTGGTTGCTATTGTTATAAAAAAATATAAATTATTCATTTGGGATATGTACCTTTGGCCGATTTGGCCTTAAATTTATATTTTTCGATGCCGCCGTGACATAAAAGTTTATTGCTGGGTGGTTTCCCGATGGAAATCCCAGATTTTGTCGACAGGAGATAATAGCCCTGGTTGCTATTGTTATAAAAAAATATAAATTATTCATTTAGGATATGTACCTTTGGCCGATTTGGCCTTAAATTTATATTTTTCGATGCCGCCGTGACATAAAAGTTTATTGCTGGGTGGTTTCCCGATGGAAATCCCAGATTTTGTCGACAGGAGATAATAGCCCTGGTTGCTATTGTTATAAAAAAATATAAATTATTCATTTGGGATATGTACCTTTGGCCGATTTGGCCTTAAATTTATATTTTTCGATGCCGCCGTGACATAAAAGTTTATTGCTGGGTGGTTTCCCGATGGAAATCCCAGATTTTGTCGACAGGAGATAATAGCCCTGGTTGCTATTGTTATAAAAAAATATAAATTATTCATTTGGGATATGTACCTTTGGCCGATTTGGCCTTAAATTTATATTTTTCGATGCCGCCGTGACATAAAAGTTTATTGCTGGGTGGTTTCCCGATGGAAATCCCAGATTTTGTCGACAGGAGATAATAGCCCTGGTTGCTATTGTTATAAAAAAATATAAATTATTCATTTGGGATATGTACCTTTGGCCGATTTGGCCTTAAATTTATATTTTTCGATGCCGCCGTGACATGAAAGTTTATTGCTGGGTGGTTTCCCGATGGAAATCCCAGATTTTGTCGACAGGAGATAATAGCCCTGGTTGCTATTGTTATAAAAAAATATAAATTATTCATTTAGGATATGTACCTTTGGCCGATTTGGCCTTAAATTTATATTTTTCGATGCCGCTGGGACATAAAAGTTTATTGCTGGGTGGTTTCCCGATGGAAATCCCAGATTTTGTCGACAGGAGATAATAGCCCTGGTTGCTATTGTTATAAAAAAATATAAATTATTCATTTAGGATATGTACCTTTGGCCGATTTGGCCTTAAATTTATATTTTTCGATGCCGCTGGGACATAAAAGTTTATTGCTGGGTGGTTTCCCGATGGAAATCCCAGATTTTGTCGACAGGAGATAATAGCCCTCGTTGCTATTGTTATAAAAAAATATAAATTATTCATTTAGGATATGTACCTTTGGCCGATTTGGCCTTAAATTTATATTTTTCGATGCCGCCGTGACATAAAAGTTTATTGCTGGGTGGTTTCCCGATGGAAATCCCAGATTTTGTCGACAGGAGATAATAGCCCTGGTTGCTATTGTTATAAAAAAATATAAATTATTCATTTGGGATATGTACCTTTGGCCGATTTGGCCTTAAATTTATATTTTTCGATGCCGCCGTGACATAAAAGTTTATTGCTGGGTGGTTTCCCGATGGAAATCCCAGATTTTGTCGACAGGAGATAATAGCCCTGGTTGCTATTGTTATAAAAAAATATAAATTATTCATTTGGGATATGTACCTTTGGCCGATTTGGCCTTAAATTTATATTTTTCGATGCCGCCGTGACATAAAAGTTTATTGCTGGGTGGTTTCCCGATGGAAATCCCAGATTTTGTCGACAGGAGATAATAGCCCTGGTTGCTATTGTTATAAAAAAATATAAATTATTCATTTGGGATATGTACCTTTGGCCGATTTGGCCTTAAATTTATATTTTTCGATGCCGCCGTGACATGAAAGTTTATTGCTGGGTGGTTTCCCGATGGAAATCCCAGATTTTGTCGACAGGAGCTAATAGCCCTGGTTGCTATTGTTATAAAAAAATATAAATTATTCATTTAGGATATGTACCTTTGGCCGATTTGGCCTTAAATGTATATTTTTCGATGCCGCTGGGACATAAAAGTTTATTGCTGGGTGGTTTCCCGATGGAAATCCCAGATTTTGTCGACAGGAGATAATAGCCCTCGTTGCTATTGTTATAAAAAAATATAAATTATTCATTTAGGATATGTACCTTTGGCCGATTTGGCCTTAAATGTATATTTTTCGATGCCGCTGGGACATAAAAGTTTATTGCTAGGTGGTTTATCCTCTAAAAATTCGTTGAACGTATAATAACATTTATCGATTAAAAATTTTTTGAGGTTTCTTTTGAAGCACTCTATGTTTCTGCTAGTTTTTAAATATTGAGGGATCAAATTACATACAGTTATACTCGGAAATAAGGGAGATTTTTTGTACAGCTCACTATTGTGGGCTGGTATTTGAAGTTTATGTGTATGACAAGTGTTGTAATTGTGGACATTCGAATGTTTTGTGAAGCTATCTAAATTTTGAGCTGGGTATATAGCACATTTATAAATAAAGATGCCCATTACTGTAAGTAAGTTGTTTGTTTTAAAAATTTCCCACCACGAATCTCTATTTTTTAAATTGAAAATGAGACGAATGATGCGCTTTTGAGAAATACAAATTCGTTGGACGCTGGTCGCTTTGCCCCAGGACATTACATTGTATGCTAAGTGTGGATATGCTAATGCATAATACACATTTATCAATGTTTTTCTCGAATTGCTGAATTTTAATTTTAATACTGAATAATAAGCGCTACTCATCTTTGCGGACACGTAATCAATTTGCCGACCCCAAGATAATTTTGCATCAATAAAACTTCCTAAAAATTTAGCATTTATCGACTCTTTTGTTATCGGTTGTTATGGAGGTTTCCTATTATAAAACTGAATACTGACTGTTTTTTCCATGTTCAGTATTAATTTATTTTTATTGCACCAATTTATAATGAGGTGGCTTACTGCTTTTATAACTGGTGTTAATATTTCATCATTTCCCGCACTTGTCTTATTGTTTAGTTTACCGATCGCTTTTTGTACTTCTTGTGATGTTATTGGACGAAGAAACATACTGTTCATTAAGTTTATCTTTGAAGTTGTGCACGATGTAGATACATTTTCCCCGAAGTGGTCCTGAGCCTTTATTACTGTAGCGAAGTATTGTCCAAAAATGTCGGCAACTTGCTCCGGATTTTCTACTTTGTTTTCTCCAGTATTTATGATTGTAATATGTTTGTGTGTTCTTGCTCTTCCCAATTCCTCATCTACGAGCGACCATATTTTTTTAACTTTATTTTTTGCATTAGATATTTCGCTTTCATTAAATCGCACTCTTGAATTTTGAATTAAACGTTTGTGTGCTTTCTTCTCCTTTTTGTAAATGCTAGTCCAATCATCTGATTTTATTTCAACCATTGTTCTATATGTTTGTTTGAGATTTTGTGATGATTTTATTATTTCGTCCGTGATCCATCTCTTTCTTGCTGGCTCCTGATTGATTTTTATTTTTCTTTTCGGGCAAGATAAGTGGGTGCTGGGTGGTTTCCATCGGGAAACCACCCAGCAATAAACTTTTATGTCCCAGCGGCATCGAAAAATATAAATAAAGGACCAAATCGGCCAAAGGTACATATCCCAAATGAATAATTTATATTTTTTTATAACAATAGCAACCAGGGCTATTATCTCCTGTCGACAAAATCTGGGATTTCCATCGGGAAACCACCCAGCAATAAACTTTTATGTCACGGCGGCATCGAAAAATATAAATTTAAGGCCAAATCGGCCAAAGGTACATATCCCAAATGAATAATTTATATTTTTTTATAACAATAGCAACCAGGGCTATTATCTCCTGTCGACAAAATCTGGGATTTCCATCGGGAAACCACCCAGCAATAAACTTTTATGTCACGGCGGCATCGAAAAATATAAATTTAAGGCCAAATCGGCCAAAGGTACATATCCCAAATGAATAATTTATATTTTTTTATAACAATAGCAACCAGGGCTATTATCTCCTGTCGACAAAATCTGGGATTTCCATCGGGAAACCACCCAGCAATAAACTTTTATGTCCCAGCGGCATCGAAAAATATACATTTAAGGCCAAATCGGCCAAAGGTACATATCCTAAATGAATAATTTATATTTTTTTATAACAATAGCAACCAGGGCTATTAGCTCATGTCGACAAAATCTGGGATTTCCATCGGGAAACCACCCAGCAATAAACTTTTATGTCCCAGCGACATCGAAAAATATACATTTAAGGCCAAATCGGCCAAAGGTACATATCCTAAATGAATAATTTATATTTTTTTATAACAATAGCAACCAGGGCTATTATCTCCTGTCGACAAAATCTGGGATTTCCATCGGGAAACCACCCAGCAATAAACTTTTATGTCACGGCGGCATCGAAAAATATAAATTTAAGGCCAAATCGGCCAAAGGTACATATCCCAAATGAATAATTTATATTTTTTTATAACAATAGCAACCAGGGCTATTATCTCCTGTCGACAAAATCTGGGATTTCCATCGGGAAACCACCCAGCAATAAACTTTTATGTCACGGCGGCATCGAAAAATATAAATTTAAGGCCAAATCGGCCAAAGGTACATATCCCAAATGAATAATTTATATTTTTTTATAAAAATACCAACCATGTCCATAAAATACCGTACGTTTTGTAGGTGAAACCAAGGAAAATTATTAATTTTTTTACATGGTGGATGCGCCGGGATATTGCTAGAAATATTGCCAACTTCACATACATTGGAATATTCCACGGCACGAAATGTGGGTTTTAGGTGGGGTGCGAATTGTCACAGTTGAAAATTTGCCGCGCCACCCCTCGCCCTTTTAATAATTAGTATGCAGGCCATTTCGTTCGGTTACATAACGCGCCGTTAACACCGCCTCTTCCGCAATTTACATACAAATTTTAACTGTTGGTCCAGAAATTCTTCATAAAGTCGCGTTTACCGCATAAAACGGTTCGTATACATACAGGGTTTGTCAAAATTACCTAAATAGTTCTCCAACCGTGGAAAATTAAAAAAAAATCTTAGTTGTAAACAAACTATTGTTTAAATTGTTTAAATATATTTTTAATCTTTGGTTTTACAAGTAAAACACCCAGTATATTTTTACATTTTCTAATTCGAAGGTTGATTGTAAGATTTTTTTGTAGGAATCATTTTTTTATAAATCGTATCATTTTTGAGTTATAAGCAATTAATACAGATAAATAAACTTGAAATAAAAAAATTTTTCCACATTTTATAAAAACAAAAAAGATTCTTACAAGTTGTCCTTGTGGATTTTGACTGAAGGGTTGGGCCAGATTAAAGTATACAATATTAATAATATGAATATGTATGTTGTATGTATTTAATATTTTCCAGATTCGAAGATTTTATGTAAAGACTCAGTTGCAGTAATAAAAGTAGAGTGCATTTTGGTCATTTTCCGCGAGTACGAGTATGTTCTCCGGGACAGGAGATACGCAAAATGACTTTCGTCGAAAATAGTGCTTAAATTGACTGGAAACGACTAAATAACGAATTAAAAAAATATTTTTTTTTCAAGTATAACAGCTCATTCAGAACACTATTTGTCATTTAAAAAAGTGGAACTTCCGGGTACAGAGAAAAAAAAATTGATTTTTCTTGAAAATAGTACTGAAAATGCCTAAATAAGGATTTAAAAAAAATCAAAATTTTTCAATTTTTTTTCCAAGTCATTCTAAACACCATTTGTCAATAAAAAAAATTGTATAACTTCTAAGGAGAAACGGAGATACGCAAATTGACTTTTGTCGAAAATAGTGCTTAAATCGACTGAAAACGTCTAAATATGGATTAAAAAATTTTTTCTTCAAAATTTTTCAATTTTTTTTTAAGTCAACAGTTCATTCTAAACACTATTTGTCAATAAAAAA
Organism: Ocypus olens; assembly: GCA_910593695.2. Lineage (NCBI taxonomy): Eukaryota > Metazoa > Arthropoda > Insecta > Coleoptera > Staphylinidae > Ocypus > Ocypus olens. The sequence goes on from OU343063.1 coordinate 4,933,347, forward strand.
AATTGTTTAACTTCCAGGAACGGAGATGCACAAAATTACTTTTGTCAAAAATAGTGATTAATTGATTGAAAACGCATAAATAACGAATTTTTTTTTCTTAAAATTTTTTTAATTTTTTTTTCTCAAGTCTAACAGCTCACTCTGAACGCTATTTGTAAATAAAAAAAAGTGGGACTTCCGGGAACGAAGATACGCAAATTGACTTTTGTCGAAAAGTGCGTAAATCGACTGAAAACGCCTAAATAAGGATTCAAATATTTTTTTTCAAAATTTTTCATTTTATTTTTTCAAGTTAACAGTTCATCCTAAACACTATTTGTCAATAAAACAAAATTGTATAACTTCCGCGAACGGAGATACACAAAATTACTTTTGTTAAAAATAGTGATTAATTGACTGAAAACGCATAAATAACGAATATTTTTTTTCTTAAAATTAAAAAAAAAAAATTCTCAAGTCGTCTAACAGCTCACTCTAAGCACTATTTGTAAATAAAAAAAAATGTGGGACTTCCGGGAACGGAGATACGCAAATTGACTTTTGTTGAAAATAGTGCTTAAATCGACTGAAATTGCCTAAATAAGGTTTTAAAAAAAAATTCCAATTTTCAATTTTTTTTTTCAAGTCCAACAGTTCATTCTAAACACCATTTGTCAATAAAAAAAATGTATAACTTCCAGGAACGGAGATACGCAAATTGACTTTTGTCGAAAATAGTGCTTAAATCGACTGAAAACGCCTAAATAAGGATTAAACATTTTTTTTTTCAAGTCTAACAGCTCATTCTGAACACTATTTGTCAATTAAAAAAAAATGTGGGACTTCCGGAAACGGAGATACGCAAAATTACTTTTGTCGAAAATAGTGATTAATTGACTGAAAATGCCTAAATAAGGATTTAAAAAAAATTCAATTTTTTTTTTCAAGTCCAACAGCTCATTCTAAACACCATTTGTCAATAAAAAAAATTATAACTTCCAGGAACGGAGATACGCAAAATGACTTTTGTCGAAAATCGTGCTTAAATCGAATGAAAACGCCTAAATAAGGATTAAATTTTTTTTTCAAAATTTTTAAGTCTAACATCTCATTCTGAACACTGTTTGTCAATAAAAAAAAAATGTGCGACTTTCCGGGAACGGAAATACGCAAAATGACTTTTGTCGAGAATAGTGCTCAAATTGACTGGAAACGCATAAATAACGAATACATATTTTTTCTTAAAAAAAAATTAAATTTTTTTTTCAAGTTTAACAGCTCACTATGAACACTATTTGTAAATAAAAAAAGTATGACTTCCGGGATATGCAAAATGACTTTTGTAGAAAATTGTGCTTAAATCGACTGGAAACGAAAATTGATTTCTTAATTTTTTAAGTCCAACAGCATTTTTTTCCGTAGAATACGATCCTGCAATAAAAAATTGGAGATTCCATTTGAAAAATCAAAGTTGACCAACGTTTAACCTTGAAAGTTAAGGCCAAGGTCATTTTCAAGGTCACCAGCATATGTCCCCCTCCGAACCCTACAACTTTCATCTGAAACACTTTTTGCCATGTTGCTCAGGTTTCGAGATTTTTGGAGTGACAATTTAAAATGGGACACCCTGTATATTAAATATATGAAATTATCAATTTCAAATCTGCGAACTGCAATTGAAACTCATTGTAAATGTTCGAATAGTCTTCATAGTACTATTAACAACACTAAATAATAATTAGAGCAAATTTAGCAAGTGGTCTTCCATTTTGTTTAAACAATAAAAAAAAAATATATCAAATTTAGAAATGATTTTAATGGCCGCAAATGTTCTTCATAGTATTATTGACAATATGAAACAATAATTAGATGGCCATTTTTCTTCAATTTTGTTTAAACAATTTTTTAATGTCACGAAGATGATGCTCAACTAATAACAAACACAAAAGTTACTGTTTGATCTCATTTAAAAATTATTTTGATGGCGACAAATGTTCTTCATAGTGTTATTACCAATATTAAACAATATTTAGAGGAGCGTTGTTCTTTCTTTTTATTTAAACCATTTATGCCGGAAACGCATAATATTCGAAGATATGGTGAACTTAAAAAAATCAAAAGTTAGTGTTTGACCTCATTTAAAAAATATTTTGATGGCCACAAATGTTCTTCATAGTCTTATTAACAATATGTAACAGTAATTAGGTCACCGATTTTCTTCTATTTTGTTTAAACAATTTTTTAATGTCACGAAGACATGCTCAACTAATAACAAACACAAAAGTTACTGTTTGATCTCACTTAAAAATTAGTTTGATGGTGACAAATGTTCTTTATAGTGTTATTAACAATATTAAACAATATTTAGAGGAGCGTTGTTCTTTCTTTTTATTTAAACCATTTTTTTCCGGAAACGCATAATATTCGAAGATATGGTGAACTTAAAAAAATCAAAAGTTAGTGTTTGACCTCATTTAGAAATGATTTTGATGACCGCAAAAGTTCTTCATAGTCTTATTAACAATATGTAACAATAATTAGGTCACCGTTTTTCTTCTATTTTGTTTAAACAATTTTTTAATGTCATGAAGACATGCTCAACTAATAACAAAATCAAAAGTTACTGATGGATCTCATTTAAAAATAATTTTGATGGAGACAAATGTTCTTCATAGTGTTATTAACAATATTAAATAATAATTAGAAGAGCGTTGTTCTTTCATTTTATTTAAACAATTTTTTTCCGGAAACGCATAATATTCGAAGACATGGTCAACTTAAAAAAAAATCAAAAGTTAGTGTTTGACCTCATTTAGAAATGATTTTGATGACCGCAAATGTTCTTTATAGTGTTATTTACAATATTAAAAATAATTAGATGACCGTTTTTTTCCATTTTTTAACAATTTTTTTAATGTCACGAAGCATGCTCAACTAATAACAAAATCAAAAGTTACTGTTTGACCTCATTTAAAAATTATTTTGATGGCCAAGAATGTTTTTCATAGTCTTATTAATAACATTTAACTACAATTTGAGTTATTCGCGTCGTCGCCTATCAGTTCGCTTCAAGAACTTTCTTATTGGAGCGACCAGAATAGAATTTAGTTAAATTCACGTAAAATGTGCAGACCATTTCTATATAGCATATTAAATCTATTTTGATATGCAACGACAAGACCGTGAGGAACGTTCTGCAGACTATTTATCTAAATATTCAGTCCTCGCTCTCTCGTGTATACATTAGATGTATCCAGGACGGTAAATTCATACATTTATACAGGAAGGGACGCCATTTGCTTTTGTTTGCACTGTCAATATTTACAATTACGGGGAAGGAGATTATTTCCAAGTCCGTTTGTATATTATATTATATTATATTATATTATATTATACGTTTGTCTCTTTGCAAAACACTAAAAGATATGTATCATATAATAATTACTATTATTATCGCCTGTATTATCCAATTTCAGGAAATAATTCTTTAAACAAAATGGAAGAAAAACTGTTCTCTAATTATTGTTATTAATTCAATTTTTATTTAAAAAAGTATTCCAAAAATGCTGAAAGCAGTCGAACATGTATGTAACTCGTCCACAATAGCACTTCATGGACTCACCTCCATTATTAGCCTCTCTCGCTTCGCTCGCTCGGCCATAAAACGCCTTGTCCAATAAAGTGATATATTATGGACTAGTTACATAAATTGCTATAAAACACTTAATTGTTTAAATTAACGCACTTTTTCTATCGTATGTTCATTAAAAAAATTTAAATTTACAATTTAAATTTTTTAAATAACAAATCATGGCACACTTGAGGTTTTTTTTAATGAACATACTTTATTATCAATTCCTGATTTGTTTTAGTAATTATAATCGGTTGATGTAGTCGACGTTTCCCATGGAAATATTTTACATCACTAAAACCTAAAAAATATTAGTTTAAACGATTCGGCCGTTCAATTTCTTCCGGTGAAAAGCAATGTACACCCTAAACACATCAAATACTATAAAGTTTTAAATATTCACCATCGCAACTGTAACGTAAATGCTGAATTTATAACTCTGGCACTGATCCAGACATCGACGATCACAACACGACGAATTACACGGAAACAAAAATCTCTGTGTAATTCCAAAGATTACACCAGAGTCCACCCTCGCGACATTATCGTCACTGCCCTTTATCAGTCCTTCTTATACGGATGTGGCGCACACATGTATCGGATTATTTTTACTTTACCTCGAAACGGATTTTTTTTTTTTTCGTTAAGGGGACCAAGTCCCGAATTAGAATAAAGGGGAGGATTAGGGGTGGGATTAACCTCCAGGGAAATTATACGAGCTCACTTAGATTAAAATAAATTTAATAAATTGCGGGGGCATTTAAGCTTTCGTTTAAATTCGAGTAAATTGAATTTCGAGGGTTTAAATCAATGTAATTAAAAAAAAAAAATCATTCAACCCTACAGTTCTCCTCGTTGTTCCCACACATTTTAAATTAACTTCGTGATACATCTTGGTAATGAATTGAAGTAAAGAGAACTTTTATTCTTTTGTATTACACTTACTTATTATACAAGGTGCGGCAAAATGGATCAAAAATTTTCTTTGTTGATATCTCATACGCATTATTTAGTATTTCTTAACGCTCTTCATTACTATTCCTAACCAGTGGCGGCTCGTGGAACATGTTGATGCTAGAGCCACTTATACTATATAAACATGTACCTTTGTTAAATGATCCAAGTGTGAGGCGTGTTTCGGGGAAGTACAAATTGTTTTCGCGTTATCCGTTCTCAATGCTTAAAAATTTAAACTACAGGTAGTGCTATGGCTCATTGGCTCTATACAGGGTGTTTCAAAATTCATGCACCATAAATTTTCTGCGTGCTTCTCGTAGATAGAAAGAAAAAAAAGTCCTTATGACAAATCTCGATTTTCTACAAAATAAAATTGATTTATACCCTTCGCAGAAATATTAAAGAGACGCCACTTAAAATTTTTGGTGCATGAATTTTGAAACACCCTGTATAATGAGCAGCCCCTGTTTCTAACAAAAATTTCATTTTGACCCAATTTTTCTACCGAGGTTTTATAAAGCTCGAGGAGAACAGTAAGGTGAAAAAGATTGATTGATTTTACAAAATATATATTTCTTTCAATAAATTCACGAATTATCATTTATTATGTTTAAATACCTTCATCGTCACTGGAGTGTACACTGCTCGCCGTTACCTCTTCAGCGATGGTTGCCAATCCCTCGCGTATTACGCAATCCTCGCTATCCTCCGTCTCGCTGATGGTACCATCGTCGCTGGTCGTATCCGTGTCTTCAGATGGTCCACTTTCTGTCTTATCTTCCGATTCAAGTTTCAGTTCGGCTAAAAATGTGATACATCGTGGTATTTTTACTTTTTTTCAATTTTCACCAAACTTCCGCCAACTTGTAGAGAAATAGAAATAGAAATTTCTTGTATACACTATAACTCAGTGGCGGCTGGTAGAACATGTTGATGGTAGCCACTTAGCCACTTAGCATACAATACCGGGTGTGGCACTTAAGACGCCTCGGACCATAGCTCCTTTACGATAAAAGCTATCGAAAAAAATCTAAGAACAAAGTGGTGCATAGTTACCGTCGCTATGTTTCAAAAATATTTCTAATCATCAGTGGCGTGCCGTACTCCAGTGGCGTACCAAACTTATGTTTTTTTAAATGGAATGCCCTATTTTTTATTGCAGATTTGGAAAGTGCTCGACGAGTAATTATTTTTTTATCTAACATGTTATACCCTTCACTTTAGCGGTTACGCTGTTATAACCCCTTCTTTCAAAATTGCGCCCCATTTTTGAGATTTTTTTGTAGAGAAACTAATTGACGCCGGCGCCTAAATTTTGAATTGAGGTACAGGTTAAGACCTCGTATACTTTCACATAATTTTTTTTCGGGTAATTTATGGAAAAAAAATAATTTTTGATTGATCTTCGCATGTTGTCATTTTTTCCGAAAATTTCAAATGGCACCCCCCTAAAAAAATTACGGCGTTGTGCAGCCAAAACTCTAAATTTTTCATTGGTGTAAAAAAAATTACACATTGCATAACAAAATTTCGGAGAAAAAAGGAATTTCATCGCAAATGTCGGGAAACGTTTTCCGTTCCCAAGTGTGCCATGAGAAAACAAAAGATTGGTAATTGTCAAAGTAAATTATTAGACGTCAGTAGCAGCCATAAGTCATTTTTGATAAACGTTCTAAAAATGTTCCGAACTCAAGAGGAAATGGTTGACATGATATTTATTCTTGGAGAATGTAACAAGAATTGTTTCTTGGCATCACGAGTGTACGCTGCGAGATATCCGCACAGGGCACATCCAAATGAACGTGCGTTTCAAAAAGTGTTGGAGAGGTTTACTACTACGGGAAGTGTGAAACGGCCAAGGAGAGTTAGAAAGAAGGCAGTTATTACCGAAAATAATGAACTGCAGGTTCTGGAGGCAGTTATTGAAGATCTTCATACCAGTATCCGTGATATTAGTAGGAATCACGATATTTCAACGCGATCCGTACATCGTGTTCTTAAAAAGTACAAATTCCGTCCATTTAAGATTCAACTGCACCAAGAATTGCAACCTCAAGATTTTCATGCGAGGCAAGATTTCTGCATGTTGGCTATCAACAAAATTGAGCAGGAGGAATCATTTCTTATGCGCGTATTATTTTCTGATGAAGCAACGTTCCATAGAAATGGGCATGTCAATCGCCACAACTACCATTATTACGCCGATGAAAACCCACAAGCCATGCGAATGATAAACCACCAGCAAAGATGGTCGCTGAATGTTTGGGGAGGCATACTTGGAGAACACCTTTTGGGTCCTTATTTCATCGAGGGGCACCTGAACGGCAACAGTTATTTGAGGTTCCTTCGCGACGACTTGGATGATCTCTTGGAAAATGTCCCTCTAGCCGCTCTTCGACAGATAGTTTTCCAGCACGATGGAGCTCCTGCACATAAAAGTTGTGTCGTTCGGGAATTTATCGATGAAACGTTTCCGGACTCCTGGATTGGTCGTGGGGGTCCTGTGAGGTGGCCGCCAAGATCACCAGACCTCACTCCCCTTGACTTCTTCTTTTGGGGCCATATCAAAGACGAGGTTTACAGGACGGTACCAACTACTGTCGAGGATATGAGGGAGAGAATCCGCGCGGCTTTCCACAGTATATCACCAGAAGTCCTTAGGGCAGTGTCTAGAGCCTGTGAGTCGAAGTTGCGGTTATGCCTCCAGCAGGAAGGTCCTCATTTCGAACATTTAGTTTAAGTTGTTAAATTTTCTTTTTCTGCATTTTTCATATCATGTTGAATAAATAGGTACATACAATTATGTTGACCGTATTTGTGTATTTGTTTTCTCATGGCACACTTGGGAACGAAAAACGTTTCCCGACATTTGCGATGAAATTCCTTTTTTCTCCGAAATTTTGTTATGCAATGTGTAGTTTTTTTTACACCAATGAAAAATTTAGAGTTTTGGCCGTACAACGCCGTAATTTTTTTAGGGGGGTGCCATTTGAAATTTTCGGAAAAAATGACAACATGCGAAGATCAATCAAAAATTATTTTTTTTCCATAAATTACCCGAAAAAAAATTATGTGAAGGTATACGAGGTCTTAACCTGTACCTCAATTCAAAATTTAGGCGCCGGCGTCAATTAGTTTCTCTACAAAAAAATCTCAAAAATGGGGCGCAATTTTGAAAGAAGGGGTTATAACAGCGAAACCGCTAAAGTGAAGGGTATAACATGTTAGATAAAAAAATAAGTACTCGTCGAGCACTTTCCAAATCTGCAATAAAAAATAGGGCATTCCATTTAAAAAAACATAAGTTTGGTACGCCACTGGAGTACGGCACGCCACTGATGATTAGAAATATTTTTGAAACATAGCGACGGTAACTATGCACCACTTTGTTCTTAGATTTTTGTCGATAGCTTTCATCGTAAAGGAGCTATGGTCCGAGGCGTCTTAAGTGCCACACCCGGTATATGCCCTGTTTTTCAGGAAAAAAATTACTATAATTGAATTTTTTTTTTTTACTTGAGCCATTCAGTCACATCGACTATTTTAATTATGTATTTTTAATTTTTGGATGAATAAATGAACAAATGAATAATGTCAGACGTATACACAACAACCATGAACCCAACCGAATACTTCTCGATCCCCGAAAAATTTTTCGGCCGGGCTGGGATTCGAACCCTCACGGCACGCGGTGCAACCGGCACAAGCGGTCGCCTGTACCCACTACACCAACAGGCCGCCTATAATTGAAATTGAAAACCTTTACTTGTTGCAGAAGCATTCAATAAATTCTGTTCCGCAAACATCGTTCTCGTGATTAACAGCCATCATTATATGCTCGTTGTACAATATACTATTATCCACTATTAGTCCGAAAGTTGATTTGTTGTTCTCACCATTCTTGCCATTGGATTGAAGTGAAGGTCTTCAATTGAAATATTTGAATGTTCCTGAAGATCCTTGAGTGAACCGGAACATAAAAGTTCGGCTGTTCCAAAAGACAAGTACAGTCTACTGTGTAATTAATTATTTTGTGAAGCGTGCACGGATCCATTGCAACTATTTTAAAATGCGAGACTGTACATTTACAATGTAAATAGCTAATTAACATGCGCTCAGGTGTTTATTGAGGATATCCGGAAGTCGGTGCACCTGACGCTCCTAAGAAAATATTATTGAATATTAGCGACTTATTTCAAATTGCTACCAAAAAAAAAACAATTTTAGGCCTTCAAGCTTTAAAGAGTTTGATCCAGTTTTTTTGTTGATCTCTATTTCTTCACATTGTCTGTTTTGCGAAAACTCGAATCACGAAAACAATACTCTCGAGCATTGTACGGAGAAAGTTAAAAAAAATTCTGGCTTTGGGTCAATGAGAGACGCAAAAACTATTCACGTGTATCATGGAATTTTTTAACTATTTTTTACGTGTTGGCTGGAAATGTTTTAGGCGAATTAACAAGTTTCATATTTTTCGAAGAAACAAACTTGTTTCCACCCCCTCAATAACCACCCTCGCGCATCGTAGAATTAAAAACTATTTTTTACGTGTTGGCCGGAAATTTTTTAAGCGAATTAACAAGTTTCATATTTTTCGAAGAAACAAACTTATTTCCACCCCCTCAAAAACCACCCTCAAACATCGTAGAATTTTTTAACTATTTTTCACGTGTTGGCTGGAAATTTCTTAGGCAAATTAACAAGTTTCATATTTTTCGAAGAAAGAAACTTATTTCCACCTCCTCAAAAACTGCTCCCGTACATGATAGAATTTTTTAACTATTTTTCACGTGTTGGCTGGAATTTTTTTAGGCGAATTAACAAGTTTCATATTTTTCGAAGAAACAAACTTGTTTCCATCCCCTCAAAAACCACCCTAAAACATCGTAGAATTTTTTAACTATTTTTCACGTGTTGGCTGGAAATTTCTTAGGCGAATTGACAAGTTTCATATTTTTCGAAGAAACAAACTTGTTTCCACCCCCTCAAAAACCACCCTACCACATCGTAGAATTTCTAAACTATTTTTCACGTGTTGGCTGGAAATTTCTTAAGCGTATTAATGAGTTTCATATTTTTCGAAGAAACAAATTTATTTCCACCCCCTCAAAAAACACCCTCGGACATCGTAGAATTTTTTAACTATTTTTCGCGTGTTGGCTGAAAATTTCTTAAGCGAATTGACAAGTTTCATATTTTTCGAAGAAACAAACTTATTTCCACCCCCTCAAAAACCACCCTCGCACATCGTAGAATTTTTTAACTATTTTTCCCGTGTTGGCTGGAAATTTCTTAGGTGAATTAACAAGTTTTATATTTTTCGAAGAAACAATCTTGTTTCCACCCCCTCAAAAACCACCCTCGCACATCGTAGAATTTTTAAACTATTTTTCACGTGTTGGCTGGAAATTTCTTAGGTGAATTAATGAGTTTCACATTTTTCGAAGAAATAAACTTGTTTCCACCACCTCAAAAACCACCCTCGCACATCGTAGAATTTTTTAACTATTTTTCACGTGTTGGCTGAAAATTTCTAAAGCAAATTAACGAGTTTCATATTTTTCGAAGAAACAAACTTATTTCCACCCCCTCAAAAACCACCCTCGCACATCGTAGAATTTTTTAACTATTTTTCACGTGTTGGCTGGAAATTTCTGAGGCAAATTAACAAGTTTCATATTTTTCGAAGAAACAAACTTATTTCCACCCCCTCAAAAACCACCCTCGCACATCGTAGAATTTTTCAACTATTTTTCACGTGTTGGCTGAAAATTTCTAAAGCAAATTAACGAGTTTCATATTTTTCGAAGAAACAAACTTATTTCCACCCCCTCAAAAACCACCCTCGCACATCGTAGAATTTTTTAACTATTTTTTCCGTGTTGGCTGGAAATTTCTTAGGTGAATTAACAAGTTTAATATTTTTCGAAGAAACAAACTTATTTCCACCCTCTCAAAAACCACCCTCGCACATCGTAGAATTTTTTAACTATTTTTCACATGTTTGGAAATTTCTTTGGCGAATTAATAAATTTCATATTTTTCAATATCAACCCCCTCAAAAACTACTTCATTTTTTAAACTATTTTTCACGTATTGGCCGAAAATATCTTAAGCGAATTAACAAGTTTTATATTTTTCGAAGAAACAAACTTATTTCCACCCTCTCAAAAACCACCTTCGCACATCGTATAATTTTAAAACTATTTTTCACGTGTTGGCTGGAAATTTCTTAGGTGAATTAACAAGTTTCATATTTTTCGAAGAAACAAACCTATTTCCACCCCCTCAAAAACTGCTCCCGTACATGATAGAATTTTTTAACTATTTTTCACGTGTTGGCTGGAAATTTCTTAGGCGAATTAACAAGTTACATATTTTTCGAAGAAACAAACTTGTTTCCACCCCCTCAAAAACCACTCTCGGACATCGTAGAATTTTTAAACTATTTTTCCCGTGTTGGCTGGAAATTTCTTAGGCGAATTAACAAGTTTCATACTTTTCGAAGAAACAATCTTGTTTCCACCCCCTCAAAAACCACCCTCGCACATCGTAGATTTTTTTAACTATTTTTCCCGTGTTGGCTGGAATTTTCTTAGGTGAATTAACAAGTTTCATATTTTTCGAAGAAACAAACTTATTTCCACCCCCTTAAAAACTGCGGGAGTACATGATAGAATTTTTAACTATTTTTCACGTGTTAGCTGGAAATTTTTTAGGTGAATTAAGAAGTTTCATATTTTTCGAAGAAACAGACTTGTTTCCACCCCCTCAAAAACCACCCTCGCACATCGTAGAATTTTTTAAACTATTTTTCACGTGTTTGCTGGAAATCTATAAGTTTTACAATTTTCGCAGAAACAAACAAATAAGTTTCACCATTTTCGAAGAAGCAAAGAAATAAGTTTCACAATTATGATTCCCTTTTTGAAGTTAAATTAGGATCACTGTGCATCGCAGCCATTTTTATGTAGTTTGGAAAAATTTTTGTAACTAATTTGAAAAACAAGTTCTTCAAGGTTGTTCTATCTAAACGTCAAGCATTTTTCGAGAAATCTGGGAGAAGTGCATTTTTTGCTATCAAAATTTAGAATTTTTATTATTGCAAAGTTAATATTATTCTAAAAATATGTGAAATTTACAGAGCAATTTCTGAAGAATTCTTCTGAAGCTGAAGATATATCAGGGTCGCATCACAATTCTTGTTAAATTCGTTTCATCATACTGTAAATATTACAATATTTATTTTTATTTATTGATGGTAATGTTTCTTCTTTAAATCGCAACAATAATTTCGACAAACTGAAGAAACGTTTGGAGTATGGAGATACAATTTTTGCAATCTGCATAATTTATATTCGAGTTAAAATTTTTGAAAGTTTGATGAAGATATTGATCAACACCAACAGTTCTTTCAAAAGTGAATTGGCGGAAGTCGGTGTAAACAATGTCAAAATAAAAAAAAAATACTTCAGAACACGTACCTTTCTTCCTATCGTTGGCAATGCTCCTCATGGATTCGGCGACGAACTTCTGCACATCTTCGGCGGTCATGTCGAAATCTTTGACGGCACTCTCGAAGCCGCAGCACGTGTCTCTCTCCTCGTCAGCGCGATGGCACTGCGATACTGCCGGATCGCCCGGACAAACACTATTTTTAGTTTCAGACATGTCCTCTTCTCCAGCATTATTATCGTCGGTCGGCCGACCATTTTCGGCGACACTCCTCTTCAGCTTGTTCAGCAGGATGGTCGCCACTTCGGTGGTCGTGATGTCTTGGGCGCGCGAAAACGGCGAGTTTTTCGTTAGCTCCGTTTTGGTGCCGTCGTGGGCCTGAAGGAGGAACAATTGCGATCTTATAAACGTTGGGTTTTTTGATGTTTTGGTTGTTTCACTTCTTGGTCCGTCTTTCACAATTGATGGAGTTTTAGCAATGGTTTTGGTTATCTTGATCGGATCGCTGTTTGAGATTAAAGCATCATCGTGTGTTCTTGTTGTTTTAGTTTTTGCAGCGTCGTATTGTGTTGGATTTTGATCATGATTTTTGATCATTTCTGTAGCGTTTGGTGATGGATGTTTGGGTATCATTGCGTTTCCGTCTTCTGCTCGTGCGTTTTTGATCATTTTTATCGAATTGCTGTTTGTAAGTAATGATTGCTTCGACCCATCAACTTGTCCAGGCGTTCGCAAAAATTGATTTTTGGCCATTTCTGCAACATTTTTGGGTAATATTCCTTTAGGAAAAATTTCATCATCTTCTTCCACTAGAGAATTTTTGGTAATTTTCATCGAATCGCTGTTTGTAAGTAATGACTGCTTCGTTATTTCAGTTTTAGTGCAATCATCTTCTTGACCATGCGTTCGCAAAAATTTATTTTTGGCCATTTCTGCAATATTTTTGGGTAATATTCCTTTAGGAAAAACTGCATCATCTTCTTCTACTCGAGAATTTTTGATAATTTTTATCGAATCGCTGTTTGTAAGTAACGATTGCTTCATTATTTCAGTTTTAGCTTGATCATGCGTTCGCAAAAAATGATTTTTGGCCATTTCTGCACAATTTTTGGGTAATATTCCTTTAGGAAAAAGTGCATCATCTTCTTCTACTCGAAAATTTTTGATTATTTTTATCGCATCGCTGCGAGGTTTCGTTATTGTAGCTTTCGCTTGATCATCCGTTTGGAAAATTTGACCATTTTCGGCCATTTCTGCACCATCATCACCTTGCGTTGGGATTCTTGCGGGCGGCGAAAGTTTACTTTCCGCACCATCGACACAAGGTGAACTTTCATCGTGCGTTTCCAAAAATTGAAAATGTTTGGTAATTTTTGTTATATCGCTGTTTACACTCTCGTCATCGCGCACTCTGACCTCGTGTTGCGTTCTTATTAGTGATGACGTCATTTTGGCTCCAACACAATCATTTTTATCTTGAAATTTCTTCATATCATCATCATTTTCTAAAGATGAAGGTATTTTTGTTTGTGTTATTTTTGTTATTTTGATTTTAACACAATCACTTTCACCGCGGAACTTTTTTGTTTCGAAATTTTCCACGGGTGATGGTATTTTGTCCGTTTCTCCGCTCTCGACGTTTTTGGGTAATTGCGGTTTGTAGGGTTGGTACTTGAAACCGTCGTCGTTTGTCGGTTCCTGGGCGGTGGGGGTTTCTTGTTTTTCGAAAACGGCAACAGCGGCCGCGACCACTGCCCCTCTGCCCGCGCACTGATCCCGCATTTTTTTTTGTTTTTCTTTACGCACTCTTTACATTTCTGCTCTAATTAATTAAATCAGTTCTGTTTCTTCTCTTTATGCGCGTGGAAGAGTATTAAACAATTATTCTTACGAATATTTCTAATCATATTCTATTGAAATTTTTATAGAAGAAAAAATAATTAACAAAAAATTTCAAGATATTAACGTGTTTGTAAAAATACGAAAAAAGATAGGTATATAAATCAATGCAGAACTTAATTCCGCGCCAGAATTTCCAAAAATATACAGGGTGTTCCCTTTAAAAAAATCGAGATTTAATGGTTTAAAGTTCCTATTGTTTTTCGATTGCATAGAATATTGACGTATTTTTACAAACATATTAATATCTTGAAAACGAAAGAAGATAGGTATAGGAAACGCTAGTATAGATCGATGCAGAACTTAATTCTGCGTCAGAATTTCTAAAAATATACAGGGTGTTCCCTTTAAAAAAATCGAGATTTAATACTTTAAAGTTCCTATTGTTTTTCTATTGCACAGAATATTGACGTATTTTTACAAACATATTAATATCTTAAAAACGGAAGAAGATAGGTATAGGAAACGCTAGTATAGATCGATGCAGAACTTAATTCTGCGTCAGAAGTTCTAAAAATATACAGGGTGTTCCCTTTAAAAAAATCGAGATTTAATGCTTTAAAGTCCTTATTGTTTTTCGATTGCCCAAAATATTGACGTATTTTTACAAACATATTAATATCTTGAAAACGAAAGAAGATAGGTATAGGAAACACTAGTATAGATCGATGCAGAACTTAATTCTGCGTCAGAATTTCTAAAAATATACAGGGTGTTCCCTTTAAAAAAATCGAGATTTAATGCTTTAAAGTTCGTAATGTTTTTCGATTGCACAGAATATTGACGTATATTTACAAACATATTAATATCTTGAAAACGAAAGAAGATAGGTATAGGAAACGCTAGTATAGATCGATGCGGAACTTAATTCTGCGTCAGGAGTTCTAAAAATATACAGGGTGTTCCCTTTAAAAAAATCGAGATTTAATGCTTTAAAGTTCGTAATGTTTTTCGATTGCACAGAATATTGACGTATATTTACAAACATATTAATATCTTGAAAACGAAAGAAGATAGGTATAGGAAACGCTAGTATAGATCGATGCGGAACTTAATTCTGCGTCAGGAGTTCTAAAAATATACAGGGTGTTCCCTTAAAAAAAATCGAGATTTAATGCTTTAAAGTCCGTATTGTTTTTCTATTGCACAAAATATTGACGTATTTTTACAAACGCGGTAATATCTTGAAAACGAAAGAAGATAGGTATATAAGTGAATGCAGAACTTAATTCTGCGCCAGAATTTCCAAAAATATACAGGGTGTTCCATTAAAAAAAATCGAGATATAATGCTTTAAAGTTCCTACTGTTTTTCTATTGCACAGAATATTGACGTATTTTTACAAACATATTAATATCTTAAAAACGAAAGAAGATAGGTACAGGAAATGCTAGTATAGATCGATGCAGAACTTAATTCTACGCCAGAATTTCTAAAAATATACAGGGTGTTCCCTTTAAAAAAATCGAGATTTAATACTTTAAAGTTCCTATTGTTTTTCTATTGCACAGAATATTGACGTATTTTTACAAACATATTAATATCTTAAAAACGAAAGAAGATAGGTATAGGAAACGCTAGTATAGATCGATGCAGAACTTAATTCTGCGTCAGAAGTTCTAAAAATATACAGGGTGTTCCCTTTAAAAAAATCGAGATTTAATGCTTTAAAGTCCTTATTGTTTTTCGATTGCCCAAAATATTGACGTATTTTTACAAACATATTAATATCTTGAAAACGAAAGAAGATAGGTATAGGAAACACTAGTATAGATCGATGCAGAACTTAATTCTGCGTCAGAATTTCTAAAAATATACAGGGTGTTCCCTTTAAAAAAATCGAGATTTAATGCTTTAAAGTTCGTAATGTTTTTCGATTGCACAGAATATTGACGTATATTTACAAACATATTAATATCTTGAAAACGAAAGAAGATAGGTATAGGAAACGCTAGTATAGATCGATGCGGAACTTAATTCTGCGTCAGGAGTTCTAAAAATATACAGGGTGTTCCCTTTAAAAAAATCGAGATTTAATGCTTTAAAGTTCGTAATGTTTTTCGATTGCACAGAATATTGACGTATATTTACAAACATATTAATATCTTGAAAACGAAAGAAGATAGGTATAGGAAACGCTAGTATGGATCGATGCGGAACTTAATTCTGCGTCAGGAGTTCTAAAAATATACAGGGTGTTCCCTTAAAAAAAATCGAGATTTAATGCTTTAAAGTCCGTATTGTTTTTCTATTGCACAAAATATTGACGTATTTTTACAAACGCGGTAATATCTTGAAAACGAAAGAAGATAGGTATATAAGTGAATGCAGAACTTAATTCTGCGCCAGAATTTCCAAAAATATACAGGGTGTTCCATTAAAAAAAATCGAGATATAATGCTTTAAAGTTCCTACTGTTTTTCTATTGCACAGAATATTGACGTATTTTTACAAACATATTAATATCTTAAAAACGAAAGAAGATAGGTACAGGAAATGCTAGTATAGATCGATGCAGAACTTAATTCTACGCCAGAATTTCTAAAAATATACAGGGTGTTCCCTTTAAAAAAATCGAGATTTAATACTTTAAAGTTCCTATTGTTTTTCTATTGCACAGAATATTGACGTATTTTTACAAACATATTAATATCTTAAAAACGAAAGAAGATAGGTATAGGAAACGCTAGTATAGATCGATGCAGAACTTAATTCTGCGTCAGAAGTTCTAAAAATATACAGGGTGTTCCATTTAAAAAAATCGAGATTTAATGCTTTAAAGTCCTTATTGTTTTTCGATTGCCCAAAATATTGACGTATTTTTACAAACATATTAATATCTTGAAAACGAAAGAAGATAGGTATAGGAAACACTAGTATAGATCGATGCAGAACTTAATTCTGCGTCAGAATTTCTAAAAATATACAGGGTGTTCCCTTTAAAAAAATCGAGATTTAATGCTTTAAAGTTCGTAATGTTTTTCGATTGCACAGAATATTGACGTATATTTACAAACATATTAATATCTTGAAAACGAAAGAAGATAGGTATAGGAAACGCTAGTATAGATCTATGCGGAACTTAATTCTGCGTCAGGAGTTCTAAAAATATACAGGGTGTTCCCTTAAAAAAAATCGAGATTTAATGCTTTAAAGTCCTTATTGTTTTTCGATTGCCCAAAATATTGACGTATTTTTACAAACATATTAATATCTTGAAAACGAAAGAAGATAGGTATAGGAAACACTAGTATAGATCGATGCAGAACTTAATTCTGCGTCAGAATTTCTAAAAATATACAGGGTGTTCCCTTTAAAAAAATCGAGATTTAATGCTTTAAAGTTCGTAATGTTTTTCGATTGCACAGAATATTGACGTATATTTACAAACATATTAATATCTTGAAAACGAAAGAAGATAGGTATAGGAAACGCTAGTATAGATCGATGCGGAACTTAATTCTGCGTCAGGAGTTCTAAAAATATACAGGGTGTTCCCTTAAAAAAAATCGAGATTTAATGCTTTAAAGTCCGTATTGTTTTTCTATTGCACAAAATATTGACGTATTTTTACAAACGCGGTAATATCTTGAAAACGAAAGAAGATAGGTATATAAGTGAATGCAGAACTTAATTCTGCGCCAGAATTTCTAAAAATATACAGGGTGTTCCATTTAAAAAAATCGAGATTTAATGGTTTAAAGTTGATTAAATGTGGTATGAAATTTTGAACACTCAGTATTGTATAATTCCAAAAATAAATTACCACTGAGTACCTTCAGGTGTTGGCTTTTTATAATCAGCATTGCAACCCTTCGATTTGTTTTGTTCGGAGATACGCATTTTTAAAGTGGATTACGAAAAAGCAACAAATTTTTTAAAATGTCAAATATCTCGAAAACTGTTGAATTTAGAGGTTATGTCATGTGATGATTTTTTTCACAGAATTTTATGTAGAATCCAAATTTGCAATAAAAATATAGCATTCCGTTTAAAATAAGGAAGTTGGAGTTGATTTCCGGTATAACCGGAAGACGTATAATCTTGAAAATATTTTCACTGAAAAGAGCACGCTCGATTACGTAAATGCTGAGAATCTCATTACAATATATTAATTAGAAGTGTGGTTTCGGTGAGACTCCGTGTAAAAGTATCGTTGAATTTTAGAAAATGTCAAATACTTCGAAAACGCTTAAATTTGGAGGTTATGCCACTTAATGACTTTTTTCGCAGAAATGTATGCAGAATCCAAATTTGCAATAAAAAATATAGCACTCCGTTTAAAATAAGGAAGTTGGTGTTGATTGAAAAAACGAAAATTGCATTCAAGGATTTGAAAAATTGTAAACAATATAATAATCAAGGAAATTTCTTAAAAACCTTAAACAATGCATCTTTGATTTCACATTAAAACAATTGCCGTATCTTAGGTGGAAACAAAGTTGAACGATCCAAACTTTTATTGAAAAAATCGAAAATTGCATTCAACGATTTGAAAAATTGTAAAAATAAAATAATCAAGAAAATTTCTTAAAAAGCTCAAGATCCATTAATAACCAATTCATCTTTGATTTTCGGTTAAAACAACTGACATATCTTAGCTGGGAACAAAACAGCAACGTTTCAAACTTTTATTGAAAAAGATCGAAAATTGCATTCTACAATTTGGAAAATTGTAAAAAATAAAAAAATAAAGAAAATTGCTTAAAAACCGTAAACAATGCATTTTTGATTTCACATTAAAACAATTGCCGTATCTTAGGTGGAAACAACGCTGAACGATCCAAACTTTTATTGAAAAAATCGAAAATTGTATTCAACGATTTGAAAAATTGTAAAAAAATATATTCTTTCTTTCCTTGTTGTCTTCAATATTTGTTTAGATGTTTTTGTAATATTTTTCACAATTCAAAAATTATCAGAAAAAATAATTAAAAAAAAACAGTTCCGGTGTACGAAATTTTACCTAAAATAATTGCAGAAAGTGACAAACTCAATAACTTAAACTGCCGGTAGAGAGTATTAAAATTTAAGGCATAGTTTACAATTTCGATGTTTCAAGTACATTTTATATATCATTCAAATTGAAAATAAATCGTGATACCATCAAGTCGGAGAAAGTAACATGATGGCCACATCACATTATTTTTTTATGTAACTCGGTATTTTTTTTTACGTTTACATATTTAGTGTATATACGGGCGATTTTGAAACCGCCAACACTTTCTCTCTTGGGGCCGTAAAGACTGCGCCTTATATAGATCACTTCTCTTAATCCGACTTGTCTGAATCTCATTAATTTTAACGACATTAACATTGGGAGAGGCGAACGATGCATTGTCCACATACACATACTTGAATCATTTGTTTATTTATTTATTATTAAACGGGAAATCCCCACAATGCAAAATTAAATATAAAGTGAAGAAACTTCAGTTTGACACAAAATTATGTTTTCATGGGATTATCTTCAAATCTAGTTATAAAATGTTTTCAGATTTTGATTAAATTATGAAGCAGCATCTATTTTAAGGTAATTTGAAGAGTTTTAAAATTTGTAGCAATTTTTTTGATATTTTTTTAAGCCATCGAAAAGTGAGCCGCAATAAATTGTGTTTTCATGGGATTATCTTCAAATCTAGTTACAAAATGTTTATAGATTTTGATTAAATTATGAAGCAGCATCTATTTTAAGGTAATTTGAAGAGTTTCAAATTTTGTAGCAATTTTTTTGAAATTTTTTTAAGCCATCGAAAAGTGAGCCGCAATAAATTGTGTTTTCATGGGATTATCTTCAAATCTAGTTATAAAATGTTTTCAGATTTTGATTAAATTATGAAGGAGCATCTATTTCGAGGCAATTTGAAGAGTTTTCAAATTTGAAGCAATTTTTTTGATATTTTTTTAAGCCATTGAAAAGTGAGTCGCAATAAATTGTGTTTTCATGGGATTATCTTTAAATCTAGTTATAAAATGTTTTCAGATTTTGACTAAATTATGAAGCAGCATCTATTTTAAGGTAATTTGAAGAGTTTTTAAATCTGTAGCAATTTTTTTGATATTTTTTTAAGCCATCGAAAAGTGAGTCGCAATAAATTGTGTTTTCATGGGATTATCTTTAAATCTAGTTACAAAATGTTTTCAGATTTTGATTAAATTATAAAGCAGCATCTATTTTGAGGTAATTTGAAGAGTTTTAAAATTTGTAGCAATTTTTTTGATATTTTTTTTAAGCCATCGAAAAGTGAGCCGCAATAAATTGTGTTTTTATGGGATTATCTTCAAATCTAGTTATAAAATATTTTCAGATTTTGATTAAATTATGAAGCAGCATCTATTTTGAGGTAATTTGAAGAGTTTTAAAATTTGTAGCAATTTTGTTGATATTTTTTTAAGCCATCGAAAAGTGAGCCGCAATAAATTGAGTTTTCATGGGATTTTCTTCAAATCTAGTTATAAAATGTTTTCAGATTTTGATTAAATTATGAATCAGCATCTATTTTGAGGCATCTTGAAGAGTTTTAAAATTTGTAGCAATTTTTTTGAATTTTTTTTAAGCCGTCGAAAAGTGAGCAGCAATAAATTATGTTCTCGAGTGATTATCTTCAAATCTAGTTATAAAATGTTTTCAGATTTTGATTAAATTATGAAGCAGGATCCATTTTGAAGTAATTTGAAGAGTTTTAAAATTTGTAGCAATTTTTTTAAATTTTTTTTAAGCCATCGAAAAATGAGCCGGAATAAATTATGTTTTCATGGGATTATCTTCAAATCTAGTTATAAAATGTTTTCAGATTTTGATTAAATTATGAAGTAGCATCTATTTTAAGGCAATTTGAAGAGTTTTAAAATTTGTAGCAATTTTTTTGATATTTTTTAAGCCATCGAAAAGTGAGTCGCAATAAATTGTGTTTTCATGGGATTATCTTCAAATCTAGTTATAAAATGTTTTCAGATTTTGATTAAATTACGAAGCAGCATCTATTTTGAGGCAATTTAAAGAGTTTTAAAATTTGTAGCAATTTTCTTGATATTTTTTTAAACCATCGAAAAGTGAGTCGCAATAAATTGTGTTTTCATGGGATTATATTTAAATCTAGTTATAAAATGTTTTCAGATTTTGATTAAATTATGAAGCAGCATCTATTTTGAGGTAATTTGAAGAGTTTTAAAATTTGTAGCAATTTTTTTGATATTTTTTTAAGCAATCGAAAAGTGAATCGCAATAAATTGTGTTTTCAAGAGATTATCTTCAAATCTAGTTATAAAATGTTTTCAGATTTTCATTAAATTATAAAGCAGCATCTATTTTGAGGTAATTTGAAGAGTTTTAAAATTTGTAGCAATTTTTTTGATATTTTTTTTAAGCCATCGAAAAGTGAGCCGCAATAAATTGTGTTTTTATGGGATTATCTTCAAATCTAGTTATAAAATATTTTCAGATTTTGATTAAATTATGAAGCAGCATCTATTTTGAGGTAATTTGAAGAGTTTTAAAATTTGTAGCAATTTTGTTGATATTTTTTTAAGCCATCGAAAAGTGAGCCGCAATAAATTGAGTTTTCATGGGATTTTCTTCAAATCTAGTTATAAAATGTTTTCAGATTTTGATTAAATTATGAATCAGCATCTATTTTGAGGCATCTTGAAGAGTTTTAAAATTTGTAGCAATTTTTTTGAATTTTTTTTAAGCCGTCGAAAAGTGAGCAGCAATAAATTATGTTCTCGAGTGATTATCTTCAAATCTAGTTATAAAATGTTTTCAGATTTTGATTAAATTATGAAGCAGGATCCATTTTGAAGTAATTTGAAGAGTTTTAAAATTTGTAGCAATTTTTTTAAATTTTTTTTAAGCCATCGAAAAATGAGCCGGAATAAATTATGTTTTCATGGGATTATCTTCAAATCTAGTTATAAAATGTTTTCAGATTTTGATTAAATTATGAAGCAGCATCTATTTTGAGGTAATTTGAAGAGTTTTAAAATTTGTAGCAATTTTTTTGATATTTTTTTAAGCAATCGAAAAGTGAATCGCAATAAATTGTGTTTTCAAGAGATTATCTTCAAATCTAGTTATAAAATGTTTTCAGATTTTCATTAAATTATAAAGCAGCATCTATTTTGAGGTAATTTGAAGAGTTTTCAAATTTGTACCAATTTTTTTGATATTTTTTTAAGCCATCGAAAAGTGAGCCGCAATAAATTGTGTTTTCATGGGATTATCTTCAAATCTAGTTATAAAATGTTTTCAGATTTTCATTAAATTATAAAGCAGCATCTATTTTGAGGTAATTTGAAGAGTTTTCAAATTTGTACCAATTTTTTTGATATTTTTTTAAGCCATCGAAAAGTGAGCCGCAATAAATTGTGTTTTCATGGGATTATCTTCAAATCTAGTTATAAAATGTTTTCAGATTTTGATTAAATTATGAAGCAGCATCTATTTTGAGGTGATTTGAAGAGTTTTAAAATTTGTAGCAATTTTTTTGATATTTTTTTAAGCCATCGAAAAGTGAGCCGCAATAAATTGTGTTTTCATGGGATTATCTTTAAATCTAGTTATAAAATGTTTTCAGATTTTGATTAAATTATGAAGCAGCATCTATTTTGAGGTAATTTGCAGAGTTTTAAATCTGTAACAATTTTTTGATATTTTTTTCAAGTCAAAAATTTCACTTGTATTTTCAGTTCGAAGTAATTACAGCAGTTAAATACGATATGGTTATTTTATTGGTTCTATCATTTCAACTGGGATATTTTAAACGATTTAACGTTACATTTTCAATTTCCTTTTATTTTTGTTTGCGTGAATAAATCGCGTTCCGAATTAATTGAACCGTCACATGGTGACCTTTTTACGGCTGTAAAAATGTCGGTCCAATCTGAAATAATCTGGTGCATTTGATGGATTTAATGGTGCGTTCATATTTACTGCCCAAACAATCCACGTTATTATTATTATTATGATGGCGATGCATTATGTAAGCCTGTGAAACTCATTACACGCACACGGATTTCCTCCGTGTGATGTGTGTGTGTGTAAAACGGAAGGGCATCAACCTTTTGAAATTCTTTTATATTCATCACATCATTTTTTTTTGTTTTATGGAAGAATGGTTAATTTTAATTTAGAGTTAATTTAATTAATGCGACTATTAACTGCTTTTCCAGTTAACCCCTACCTACAATAAGTTAAGTGGAAGAACAGATACACAGAACAAGTTTTTTTCGAAGTCCCTTTAGTTTTTGAGTAAACTGAGTTTTTGAATTTGAAGTATAATTTTTCCATCTTTCATAATTTTGACGTTTTAAACGTCAGTTTCATCCGAGTCTACAAAACGCTCGATGTACATTTAAAATATCATTTCAATGATATAAACAGCTGGAACAGATTGCTATGTAATTATCAATTTGCATAGGCAAATATTATGATGTGGTGGTTAACTGTATCTACCTTTGATTCGGGGTGGCTGTGTTTCTTAACTTTTCACTAAACAACATGTCGCCTACATGTTAACACCCTCGATGGAGGGATGCTCGACTTCCCGTAGGCTATTTATAATGCACCACGTTTTGCTATTTTTGTTTTAAGTGAGAATTTGTGTAAATAAGTGCTTTCAACAGTTCTAAGTGACTACATAATATGCTACAATATATTTATACAGGGTAAGCATAAAAAACTGCACAACTTGATGAGTACTAACTAATGAGAAACTGTATTATTAAATATACATTTAGTTTAATTTTAAGAGTATTTAATATAACTGTAAAATGATGACAATCGTTAAATAAATAAATAGAAATAAAAATTAAATAAAAAAATTAAAATAATAATAATAAAACAGTCACTCGTACCATCTTACTCAATTTGGGTCGCCCTGTACATTTGTACATTTATTTATTGCAATTTAAATACAGGATTCGCAAGGAAAATGTAGATTATAAAATTTGTAAACAGGAATTGTTATCTGCCCGGTGAAGGCAATATAAAGCCACTGTGGGATAAAATATGTGCAAAAAATGGCCGGAATCGCCCGAGCGGACCCCAAAATGGATATTTCTTAAAAAAACTAATAGAGATTTTCAAATTAAACTTTTAACTTGGACTATATATGGCAATTCAAAGAAATGAAAAGCTCTTGGTCAACTGTTGAAAACCTTAAGTATTTTATATATTGAAGGAGAAAAAATTAAACACTTGAAATTCGTTAAATTTCGACCATTTTCAAACCGCCATAACTCGGAGTATTTTCAATCGATTTTGATGAATCTTTGAGGGCGAAAAACTTTGAAGTGTCTTTGAAGTCATGCATACGAAATTAAGCGTAACCCCTTCCGCCCCTCTCTAGCACAATTTTTTTTTCTGGAAACCATGTCCAACTTTGAGGACGTCTACAGAGTTGGAAATTTTTTGTCGACTGAATCCACCATTAAGGCATTAAAATTTGATCAATTCCCAGTGTAGGACTCGTCGTAGGAACTTCGTTCTTCGAATCCTGCATAGGGAATTGATAAAATTTTAATGCCTTTATGGTGGATCGAGTCGACAAAAATTTTCCAACTCCATAGACATCGTCAAAGTTGGTTTCCTAAAAAAACTTTTTTCTTTCACAGGGGTGCTAGAGAGGGGCGGAAGGGATTACGCTTAAGTTCGTATGCACGACTTTAAAGAAGACACTTCAAAGTTTTTCGCCCTTAAAGATTCATCAAAATCGATTGAAAATACGCCGAGTTATGGCGGTTTGAAAATGGTCGAAATTTCACGAATTTCAAGTGTTTCATTTTTTTTCCTCCAGTGTAGAAAATACAATAAAAACATTATAACAAATATTGACGGCAGCAAAAAAGTGAAAGAGTGTTTTTGATTAAAAAAAAAACATAAAAATTTAAATCAACATTAATTGCACAGAATACTAAAATGAACAATTTATAAAGAATAATTTTCTTTCTACATTTTAATAAATAATTTTAATTATATAAATCTTTCGTACCTTAAGGTGGAAGGTTAATTTAGTCAATTATATTCAAAGTGTCATTTTTTTACAGTATAAAGAGTATATTGAAATTTCGGGAAAAAGAAAAATCATTGAAATAGAACTTGATGCAATTGATAGGAACATAAATAACTGCGTTAAGATATCTCAGGAATTATAAATTAGTCATGAAGATATAAGTAAAACAAAGCTACTGTATCAAAATAAATGTAATTACAATGCGTTGGTGTTCTAAAAAGATAACATTTTTGTTCAAAACGTCTGATATTTGTCCTTGCATGTTAAATAGATACACTATCGTTCATTAACATAGATAGTGCAAGCATTATATTTGTGTATGGTTCATGTAGAAAATGCACAAGATTTTATTCTGTCGTATCTGGTGGGCGAAATGAATCTTTTTATGAGTCGACTCATCGTGAAGAAAAAAAACCACTTAACCCCAAAAATAAAACCACATGCACATGTATCCACAGAATAAGTTTTTTTTTAAATAAATTGACGATATACTGCTGAAGACGATTACGTAAGGGAGTCGAAACTAGTACAGTAAATAAAACAAAAATAGATATCAGGAAGTACTACAGTCTATTTCTCATATTAAATCACCCGATAAACATGGATTACCAACTACAAACAATATAATTTTAAATGAAATAAATTAAGAGGAGTATTCTTTAATAAATCAAATGCATCATGCTGTTGATGTTAAATTTTATTTTGCATAAAGAGTACTCTTGTGTAAAGTAAAATTGCCTATGGCGCAATCGTCAGTATTAACCTAGCTTAACCTTAATTAAATCAAGCAATCATTACACTCCTTAGCCATGATGGTGATGGATGTCATTATTTATAATAAGAAAAATTATAAATTGAACACGCGAATCTGTGCGCAATATACAAGTTTGAATTTCGAGAAAAATTGCGTAATAAGTTCATAAAAAAAAAATGGTGGTGTGGCCATCATGTACTTTCTCCGATTTGATGGTATAGTTATTTATGTTTACACTTTCATGGTTTATTTTCTATTTCAATCATATTTTAAATGTACATCGAGCGTAATGCGAAATGTAGACTCGCAAGAAACGTCAAAATTATGAAAAACGGAAAAATTATACTTTAAATTTAAAACCTCAGTTTACTCAAAAACTAAAGAGATTTCGAAAAAAACTTATTCTTTATAAGTGGTTCATTTTGGCATTCTCTACAATTATTATTAACATAAATTTGCTGTAACTATTATCGTTTCATAATTATAAACCAAAAATGTTTTCAAACAAAATAATCTCATTTCTGTATTGTCTTCAATAATAGTTTAAATGTTTTTGTGATATTTTTCATATTTAAGAAAAAATTGGCAAAAAACAAAAAACAGTTAAGGTAAACACCCACTTCCGGTTTACGAAATTTTACCAAAAGCTTTTCAGTTCTTCATATTAAATGCGTCATTTTTAAAACCAATAAAAGTATTCCCACGCCAAATTTTATTGAAATAAATAATATTAAATTTTCAACTGATTCATGTGTTAAACTGTTGGGGGTGGAGTTAGATGAATATCTCTCTTTCGATCAACATATTAACACACTTTGTAACAAACTTAGTGGTATATGTTACGCCTTTAGAAAACTGAAAAGCATGTTGGACATGGATTCATTGAGAACAATGTACTTCAATGTTTTTGTGGCAAACATGAGATTTGGAGTTGTTATTTGGGGCAAAGGCAAAGAAATGAATCGAGTATTTATGGCACAGAAACGAATAATTCGCATTATGTACAACTTGGGCACACGCACGTCATGTCGAGGATACTTTCAAAAATATAATTTACTAACAATATATGCAATTTATATCTATGAGTGTATTATGTTTCTAACTAAGAACAAAGAAATGTATAGGAAAAATGAAATCGATCACAATTATGAAACGAGATTTAAAATGAATTATAATATTCCCAAGCATCGTTTAACACGGACGCAAAAAGGACTACATTATAATAGTATTATATTTTTTAATAAATTACCCGACTGGCTTAAAAGCATTAACTGTACAAAAAAGTTTAACAAACATTTATATCAATTCTTATGTACTAAAGAACTGTATAGTATTACTGAATATCTGCTTTGATTTTTACATGTATATATGAGGTACCTAGGAAATATTACTCCATCTTTAGATACATTAAAATGTATTATTAATTAGCATATTGTTACCTGACGCACTTTCTCACTTATCCATTATGAAGTATTTATGTAATGTTTATAAATGAGAAATAAAGTTTATTATTATTATTATTATTATTATTATTATTATTATTATTATCAAATAAAACATATATTCAAAGTTGCATATCAATTGCTCTATTAGTTTTTGAGATACAGCGCGCACAGACAGACACACAGACACACACACACACACACACACACACAAAATTTCTTTTTCCAGAAATTGTTGAAATGGCATCTAGGGATCCCGAAACGGATATTTCCGTAAAAAAAAATTAAAAAAAAAAATCACGATTACAATACTTTCTCGTACTTCGTAACGGAGAAAGTAAAAATCAAATAAAATAATTAACCTAAAATGAATACAATAACCTTGAAAATAAAAGCTAAAAAAAGTCTACAAAATCTAAACTAAAGGGCAAAAAAATCAAAAACTTGGACAAAAAACTCGAAAATGTCAGCAAAACAATAAAAAATTCGCACATAAAAAAAATCCGGTTTTTCCGTTATTTATCAAACACAAGAAAATCCATTTTCGAAACAAACGTAAAAGTTGAAAAAATATGAACTTTCCAAAATTCTAAACAAGTGCGGTCTTCAAATTTTTAAGAAATGATTAACAAAAGATTGAGCTTCAATATTCCAAAAAAATCCAGGTAAGCACATTACCTAGTTTTCGAAATAATCATCATCAAATCTAAGAATATCTATTTTTAGCAGCCAAAATTAAAAAAAAAAGTTTTTAAAAAAAATCAAAACAAGTACAGACTTTTAATCATTTTTAAATTGTTCAAAAATTATTGAGTTTTTAACCCAGATGGCGCCACCATCCTTTTAATAGTAATAGTATTTATTTATTGGTGCTAACACATATGTTTACACAGGTCATAAATAGAGAATAATAAATTAAACGCCAATATATAAAAACTTATAAACTTCCTAGTTCGATTATATGTTCTAAGATGTTAGTGGTCAACGTAACAGTAGACAATCTAAATGAATAAGTTAAAAAAATATTTGATTACAGAATCATTTTTGGTAGGCATATTTTAAATAAATATATATCAAAAATTATAGATTCGCATCTAAAAAAATAATTCGGCTCTAAATGGGAAATTTTGAACAAATTAATTTACTAGTTTTTCCAATAATCATCATCAAACACAAGAAAATCCATTTTCAAAACGCAAAAGTTGAAAAAAACGTTGATTTTTCAAAATTCGACTGCAATCTTCTAAAAAATGATTATAGAATGATTCGAGTTTTGATATTCCCAAAAAATCCAAGTAAGCCAATAACCTAGTTTTCCCAATGATCATCATTAAATCTAAGAATATTCATTTTCAGAAGCCAAAAATCGAAAAAGAATTGTTTTTCAAAACTCAGAAACAAGTGCCGACTTCTAACCTTTTTTAAAAGTACTCAAACATGATAGGTTTTCATATACAGGGTGTATATTAGTTTTAAACAATATTCGCAATTATTTTGTTTATAACTGTAACAAAAAGTCGGCAATTAATTATTAAAGTTAATGAGTGAAAATACGCAAGTGGTAATGTGACCTAATTTTTAAACGGCATCGGCTTTAGATATCGAATTACAACAAGCGCGTAGGAAATATCTGAGTGCTCTTTAAGCGTCAATGAACTTGAGGACTGTTTATCTTTTACAAAAAAAAAAAAACGTAGCGATAACATTTCAAATTTCGGAGGCAAGAATTCGTATCTCGCGTTTTAAATAAACAAACACACATTCCATGCAGACCCAATTAAATGAGAAAAGCATCGGTTCTCAAAATGTTTAAAAAACCTCGAAAAATTAGGAAAATTCAAAAAAAAAATTTCGAATAAATTTTGATGGAAATGGGTTCACAAATATTTTGTGTATGTGCCCTTAAATGCCTGTTCGTTATTTCAAATACCTATTACCTAGTTTTTCTAATAATCATCATCAAATCTAAGAATCCGAAACCTGGTGTTAAGTAACAGTTTCAGTTTAAGTTGCAATTACTGTTTAGGTAACAGTTGTGATTTTAAGGAGCAATCACAGTTTAAATAGCAGTGATTTTAAGTAGAAGCAATTTTAAGTAAATTTGCTAGTTTTTCCAATAATGATCATCAAACACAAGAAAATCAATTTTCAAATGTTGATTTTTCAAAATCCGATTTTCCAAAATTTTGTGTGCGGTCTTCAAATTTTTAAGAAATGATTAATAAAAGATTGAGCTTCGATATTTCAAAAAAAATTCAGGTAAGTACATTACCTAGTTTTCGCAACAATCATCAAATCTAAGAATATTTATTTTTAGCAGCCAAAATTAAAAAAAAAATGTTTTTAAAAAAATCGAAAACAAGTACAGACTTTTAACCATTTTTAAATTGTTCAAAAATTATTGAGTTTTTATATGCCAGAAAATTTTTAATAAATTAATTTCCCAGTTTTTCCAATAATCATTATCAAACACAAAAAAATCCATTTCAAAACGCAAAAGTTGAAAAAAGTTGTGATTTTAAGGAGCAATCACAGTTTAAGTCACTGTTTAAATAGCAGTGATTTTAAGTAGAAGTAATTTTAAGTAACAGTGATTTTAAGTAGCAGTGATTTTAAGTAACAATGATTTTAAGTAGCAGTGATTTTAAGTAGCAGTGATTTTAAGTAACAATGATTTTAAGTAGAAGGAATTTTAATTAGCAGTGATTTTAAGTAACAGTGATTTTAAGTAGCAGTAAAATTTGCCCAGTAACAGTAACGACCTGTGACTTTTCAATACCAGTGAAAATCACAGGTACGTGAAATATCGCCCATCCCTAGCAGATACCTCCCGGGACACCCTGTAGTACCCAATGATATTCTATCTTTGTAAAAATGTGATTTCCGTTTAATAAATAGAATAAATAAATGATCTTGAAATTTAGTGCATTGGATGCAATCTGGACTATCTAGAGTACACATTAATTAAAGATTAACCTCGCTCCTCTTTTTTAAATCCTATCCTCCTTCGCGAAGTCAGCTGGTTTATTTATAAGATGCGGTTAAAAATAAACCTCGCAGCAGATTATTTGATCGCACTTTAAACACACAAACACACACACAGAAGCACAAACTGGCGATGTCTCGTCCACGAACAATGGAACTAATTGATGCATGCACACACGCACCACTTCACCTCACCCACTCCACTGCACTCGCGAGCGACAGCAGATAGCGACTGACCGAGCGGTGTTTACTGTCCGGATCGCGGTACCCGAGACAGGCTTCACACTGATACGGCAAGTAAGCACGTGCAGGGATGGGGAGACAACTTTTGGTCATTTGGGGTCTTGAAGCAAGTTAGTGTGAATATTAAGTGTGGTGTATGTGTAATGGCAGCACTTGAGTAACTAAACGTCAACGTACAGAGTTGGCATTGTGCTCGCTTAGCTGGTGTTGCTCCGTTAGCGGATGGGGAAAAGTCGAGTGACATTCTCTAATTTATGCTTCTGGAAATAGATCGGTAGCGTACTAGTGGTGATAACTCGCATATTGTACGTGTTGGAGCGTGCTAGGCAAATGAAAATATGTATACTTAAACAAATGAGGCAATACCTAGAGAATAGTGAGGAAACAAGCATTAATAAAGACAAAAAGTAGCCTTAACCACTTCGCCCATGCTGCTTTGTATGGGTTATAGTATAATCGCAGGTTTATTGAAAAATTACTTTTTAGGTTTTCTACGAAATATTATTTCACTGTCATAAACTCAGTTTTGCAAAAAATATGAAAAATATTCCATAGATGGCGCTGAAGCGGTAATGTTTTATTTTATTTGTAAAATATATTTTTTTGCTTGTCACCACATGTGGCGACCTGGGCGTAAATAGATGAATATTCAGCCTGTTCGTAACTCTGCAAAATTAACACCATAAACAAATAACCTATTGAAACAACTACTCCCCTGGCTAGTGCTAAATAATGCTACATTTTTACAAAATAATATTGAGACAAGAAAAAAAATGCATTAAACTGCTGTAATTTCATAACCATTTAGATACAAGACACGATGATTACACACACCTCGTTTCACATTACATGACTCATGCTCCTCATCAGATTACGGAGACGGCAGACCGTGGCCAGCCTACCACAACATCACCAAAATTAGTAGACAATGCAGCCATTACTATCAAACCAAATTTGGTCGTTTTTCAATCCGGATCAAAATTTTTTGCTGCGCACAGTTTAATTCGCAGCCTTTCGGCTGATCGTATCTCGCGGACAACTTTCCCTTCGCTCCGCCCAAAAATTATTGCTTCGCATAAATTAATCCGTCTTTGGACGTTGTTAATGACCGAAAATAATAAGCCGTGCGTATTTAATTATCACCCGAAACTAAAATGATAATAATTATATTCACTTATACCGAGCCCAATGAATACAATTAGTGCTAATAAAAATGCTTAATGGTTCTCTTTTTTTTGATGATATGGGAAAACTGCGTTAGCCAATTATAGCGTTCTGGGACTACCAAATTTATTTTTATATACAGGGTCCTGCATTTCACCTCCCGTCTTCTATAGCTCATTTACTAATCAAGTTGGAATTTTGATGTTTTGCAGAATAAATTTGCATCCTAGAATGCATTTCAGGAAAATATTTTTGATTATACAGGGTGTCTCAAAAAAGCGTGACTTCATGATGATATATTTTTTCAAAGCAACATCGACAGCTAAGGTTATTCACGCAGGCTACGACGTGGAATTCCGCAAAAATATTATTAATGACTTCGTAAAAATAATTAGAGGTAAATAAATGTTTATAATAAGCAATCAACAACAACAACAAAAACAGCAGCCGTCTCTCGCCAAGACCTCATTTCACGGTCTGCTGGATTGACTAATTGGCTCGTATCGATTAAGATTCGTCGATTTGTTCATCGAAGCAGCAAAAAACATACTCAAGGGCCGTTAAACTACAAATAAAAGTGCAGTTTATAAAATTATTAATAAAATACAATCTTCATCAAATAATATAATAGGGCAGAGAGACCGCTGGTCGATAGTCTTTTAAAATAAAAAATAATGTTATTTGTATATATTATTGTCCATATTAATGTAACAAAGAATAAATATGATTTTGTGGCCATAGGCTACCCACGATAAACAGAAAAGACAAATTTTTTGAATCCAAGTTTAATGTGGATTTTACAAATAATAGACTTTGAATTTGCTCAATTTTACATTCAGCCAAAAAAAATAATGAAAAACAATTGCTAGGCACTTGAAACTTTTCAAATTTACTCAAAATCGATTCTAGATTACGACCCAACAGAAACCTCAAAACACCCCTTCAATAGATTTCAAGATAATCTCACCAGAACAGAACTTATTACAATTTTGAATTTGCTCAATTTCCCATTCAGCCAAAAAAAAATATAGAAAAACAATTGCCACGCGCTTGAAACTTTTCAAATTTACTCAAAATCAATTCTAGATTACGACCCAATAGAAACCTCAAAACACCCCTTCAATAGATTTCGAGATAATCTCACCAGAACAGAAATTATTACAATTTTGAATTTGCTCATTTCTCAATCGGCCAAAAAAATATAAAAACAACTGCCACGCACTTGAAACTTTTCAAATTTACTCAAACTCGATTCTAGATTACGACCCAATAGAAACCTCAAAACACCCCTTCAATAGATTTCGAGATAATCTCACCAGAACAGAAATTATTACAATTTTGAATTTGCTCATTTCTCAATCGGCCAAAAAAATATAAAAACAATTGTCACGGGCTTGAAACTTTTCAAATTTACTTAAACTTGATTCTAGATTACGATCCAACAGAAACCTCAAAACACCCCTTCAATAGATTTCGAGATAATCTCACCAGAACAGAAATTATTACAATTTTGAATTTGCTCATTTCTCAATCGGCCAAAAAAATATAAAAACAACTGCCACGCACTTGAAACTTTTCAAATTTACTCAAAATCGATTCTAGATTATGACCCAATAGAAATCTCAAAACACCCCTTCAATAGATTGCGAGATAATCTCAACAGAACAGAAATTACTACAATTTTGAATTTGCTCATTTCTCAATCGGCCAAAAAAATATAAAAACAATTGCCACGCACTTGAAACTTTTCAAATTTACTCAAAATCAATTCTAGATTACGACCCAATAGAAACCTCAAAACACCCCTTCAATAGATTTCGAGATAATCTCACCAGAACAGAAATTATTACAATTTTGAATTTGCTCATTTCTCAATCGGCCAAAAAAATATAAAAACAACTGCCACGCACTTGAAACTTTTCAAATTTACTCAAAATCGATTCTAGATTATGACCCAATAGAAATCTCAAAACACCCCTTCAATAGATTGCGAGATAATCTCACCAGAACAGAAATTACTACAATTTTGAATTTGCTCATTTCTCAATCGGCCAAAAAAATATCAAAACAATTGTCACGGGCTTGAAACTTTTCAAATTTACTTAAACTTGATTCTAGATTACGATCCAACAGAAACCTCAAAACACCCCTTCAATAGATTTCGAGATAATCTCACCAGAACAGAAATTATTACAATTTTGAATTTGCTCATTTCTCAATCGGCCAAAAAAATATAAAAACAATTGCCACACACTTGAAACTTTTCAAATTTACTCAAAATCGATTCTAGATTACGACCCAATAGAAACCTCAAAACACCCCTTCAATAGATTTCGAGATAATCTCACCAGAACAGAAATTATTACAATTTTGAATTTGCTCATTTCTCAATCGGCCAAAAAAATATAAAAACAATTGCCACGCACTTGAAACTTTTCAAATTTACTCAAAATCAATTCTAGATTACGACCCAATAGAAACCTCAAAACACCCCTTCAATAGATTTCGAGATAATCTCACCAGAACAGAAATTATTACAATTTTGAATTTGCTCATTTCTCAATCGGCCAAAAAAATATAAAAACAATTGCCACGCACTTGAAACTTTTCAAATTTACTCAAAATCAATTCTAGATTACGACCCAATAGAAACCTCAAAAGACCCCTTCAATAGATTTCGAGATAATCTCACCAGAACAGAAATTATTACAATTTTGAATTTGCTCATTTCTCAATCGGCCAAAAAAATATAAAAACAATTGCCACGCACTTGAAACTTTTCAAATTTACTCAAACTCGATTCTAGATTACGACCCAATAGAAACCTCAAAACACCCCTTCAATAGATTTCGAGATAATCTCACCAGAACAGAAATTATTACAATTTTGAATTTGCTCATTTCTCAATCGGCCAAAAAAATATAAAAACAACTGCCACGCACTTGAAACTTTTCAAATTTACTCAAACTCGATTCTAGATTACGACCCAATAGAAACCTCAAAACACCCCTTCAATAGATTTCGAGATAATCTCACCAGAACAGAAATTATTACAATTTTGAATTTGCTCATTTCTCAATCGGCCAAAAAAATATAAAAACAATTGTCACGGGCTTGAAACTTTTCAAATTTACTTAAACTTGATTCTAGATTACGATCCAACAGAAACCTCAAAACACCCCTTCAATAGATTTCGAGATAATCTCACCAGAACAGAAATTATTACAATTTTGAATTTGCTCATTTCTCAATCGGCCAAAAAAATATAAAAACAACTGCCACGCACTTGAAACTTTTCAAATTTACTCAAAATCGATTCTAGATTATGACCCAATAGAAATCTCAAAACACCCCTTCAATAGATTGCGAGATAATCTCACCAGAACAGAAATTACTACAATTTTGAATTTGCTCATTTCTCAATCGGCCAAAAAAATATAAAAACAATTGCCACGCACTTGAAACTTTTCAAATTTACTCAAAATCAATTCTAGATTACGACCCAATAGAAACCTCAAAACACCCCTTCAATAGATTTCGAGATAATCTCACCAGAACAGAAATTATTACAATTTTGAATTTGCTCATTTCTCAATCGGCCAAAAAAATATAAAAACAACTGCCACGCACTTGAAACTTTTCAAATTTACTCAAAATCGATTCTAGATTATGACCCAATAGAAATCTCAAAACACCCCTTCAATAGATTGCGAGATAATCTCACCAGAACAGAAATTACTACAATTTTGAATTTGCTCATTTCTCAATCGGCCAAAAAAATATAAAAACAATTGTCACGGGCTTGAAACTTTTCAAATTTACTTAAACTTGATTCTAGATTACGATCCAACAGAAACCTCAAAACACCCCTTCAATAGATTTCGAGATAATCTCACCAGAACAGAAATTATTACAATTTTGAATTTGCTCATTTCTCAATCGGCCAAAAAAATATAAAAACAATTGCCACACACTTGAAACTTTTCAAATTTACTCAAAATCGATTCTAGATTACGACCCAATAGAAACCTCAAAACACCCCTTCAATAGATTTCGAGATAATCTCACCAGAACAGAAATTATTACAATTTTGAATTTGCTCATTTCTCAATCGGCCAAAAAAATATAAAAACAATTGCCACGCACTTGAAACTTTTCAAATTTACTCAAAATCAATTCTAGATTACGACCCAATAGAAACCTCAAAACACCCCTTCAATAGATTTCGAGATAATCTCACCAGAACAGAAATTATTACAATTTTGAATTTGCTCATTTCTCAATCGGCCAAAAAAATATAAAAACAATTGCCACGCACTTGAAACTTTTCAAATTTACTCAAAATCAATTCTAGATTACGACCCAATAGAAACCTCAAAAGACCCCTTCAATAGATTTCGAGATAATCTCACCAGAACAGAAATTATTACAATTTTGAATTTGCTCATTTCTCAATCGGCCAAAAAAATATAAAAACAATTGCCACGCACTTGAAACTTTTCAAATTTACTCAAAATCGATTCTAGATTACGACCCTATAGAAACCTCAAAATACCCCTTCAATAGATTTCGAGATAATCTCACCAGAACAGAAATTATTACAATTTTGAATTTGCTCATTTCTCAATCGGCCAAAAAAATATAAAAACAATTGCCACGCACTTGAAACTTTTCAAATTTACTCAAAATCAATTCTAGATTACGACCCAATAGAAACCTCAAAAGACCCCTTCAATAGATTTCGAGATAATCTCACCAGAACAGAAATTATTACAATTTTGAATTTGCTCATTTCTCAATCGGCCAAAAAAATATAAAAACAATTGCCACGCACTTGAAACTTTTCAAATTTACTCAAAATCAATTCTAGATTACGACCCTATAGAAACCTCAAAACACCCCTTCAATAGATTTCGAGATAATCTCACCAGAACAGAAATTATTACAATTTTGAATTTGCTCATTTCTCAATCGGCCAAAAAAATATAAAAACAATTGCCACGCACTTGAAACTTTTCAAATTTACTCAAAATCGATTCTAGATTACGACCCTATAGAAACCTCAAAACACCCCTTCAATAGATTTCGAGATAATCTCACCAGAACAGAAATTATTACAATTTTGAATTTGCTCATTTCTCAATCGGCCAAAAAAATATAAAAACAATTGCCACGCACTTGAAACTTTTCAAATTTACTCAAAATCAATTCTAGATTACGACCCTATAGAAACCTCAAAACACCCCTTCAATAGATTTCGAGATAATCTCACCAGAACAGAAATTATTACAATTTTGAATTTGCTCATTTCTCAATCGGCCAAAAAAATATAAAAACAATTGCCACGCACTTGAAACTTTTCAAATTTACTCAAAATCAATTCTAGATTACGACCCAATAGAAACCTCAAAAGACCCCTTCAATAGATTTCGAGATAATCTCACCAGAACAGAAATTATTACAATTTTGAATTTGCTCATTTCTCAATCGGCCAAAAAAATATAAAAACAATTGCCACGCACTTGAAACTTTTCAAATTTACTCAAAATCGATTCTAGATTACGACCCTATAGAAACCTCAAAATACCCCTTCAATAGATTTCGAGATAATCTCACCAGAACAGAAATTATTACAATTTTGAATTTGCTCATTTCTCAATCGGCCAAAAAAATATAAAAACAATTGCCACGCACTTGAAACTTTTCAAATTTACTCAAAATCAATTCTAGATTACGACCCTATAGAAACCTCAAAACACCCCTTCAATAGATTTCGAGATAATCTCACCAGAACAGAAATTATTACAATTTTGAATTTGCTCATTTCTCAATCGGCCAAAAAAATATAAAAACAATTGCCACGCACTTGAAACTTTTCAAATTTACTCAAAATCGATTCTAGATTACGACCCAATAGAAACCTCAAAACACCCCTTCAATAGATTTCGAGATAATCTCACCAGAACAGAAATTATTACAATTTTGAATTTGCTCATTTCTCAATCGGCCAAAAAAATATAAAAACAATTGCCACGCACTTGAAACTTTTCAAATTTACTCAAAATCAATTCTAGATTACGACCCAATAGAAACCTCAAAACACCCCTTCAATAGATTTCGAGATAATCTCACCAGAACAGAAATTATTACAATTTTGAATTTGCTCATTTCTCAATCGGCCAAAAAAATATAAAAACAATTGCCACGCACTTGAAACTTTTCAAATTTACTCAAAATCAATTCTAGATTACGACCCAATAGAAACCTCAAAAGACCCCTTCAATAGATTTCGAGATAATCTCACCAGAACAGAAATTATTACAATTTTGAATTTGCTCATTTCTCAATCGGCCAAAAAAATATAAAAACAATTGCCACGCACTTGAAACTTTTCAAATTTACTCAAAATCGATTCTAGATTACGACCCTATAGAAATCTCAAAATACCCCTTCAATAGATTTCGAGATAATCTCACCAGAACAGAAATTATTACAATTTTGAATTTGCTCATTTCTCAATCGGCCAAAAAAATATAAAAACAATTGCCACGCACTTGAAACTTTTCAAATTTACTCAAAATCGATTCTAGATTACGACCCTATAGAAACCTCAAAATACCCCTTCAATAGATTTCGAGATAATCTCACCAGAACAGAAATTATTACAATTTTGAATTTGCTCATTTCTCAATCGGCCAAAAAAATATAAAAACAATTGCCACGCACTTGAAACTTTTCAAATTTACTCAAAATCAATTCTAGATTACGACCCTATAGAAACCTCAAAACACCCCTTCAATAGATTTCGAGATAATCTCACCAGAACAGAAATTATTACAATTTTGAATTTGCTCATTTTCCATTCAGCCATAAAAAATATAAAAACAATTACCACGCACTTGAAACTTTTCAAATTTACTCAAAATCAATTCTAGATTACGACCCAATAGAAATCTCAAAACACCCCTTCAATAGATTGCGAGATAATCTCACCAGAACAGAAATTATTACAATTTTGAATTTGCTCATTTCTCAATCGGCCAAAAAAATATAAAAACAATTGCCACGCACTTGAAACTTTTCAAATTTACTCAAAATCAATTCTAGATTACGACCCTATAGAAACCTCAAAATACCCCTTCAATAGATTTCGAGATAATCTCACCAGAACAGAAATTATTACAATTTTGAATTTGCTCATTTCTCAATCGGCCAAAAAAATATAAAAACAATTGCCACGCACTTGAAACTTTTCAAATTTACTCAAAATCAATTCTAGATTACGACCCTATAGAAACCTCAAAACACCCCTTCAATAGATTTCGAGATAATCTCACCAGAACAGAAATTATTACAATTTTGAATTTGCTCATTTTCCATTCAGCCATAAAAAATATAAAAACAATTACCACGCACTTGAAACTTTTCAAATTTACTCAAAATCAATTCTAGATTACGACCCAATAGAAATCTCAAAACACCCCTTCAATAGATTGCGAGATAATCTCACCAGAACAGAAATTATTACAATTTTGAATTTGCTCATTTCTCAATCGGCCAAAAAAATATAAAAACAATTGCCACGCACTTGAAACTTTTCAAATTTACTCAAAATCGATTCTAGATTACGACCCTATAGAAACCTCAAAATACCCCTTCAATAGATTTCGAGATAATCTCACCAGAACAGAAATTATTACAATTTTGAATTTGCTCATTTCTCAATCGGCCAAAAAAATATAAAAACAATTGCCACGCACTTGAAACTTTTCAAATTTACTCAAAATCAATTCTAGATTACGACCCTATAGAAACCTCAAAACACCCCTTCAATAGATTTCGAGATAATCTCACCAGAACAGAAATTATTACAATTTTGAATTTGCTCATTTCTCAATCGGCCAAAAAAATATAAAAACAATTGCCACGCACTTGAAACTTTTCAAATTTACTCAAAATCAATTCTAGATTACGACCCAATAGAAATCTCAAAACACCCCTTCAATAGATTGCGAGATAATCTCACCAGAACAGAAATTATTACAATTTTGAATTTGCTCATTTCTCAATTGGCCAAAAAAATAGAAAAACAATTGCCACGCGCTTGAAACTTTTCAAATTTACTCAAAATCGATTCTAGATTATGACCCAATAGAAATCTCAAAACACCCCTTTCATAGATTTCGAGATAATCTCACCAGAACAGAACTTATTGCATTTTGAATTTGCTCATTTCTCAATCGGGCAAAAAAATATAAAAACAATTGCCACGCATTTGAAACTTTTCAAATTTACTCAAACTCGATTCTAGATTACGACCCAATAGAAACCTCAAAACACCCCTTCAATAGATTTCGAGATAATCTCACCAGAACAGAAATTATTACAATTTTGAATTTGCTCATTTCTCAATTGGCCAAAAAAATAGAAAAACAATTGCCACGCGATTGAAACTTTTCAAATTTACTCAAA
Organism: Ocypus olens; assembly: GCA_910593695.2. NCBI lineage: Eukaryota > Metazoa > Arthropoda > Insecta > Coleoptera > Staphylinidae > Ocypus > Ocypus olens. The sequence goes on from OU343063.1 coordinate 4,973,340, forward strand.
ATCAATTCTAGATTACGACCCAATAGAAATCTCAAAACACCCCTTCAATAGATTGCGAGATAATCTCACCAGAACAGAAATTATTACAATTTTGAATTTGCTCATTTCTCAATTGGCCAAAAAAATAGAAAAACAATTGCCACGCGATTGAAACTTTTCAAATTTACTCAAAATCAATTCTAGATTACGACCCAATAGAAATCTCAAAACACCCCTTCAATAGATTTCGAGATAATCTCACCAGAACAGAAATTATTACAATTTTGAATTTGCTCATTTCTCAATTGGCCAAAAAAATAGAAAAACAATTGCCACGCGATTGAAACTTTTCAAATTTACTCAAAATCGATTCTAGATTATGACCCAATAGAAATCTCAAAACACCCCTTTCGTACATTTCGAGATAATCTCACCAGAACAGAACTTATTGCATTTTGAATTTGCTCATTTCTCAATCGGCCAAAAAAATAGAAAAACAATTGCCACGCGCTTGAAACTTTTCAAATTTACTCAAAATCAAATCTAGATTACGACCCAATAGAAATCTCAAAACACCCCTTCAATAGATTTCAAGATAATCTCACCAGAACAGAAATTATTACAATTTTGAATTTGCTCATTTCTCAATTGGCCAAAAAAATAGAAAAACAATTGCCACGCGATTGAAACTTTTCAAATTTACTCATAATCAATTCTAGATTACGACCCAATAGAAACCTCAAAACACCCCTTCCTTAGATTTCGAGATAATCTCACCAGAACAGAAATTATTACAATTTTGAATTTGCTCATTTCTCAATTGGCCAAAAAAATAGAAAAACAATTGCCACGCGCTTGAAACTTTTCAAATTTACTCAAAATCAATTCTAGATTACGACCCAATAGAAACCTCAAAACACCCCTTCCTTAGATTTCGAGATAATCTCACCAGAACAGAAATTATTACAATTTTGAATTTGCTCATTTCTCAATTGGCCAAAAAAATAGAAAAACAATTGCCACGCGATTGAAACTTTTCAAATTTACTCAAAATCGATTCTAGATTATGACCCAATAGAAATCTCAAAACACCCCTTTCATAGATTTCGAGATAATCTCACCAGAACAGAACTTATTGCATTTTGAATTTGCTCATTTCTCAATCGGGCAAAAAAATATAAAAACAATTGCCACGCACTTGAAACTTTTCAAATTTACTCAAAATCAATTCTAGATTACGACCCAATAAAAACCTCAAAACACCCCTTCAATAGATTTCGAGATAATCTCACCAGAACAGAAATTATTACAATTTTGAATTTGCTCATTTCTCAATCGGCCAAAAAAATAGAAAAACAATTGCCACGCACTTGAAACTTTTCAAATTTACTCAAAATCAATTCTAGATTACGACCCAATAGAAACCTCAAAACACCCCTTCAATAGATTTCGAGATAATCTCACCAGAACAGAAATTATTACAATTTTGAATTTGCTCATTTCTCAATCGGCCAAAAAAATAGAAAAACAATTGCCACGCACTTGAAACTTTTCAAATTTACTCAAAATCAATTCTAGATTACGACCCAATAGAAACCTCAAAACACCCCTTCAATAGATTTCGAGATAATCTCACCAGAACAGAAATTATTACAATTTTGAATTTGCTCATTTCTCAATCGGCCAAAAAAATAGAAAAACAATTGCCACGCACTTGAAACTTTTCAAATTTACTCAAACTCGATTCTAGATTACGACCCAATAGAAACCTCAAAACACCCCTTCAATAGATTTCGAGATAATCTCACCAGAACAGAAATTATTACAATTTTGAATTTGCTCATTTCTCAATCGGCCAAAAAAATAGAAAAACAATTGCCACGCACTTGAAACTTTTCAAATTTACTCAAAATCAATTCTAGATTACGACCCAATAGAAACCTCAAAACACCCCTTCAATAGATTTCGAGATAATCTCACCAGAACAGAAATTATTACAATTTTGAATTTGCTCATTTCTCAATCGGCCAAAAAAATAGAAAAACAATTGCCACGCACTTGAAACTTTTCAAATTTACTCAAAATCAATTCTAGATTACGACCCAATAGAAACCTCAAAACACCCCTTCAATAGATTTCGAGATAATCTCACCAGAACAGAAATTATTACAATTTTGAATTTGCTCATTTCTCAATCGGCCAAAAAAATAGAAAAACAATTGCCACGCACTTGAAACTTTTCAAATTTACTCAAACTCGATTCTAGATTACGACCCAATAGAAACCTCAAAACACCCCTTCAATAGATTTCGAGATAATCTCACCAGAACAGAAATTATTACAATTTTGAATTTGCTCATTTCTCAATCGGCCAAAAAAATAGAAAAACAATTGCCACGCACTTGAAACTTTTCAAATTTACTCAAAATCAATTCTAGATTACGACCCAATAGAAACCTCAAAACACCCCTTCAATAGATTTCGAGATAATCTCACCAGAACAGAAATTATTACAATTTTGAATTTGCTCATTTCTCAATCGGCCAAAAAAATAGAAAAACAATTGCCACGCACTTGAAACTTTTCAAATTTACTCAAAATCAATTCTAGATTACGACCCAATAAAAACCTCAAAACACCCCTTCAATAGATTTCGAGATAATCTCACCAGAACAGAAATTATTACAATTTTGAATTTGCTCATTTCTCAATCGCCCAAAAAAATAGAAAAACAATTGCCACGCACTTGAAACTTTTCAAATTTACTCAAAATCAATTCTAGATTACGACCCAATAGAAACCTCAAAACACCCCTTCAATAGATTTCGAGATAATCTCACCAGAACAGAAATTATTACAATTTTCAATTTGCTCATTTCTCAATCGGCCAAAAAAATATAAAAACAATTGCCACGCACTTGAAACTTTTCAAATTTACTCAAAATCAATTCTAGATTACGACCCAATAAAAACCTCAAAACACCCCTTCAATAGATTTCGAGATAATCTCACCAGAACAGAAATTATTACAATTTTGAATTTGCTCATTTCTCAATCGGCCAAAAAAATAGAAAAACAATTGCCACGCACTTGAAACTTTTCAAATTTACTCAAAATCAATTCTAGATTACGACCCAATAGAAACCTCAAAACACCCCTTCAATAGATTTCGAGATAATCTCACCAGAACAGAAATTATTACAATTTTGAATTTGCTCATTTCTCAATCGGCCAAAAAAATATAAAAACAACTGCCACGCACTTGAAACTTTTCAAATTTACTCAAACTCGATTCTAGATTACGACCCAATAGAAACCTCAAAACACCCCTTCAATAGATTTCGAGATAATCTCACCAGAACAGAAATTATTACAATTTTGAATTTGCTCATTTCTCAATCGGCCAAAAAAATATAAAAACAATTGCCACGCACTTGAAACTTTTCAAATTTACTCAAAATCAATTCTAGATTACGACCCAATAGAAACCTCAAAACACCCCTTCAATAGATTTCGAGATAATCTCACCAGAACAGAAATTATTACAATTTTGAATTTGCTCATTTCTCAATCGGCCAAAAAAATATAAAAACAACTGCCACGCACTTGAAACTTTTCAAATTTACTCAAACTCGATTCTAGATTACGACCCAATAGAAACCTCAAAACACCCCTTCAATAGATTTCGAGATAATCTCACCAGAACAGAAATTATTACAATTTTGAATTTGCTCATTTCTCAATCGGCCAAAAAAATATAAAAACAACTGCCACGCACTTGAAACTTTTCAAATTTACTCAAACTCGATTCTAGATTACGACCCAATAGAAACCTCAAAACACCCCTTCAATAGATTTCGAGATAATCTCACCAGAACAGAAATTATTACAATTTTGAATTTGCTCATTTCTCAATCGGCCAAAAAAATATAAAAACAATTGCCACGCACTTGAAACTTTTCAAATTTACTCAAAATCAATTCTAGATTACGACCCAATAGAAACCTCAAAACACCCCTTCAATAGATTTCGAGATAATCTCACCAGAACAGAAATTATTACAATTTTGAATTTGCTCATTTCTCAATCGGCCAAAAAAATATAAAAACAATTGTCACGGGCTTGAAACTTTTCAAATTTACTTAAACTTGATTCTAGATTACGATCCAACAGAAACCTCAAAACACCCCTTCAATAGATTTCGAGATAATCTCACCAGAACAGAAATTATTACAATTTTGAATTTGCTCATTTCTCAATCGGCCAAAAAAATATAAAAACAATTGCCACACACTTGAAACTTTTCAAATTTACTCAAAATCGATTCTAGATTACGACCCAATAGAAACCTCAAAACACCCCTTCAATAGATTTCGAGATAATCTCACCAGAACAGAAATTATTACAATTTTGAATTTGCTCATTTCTCAATCGGCCAAAAAAATATAAAAACAATTGCCACGCACTTGAAACTTTTCAAATTTACTCAAAATCAATTCTAGATTACGACCCAATAGAAACCTCAAAACACCCCTTCAATAGATTTCGAGATAATCTCACCAGAACAGAAATTATTACAATTTTGAATTTGCTCATTTCTCAATCGGCCAAAAAAATATAAAAACAATTGCTACGCACTTGAAACTTTTCAAATTTACTCAAAATCAATTCTAGATTACGACCCAATAGAAATCTCAAAACACCCCTTTCATAGATTTCGAGATAATCTCACCAGAACAGAAATTATTGCAATTTTGAATTTGCTCCATTTAGCCATAAAAAATATAAAAACAATTACCACGCACTCTACGATAAATATTAAAAAATTTGCATTTTTTGAGCAAAAGTTCCAAGGGCTGTACTTGTGTACATTTACAAGTTTTCGTCAAAAATTAAAAACCATCCATTTTAATTGAATTTACTAATTTACACACGAGGAGCACGGATTTGAAAACCGCGATCAATTTGGAGTTTTCGTTTAGATGCTACGGCAGTTCAAAGTCTGAAAGATCGATTTTTTTTTTAATTTTCCAACATGTTCATGGTGACTAATTTTTTTACTATTGAAGATAGCTGAAATTTTTTTACGTTTATCCAGATTCAATTCAAATTTTCCCACGCTTATTCACATAGAGGGCGCTTCGGCACGTTTCTTCCGAATGGTATGTATATACGATTTTCTTAAGTGGATTACTACATATTTTACTACTCATTTCCTAAAGAGCTTAATAAAGATTTTAGCGCGCAAATCGAAAACATTAGCACTATTATCACCAACTTAATGGGCAATAAGAAAGTGAGCACGAATGCACCTGGTCTTGGTTTTAGTTTGGGTTGATTTATCGCGGATTATTAAGGATTTACGGTGTGCGATAAAGGTCGCGGTCGGTTTAACGATTATAAAGATGGCGAGTTTTGGATCTATACGCCAGCGGAAAATGTTCGAAAATAGATTACAGAATGCATCCATCTATTCCTCCGTTCGAGACTTGTCAGCTCCGATGACTCAAAGACGGAGTTATGGGGGGCTTCAGGAATGATTTAACGCACGTGTCGACAACAGCGTCGGCCATCTGCTGTATGGTTAAAATGCAGACAACTTTGCTCCGATGATTCACCAATAAAGATAAAAATATGGAGGATAGTTAAGCATTATATTATTAAAATTACAACCCTACGATTACATCATATCTATTAATATGAAGAGATGGGCAGAAAAATCTATGGTCGATAGCCCAGACAGACGACGTACTAACATAATTGTTCAAAATACAAATTGTAATTATTTTGTTTTATATTGTTAAAGTGTCTGTGATAAAGATGTTAACCCTTTGCATGTCGACTTATTGTCGACACAATACGTGTTATCACTAATAAATACGAATGCAAAGGGTTAATATATGACGAGAATATTCACAATAATCGAGAAACGTCCGAGATTATTATAAATCGCAAATATTCGAGTTATATTGAAAGCTTTATAACTTTTTCTGGAGAAGTAATTTTGTTTTGCTTCAATTGCAATATCGATGAATTTCAGTTGAGCTTAATAATTAACATTCTCTGGGGTTATGAAGGCGCAAAAAAACGAAATAAGTATATTCGATTTATTATTCCTGGTGGAAGTTGGAATGCCTGGAGGCACGCAGACGGAATATAAATAGGCCGATGTGAATACTTTCGAATCTTCGGGCCACCAGAACTGCCCTATCAGAGAAAGAAACACTGACCTTGCTGATCGAATTCTGAGTTCAAGGTCATTCGTGGGCGTACAATGTTTCATATATTAAAACTTTAAAAGTCTAAATAAATCATTTTGCAATAACAATTTCTTAACTATTAGGAAAGTTCAAAACATTTTTGGTACCTCTCTCGAAACATCATGCATAATGTTCAATATAATATCGATTTTCCTATGCTCCTTTGAATCGGTCGATGCACAAAACATAATATGTAAATGTTGGTACACGTGTTACAGGACGGCAAACGTAACGATTTTGTGAAGAGTTCGCGCGCCTGGTACATTCATTTTCAAAAGTGACAGTGCATTAATTATGTGGAGGAGAGCGCCCAATAATAAATAATGAATAGCGCACGCTTGAGACTGTACTCGGCCGGCTATAGAGAGAGAGAGAGAGCTTTCGCTTGCTCTCTGCGCATCTGGCCAACTTACATTTGCCGTCCTGTACATGAGGTACACCGTGCTCGATGTGCATGTATTGCGAATGTCTCTTGGTGGTGATTTTAACTCGTGCCATGAATACTTACTTGTTTTTTTTTCTGTATTTTAATACACATATTTTTGATAAACGTCTCTTGCGTCAATCAATTTCCAACACAATTTATATGTTTGCCTTAATTGCAATATAAACGGATTAAAACCCAGGTGTAAGTTTTAATCCAGTTTGGGCGAGCGGAGTGAAACTATCCAGCGGAATTAAGGAAAGTTTTCCGTCGCAGGAAGATCGCGTTTCAGGTAAAATTACAGGAGATTATATATAACGCCGGGACCATTGTCTGGAGCCTGCAAACTGGGGGAACGGGATTTCCTCCCAGATACATTCAACTGTACAATGATGTATTATTCTATTTCATAACGCTTGTAGCAGTTGCTATTTCAAAACATACACGCAATTAGGTAAATAATAATGTACGGTATTATAATTTTACAGGATTAACAATAACCGTGTTGCAATTTCTATTATGTTTTTTTTTTGATATAGTCGTACAATAACCGTGTTGCAATTTCTATCGTATTTTTTTTTTTTAATATAGGCGTAATATAATAATTGAGTAGAATATTACCTTATTGAAACTTGGTGTTGATGTAACGAAAATTCTTACCTGAAACAAAAAGAAATATTATTAATATCATAAATCTTCGGCCGAAAGACCACGAAACGATAGCGTATTTGTCTTTCAATAAATATTATTAACACGAGTCGGGTGGGTTCGATTTTCTGCCCGGGGGGAACATTTCTCTGACCGAGAAATATCCGCTGGATAATTGCTCCACAGAAAGAAAAATTACTAATTTTATGAATTATCCCAATAAAAAAAAGTTTGCAACAAGAGAGGGCATTGTTGTAGTGAAAGGAGACCAATAATCACGTACAATTGACGTGTAAAATGCGAACAACCAACACAATTACAAATGCGAACGACGGTGACAAAAAAAAAGAACTAGGCAGACAATTAATTTCAATTTTAATTAACGTGGTGCACAATGTGCACAGTCAGCTAGACAATTGAGTAGCTGCAATGGAACGTTGCATAACACAAAATGTCTGGCCTGTTTCCTACAAGATTAAAAACAATAAACATGGCAACGGATTGCATCATTCATTTTCAATGGCAATATATTTCACGTGTTTATTTAAAATTAAACAAAAAGCATGGTGAAACATTAATAGTATATTGTACAACGAGCATATAATGATTAATCACGAGAACGATGTTTGCGGAAGTGGAGGCGAGTTGAGCAAATCGTTACTTTGTTCACGAAAATTAAAATCAAAATTAAAATTAAAATAAAAAACTAAACGAAATCAAAATCAAAACCAAAATTAAAATTAAAATTAAAATTAAAATTAAAATTAAAATTAAAATTAAAAACCAAACGAAATCGAAATCAAAATTAGTTGTAATTACAATTGCAATTGTAAAAAAAATTAAAAGCATTAAAATCACTATTAAACAGTGTAAACAAAATATTATCATAGTTCGCGTTCTGTGAATCAAAGCGCGAATTAGCGTGTTTAATGACCTTATTAAACACTCAAATGCGTGTTTAATGAAATTGAGTGTTAAATGTACCCCATTAATGCTGCCCGTAGAATTAAATAATGCGCACATAACATTTTTGTGAACAAAATATATTTTATTGGACACATGTTTATTTGAAATTTTCAAATAAAACACGGATGCACGAGCATTAAAATGTATTTTATTGGAAACGCATTAAATTCGCCAGAGTGGACACACTGTAAAACATATTAATCATCCGGCGTTTTGAATTTCCCGATAATAAAATCCTTCGCTTGTATTATTCAGATTTTACGTATTGTTTTCGAGGATAATAATATAGAAAGGCTGAAAGGGCTCAGATCGATAGCCAATGAAGAATAATAAAATCACATTTAATTGTTTCCGTCAAATATTTATTATAAGGTTGGCCACTGACGATATCTCGGATACTATAAAGTTTACAGCTTCGCGAAATAAATGTGTGTAGTCAAAAAATAGTTTTCAACTTGCTAGATTTGCCGCGAGAGGGCGCAATATGTATCAATTTGAAAAGAAGGTGATGTGGCCATCATATTACTTTCTCCGATTTGACGATGAATAATTTGAAACCGTCAGCATTAAATTATTGTAAACCAAAGCAGTGAGAAATTTACTACTTTGAATTTTTGCTCAAAAAGGAATTTTGCATGATTATAGGGTTTTTTTTAAACTGAATTTTTTTTTGCAAGTTGTTAATTGTGGAGTTTTCTACAGCTTTCTTGTAATATAAATTCGATGCAACCTTCAGCATTAAATGATTATAAACCAAAGAAGTGAGAAATTTTTCTACTTTGATTTTTTTCTCAAAAAGGAATTTTTATGATATTTTGCATGTTTGTTAGATAGGATTTCTAAAAAAAATGTTTATTGTGGAATTTTCTACAGCTCATGTTTCAATAAGTTCGATGCAACCATCACCATTAAGTAATTATTAATTAAATCAGTGAGAAATTTTCTACTTTTAATTTTTTCCCAAAAATTTTTTTTGCATGATTAAGGATTTCTTTAAAACTGACAACTTTGTAAGTTGTTTATTATAGAATGTTCTACAACCTTTGTTTTTATTACTTTGATGTAAGTGTCAACAATTCTGAATTATAGAGTAAAACAGTGAAAAAATTTTAATGTTTTCTCAAAAATGAATTTATAAAGTTTTTTTTTGAACAAAAAATCAAACACGGTTAAGGTTAAGGTAAATGAACACGAGTTTCCGAATTTTACCAAAAAATATTTTCAGCACTTAATTTTGAAATTGTTGAAAAGTTGAACACTTAATATGACATCAAAAACAGTTTCACAACGAGCGTTGTTATGAAACCGTTTTACCTACAAAAAAATTGTCAAACATCAAAATGTTTATGAAATACATTTATTAATGGAAGATATGCAGTTTTTTATTATCTTAAGGGCGGCCTGTTGGGGTGGTGGGTACAGGCGAGCGCTTGTACCGTTTGGGTTCGAATCACAGCCCGGACGAAAGATTTTTCGGGGATCGAGAAGTATTCGGTCGGGTCCATGGTTGTTGTATATACGTCCGACATTATTCATTTATTAATTTGTTCATTTACTCATCCCAAAATTAAAAATACAAAAATTAATAAGTCGATGTGACTGAATGGCTCATGCCTAAATACAAAAAAAAATTATTATCTTAAATCTGCTTTTTATAGAAATCATGTAAATAAAACAATTTTTTACGGCTTTTATATTAGACGTAACATGACATCAAAAGCAGTTTCACAATTAGTGTTATTATAAAACTGTTTTTTACTTAAGAAAGGTTTCTCAAAGAGCAAAATGTTTAACAATATTTTTTTAATAACTTTCATAATGATAATTTTATTGATGATGTCAATATACAAAAATGTTATACGTCAATAAATGCACGAAAATTAAAAAATAAAATATAGTTAACATGAGATACTCATAGAATCACATTAATTAACAAGACTTAATATGACATTAAGAAAAATTTCAAGTAAAACAGTTTCACAATAACGCTCGTTGCGAAACTGTTTTACTTGAAATTTTTCTCAAAAATAAAAATGTTTTTTTTATTTTGTAAATGTAATACCGACGAAATATTTAATGCATCTGCAACAATTTTAATTAAATTATTACTCAAATTGAGTGTTTTAGGGCAAAAAAAAATTATTTAAAGGCACAAATATTTTAAAATTAAAATCGGATGTTTGCGTCAAAATTTTAGATGTTATTAGTTCAAGGTTTGGGTTAAAATTTTCGGTGTTGGTTAAGTCTTAAAATTTTGCAGCGAATTTTAAAGTTTGGCAATCAAATTTCGGATTTTAGAGACCAAATTTTAAAATTTAAAGCGTAAATTTTAGATTTTATCTTTTAAATTTTAGATTGCACTGACCAAATTTTGATATTTGAGAGTTTTGAATTAGAATTTGCAGGCCAAAATTTTTGATTTAAAATCGAATATTCAGATTTTAGAGCTCAACAATGAAAACCTATTATGGAATTTAATATCTAAATTAAGAATTTAAAGACCTAAATATTAAAACCCAAGTGTTTAAAGCCAATTTAACAACTTAAGGGTGTTGAATTGAGTTTATCTTAGATTTTATAAAATTCACCTTTCAGAATTTTTATGATACTTTGTAGTAGCATATATTCTTAGTGACTTCAGAATGTTTTAAACTCGTAGCAATTGTTTTTCTATTTTTTACCGAATTTAAAAAAATTGAACTTCAGAAAAAAAAAACAAACGGATGTTAAATTGCGATTATCTTAGAATTTAGAAAATTGACCTTTTAGAATTACTATGGTATCTTGTAGTAGCAACTATTCTGAATAAATTTAGAAAGTTTTACGCGTTTAGCAATTGTATTTATATTTTTTACCGAATTTAAAAAAATTCAACTTCAGACAAAAAAAGAAACGGGTGTTAAATTGCGATTATCTTAGAATTTGGGAAATTGACCTTTTAGAATTTCTATGGTATCTCGTAGTAGCAACTATTCTGAATAAATTTAGAAAGTTTTACGCTTTTAGCAATTGTATTTCTATTTTTTACCGAATTTAAAAAAATTCAACTTCAGAAAAAAAACAAACGGGCGTTGAATTGAGATTATCTTAGAATTTGGGACATTGACCTTTTAGAATTTCTATGGTATCTCGTAGTAGCAACTATTTTGAATAAATTTAGAAAGTTTCACGCGTTTAGCAATTGTATTTCTATTTTTTACCGTATTTAAAAAAATTCAACTTCAGAAAAAAAAACAAACGGGGGTTAAATTGAGATTATCTTAGAATTTGGGAAATTGACCTTTTAGAATTTCTATGGTATATCGTAGTAGCAACTATTCTGAATAAATTTAGAAAGTTTTACGCGTTTAGCAATTGTTTTTCTATTTTTTACCGAATTTAAAAGAATTTCTATGGTATCTCAGAAAAAGCAAATGTTGAAGGGAGACTATCTTAGAATTTAGGAAAGTGACGTTTTAGTTTTTTTATGATATCTCGTAGTAGCATCGATTCTAAATAACTTTAGAAAATTTCAAGCTTGTAGCAATTTATTGAATTCCATATTAATTTACAAAAGGCCACTTTCGATGCAAGAAAATCCAAACTTACATAAAAACGAAAATCATTTCGAGGTTGTAACCCAGATGATCCCGTTGCTTCCCTTCGGATTGATGGGGCGGAAACACACGAACAGTAGCACTCGAAAGGGTGTAATTCCGAAATATACTTCGAAATTAAATCCGGAAAATGTATCACAACACGACGAACACTAAAACCCGCACGCGTTCTTCACGACCGCGGACTGCAAACTGAACTGGTATCAACAGGTACGCCGCGGATTAGTGATAAGAATTTAATCTCGGAAAAAAAACGAACGAAGAAAACAACGAACGGCGCATCACGAATACGATTTATTTGGTTAGTCTGCGTTTCCATGTTAAAAATCATTAATCAACGCCCTCAACTTCGTATCGTTCGTTCTGAGCTTATCGTTCACGGACGACTCATTAATGGTATGATTTACGTAGCTGAACGTCGTTTGAATAAAAGGCTCGGATTTAATATTAAGAATCGTTCATTAATATTTTTTCCCGTTCATTTTTAACTGATCGTTCACAAATACGTTTTATTAAATAACCAAATCGCTTACAATCGATTTAATTTCGACTTATCGTTCATGAACGACACACCAATAATTTGATTTGCCGAGTTGAAGATCGTTTGAATAGAAGGCTCAAAATTAAAAATAGTTCGTTGGTATTCTTACCGTTCATTTCTAACTAATCGTTCACGAACGACACATCAATCATATGGTTTACTCAGCTGAACGTCGTTTGAAGCAACATTAGGAGTCGTTCTTCTATTCGTATTCTTATCGTTCATTCCTAAGTAATCGTTCACGAACGATACATCACTTATATGAATCGGCTCATCCCGCACTGAGAGTATACATAAATATATTTTAACTCTCTCCGTACAAAATACGAGAAAGTATTGAAGTCGTGAACATTTTCAAGATATCACAAAGTGGAAATTGATAAAATTACAGTAATACTTTTATAATTTTAAAATTATGCAATAAATTGTCGCGATAAACGCGGTCTCAGGTGCGCACTCCTTCCGTTTACGGCGGCGGTAAAACTTGACGTGCAATTAAACGCGACCACCCCCTACAACCCCCGCCCAGATGATGAATGTGCGGCGTCGGAACGCCTTTGATTCCGCAAAATAAATATTTTTTAAGTGAATATTTTATTTTTAAAATCCGTTATTAAAAGGGAAGTTAAGAAGACGACGAGGGGAAGGGGAGAGCGAAAACTTTGCGAATTATAACGCGCCGGAAAAGTTTCCACCCCGCAACTCGTAAAATCCACCCTCTCCAAATGGAATTTTATATTTGACACGGTCCGGGGAACATGTCTGATTTTAAATGATTGTAAGTGGAATTATACAGTAAGGCTTTGACATTAAAAAGAAAAAAATGAATTCTTACTCAAATTAGAATTTAAGTTGGACTTGAATCTCAAATTAAATAATCAAACTCATCAAATTGAATGACGAGTGCAATTTATAGCAATTTATGCATATACAGGGTGTTCCATAAATGTACCATTATACAGTAAAGCTTTGACGGTAAAAAGAAAAAATGAATGCTTCGATTGTGGAGCAATTACTCGAATTAAAATTTAAGTTGGACTTGAATGTCGAAATAAATAATCAAACTCTTAAAATTGAATGACGAGTGCGATTTATAGCAATTTATATATATACAGGGTGTTCCATAAATACACCATTATACAGTAAAACTTTGACGTTAAAAAGAAAAAAATGAATTCTTCGATTGTAGAGCAATTACTCGAATTAAAATTTAAGTTGGACTTGAACGTCAAAATAAATAATCAAACTCTTAAAATTGAATGACGAGTGCAATTTATAGCAATTTATACATATACAGGGTGTTCCATAAATATACCATTATACAGTAAAGCTTTGACGTTAAAAAGAAAACATGATTTCTTCGATTGTAGAGCAATTACTCAAATTAAAATTTAAGTTAAATTTAAGTTGATCTTAAATCTTAAAATAAGTAGTCAACACCAATTACCTTATTTTAAATGGAATGCTATTTTTTATTGCAAATTTGAATTCTGCATGAAAAATAATCACGAGGTAACATAACCTCAAAATTTAAGCGTTTTAGGGATTTGACATTTTTCTAAAAATCAGTGCTTACTTTAAAAATATGTATCTCCGAACAAAAAAAAAATCGAAGGGTTGTAATGTTAGCCATCAAAAGCCAATACCCAAAGGTACCCAGAGGTGATTTATTTTTGGAATTATAAAATACAGGGTGTTCAAAATTTCATACCACATTTAGATCTAGATCTTTTTAAACAGAACACCAAGTATATTGTCATATATTCTGACGCAAAATACAAATATGCATTCATTTATGCTAACATTCCTAATAATATATACAGGGTGTCCCACCGAAACCTTTAAGTTTGACATTAAAAGTTTATGGACTTTTGAGCAATGTTTTGTACTGAGATTTTCAGCATCTATATAATCGAGTATGTTCTTTTTAATGAAAATAATATATACAGGGTGTCCCACTGAAACCTTTAAGTTTCACATTAAAAGTTTATCGACTTCTAATCAATGTTTTGTACTGAAATTTTCAGCATCTATATAATCGAGTGTGTTCTTTTCAATGAAAATAATATATACAGGGTGTCCCACTGAAACCTTTAAGTTCGACATTAAAAGTTTATTGACTTCTAATCAATGTTTTGTACTGAGATTTTCAGCATCTATATAATCGAGTGGTATTATTTTTAATGAAAATAATATATACAGGGTGTCCCACTGAAACCTTTAAGTTCGACATTAAAAGTTTATGGACTTTTGACCAATGTTTTGTACTGAGATTTTCAGCATCTATATAATCGAGTGGTGTTATTTTCAATGAAAATAATATATACAGGGTGTCCCACTGAAACCTTCAAGTTTCACATTCAAATTTTATTGACTTCTAATCAATGTTTTGTTCTGAAATTTTTAGCATTTATATAATCGTGTTCTTTTCAATGAAAATAATATATACAGGGTGTCCCACTGAAACCTTTAAGTTTCAGATTAAAAATGTATTGACTTCTAATCAATGTTTTGTACTGAAATTTTCAGCATCTATATAATCGAGTGTGTTTTTTTCAATGAAAATAATATATACAGGGTGTCCCACTGAAACTTTTAAGTTTCACATTCAAATTTTATTGACTTCCAATCAATGTTTTGTACTGAAATTTTCAGAATGTGTGTAATCTCGCGTGCTCTTTATAATGAAAACATTTTCACGGTTATGCGACTTCCGGTTATACCGGAAATCAACACTAACTTTCTTATTTTAAAAACAATGCCAAACTTTTTTTACAAATTTGAATTCCACATAACATTCTACAAAAAAATCTTCATAATTTGACATTTTTCTTTAAATTCAGTATTTCTTCATTCAACTTTTGGATTTTGTTTAGGGGGGTAATTGACCTTGAATGGCCTTGGGAAAAATTAGTCAAATAGACTATTTTCATGAATTTGTTCAGAATTTTATATAAATTTATATACAGGGTGTTCCATAAATTTACCGAAAAACTTTTGGGGGTGGCAGGAGACGTCAAAACAAACATATTTTGTTTAATAAACATACGTCCAAAAACGCTTACTTTTCGAGATACAGGGTGTTGAAATTTGTAAAAAAATTAAAGTGGATTGGAAGAGGAGATCCCGCGACCCTTAAAAGTTTGTCGGTGTATTTATTGAACACCCTGTATATAAATTTTAAAATATATGCATAGGTGTATTGATAAAACGAACGAACTTTTAAGGGGAGAGTAAACATTCGCGCTGGAGGCGGAAAATGGAAACGGGGGCGGATTTAATCAAACGGAAAATTGATGAACAAAAATGTATCAACCCTTGTGAATCTTTCATTTCGCACTTTTTGATCGGTGGACTACGAAAAAAACCCCTTTCCATCATCCCGCGTTTTGCTATCTCGTTTTTAAAATATGGAACGTGTCACTGGAATGTAAAAAATATACGAAACTATGAATCTCCCTCGTTTATCTAAAGGTTAATATTTAAACAAATAAAATTTTACGATTTTAATCCCTTCAGTTGTTTGACGCTGCAACTTTATTCACGCGTGTCCTTCATTAATCAATGATGTAAGTAACAGTAATATGAAATAAATATTAATTACAAAAAAAACTCCACAGTGGATTTCACAAAGATCGTTTACACAGCCGAAAATATAATACCAGTGTTATGTCAATTTAAGCCAGAGAAATAATGAGAGATTATTTCTCTGGGTTAAATTGACATAACACTGGTATTATATTTTACCAGTGTTATGTCAAAATTTAAACCAGAGAAATAATAAGAGATTATTTCTCTGGCTTAAATTGACATAACACTGGTATTATATTTTACCAGTGTTATGTCAATTTAAACCAGAGAAATAATAAGAGATTATTTCTCTGGCTTAAATTGACATAACACTGGTATTATATTTTACCAGTGTTATGTCAAAATTGAAACCAGAGAAATAATAAGAGATTATTTCTCTGGCTTAAATTGACATAACACTGGTATTATGTTTTCGGCTGTGTAAACGATCTTTCAAATCAAAAAGCCAAAACAGTCTCCTGTCACCTTGTTAAATTTTAATGTCAATAAATTGTTTTTCAAAGCCACCTTCGATTTTTATTTAGTAAAATGGTTGATAAAACGAGTTTTTTGCAAATAACTTTTAATGCGTTAGGATTTGGGACGGGGTTGTTATTAGGAAAAATGTTTGTTTTTTAATCCCGCATGCAATGACATAAAAATATACAGGGGCTCCAATTTAAAATAAGAAAAATAAAGTGCTTTAACGTTTGAAATTTTGGACACTAAATTTTGGACACCCTGTATAATTCGTATCGATCAAACTTGGTTAACGGGACTATCAGACCTTATTTAATAAGTACCTTGTATGATTTTATTAACAAGGCACTATTTTTATTTTTTATTCATTTTTTAAAACAATAGTGCAAAAGTGATTTTTTTTAGTTTTAATTTTTTTTTGCTGATATCCCTGAATCGATTCCAATAAAATTATAGGAGAATGTAGGCAACCATAAAAGGTACCCAGATAAGCAATAAAATGCATAGCATGTAATTTAAAAAAATATATCATCATGACGTCACGCTTTTTTGCGACACCCTGTATAACCAAAAATATTTTCTTGAAATGCATCATAGGATGCAAATATATTCTGCAAAATATCAAAATTCCAACTTAATTAGTAAATGAGCTATAGAAGACGGGAGGTGAAATGCAGCACCCTGTATAATCACTAAATAAATCACACCATGTTTTTTAAAACAATTTAAACGAGGCTCCATTTCTAATTTAAACAATAACAATTTAAAATTGTATTCGCGGGCTGACAATACGCATAAAGAACGTTTTCACAGCTAAAAATATAATACCGGCTTACGAAAAACCTCGCTTAAATAAATGTTTGTCCGTCGTTTAATTAAATCATTGAACTATTCTTGGAATCAGCATCTCTAAACCCAACTCACCTCTGGAACCATATCCGAGCTTCCGTTGCGGGAATCCGCAGGACTAGAGAAATTCAAATTGCGCCATCTAATTACGGACGATAACAACAAAAAACAAAATCACATTACGTAACGTCCGAGTCTCTAAGTGAACTGGATGGGAATGGGGGAGACCCCGAGAAGGTCTGATAAGGGTTATCTTATCGGGGAGAGTTCGTGTAATAACGTTGCCCGATCTCTCCGGCCTGATTAAACAAAACGATAACGATTTTATAATGTGCTCTCTCAGGTGCGTTTAAGCGGAAACCGAATCGGATAAGTACACAGGGAATTTTAAATAAGGTGAATTTAAAGCTTTCGAACTTTTACGCGAAGGCTAAAACGATCGGTTTTTGCAGAAAGTAATAACGGAGAACAAATTCAGTTTCGTTTGCGCAGATTTTGTGAAAAGTTTTCGCTAGATTTGATTTTTTAATTATTAAACTGTGCTGATGAGACCGATTTTGATCGAAACCAGCCTTCATTTGTGGTTGACGGAGACGGAAAAACAATATTCATTTTGACCATTATTATTGTCCTAATTGACATCTGTTGACAGTTTCCTATAACAGTGAGAATTAGTAAACAATTTCAGACGGTAGATGTCGCCTGTCTACACGAAGAAAATTAGGTCAATCCTAAATTATTTAAAACAATTGTCCGCTTTTTTGTTGCCTTAAATATTTGTTGAAATTAAAACACCTACAGACCGGTATCGAACTTTCAGATCTCATCAGTGTAGTTAGTTGCTAATAGGTGTCGGTAGTTATGTCACTCAGATTGGGTTTAGTACAACATTCAGGCAATAGATGGCGCCACTTTAACGTTTCTAATTTCTCAAAATGTTAGTCTAATATTATTTCATATCTGAAAAAATAAAAACCTTCCGAAGTTTTACCAAAGTGTCAAATAAGGCTTATGTTCAAAGTTTCAGTTTTGAAATTTTTTTCACGGTCTCAATTTGTACGGTGAAAGTAATCTGTTCGTATCTCGAGAACAGTAAAAAGTTACCTTTAACCGATGGAGGTCATGAATTTAAATAGATGTCAAATGTTCAACAGTGGAAAATGGCATTTTTGTAAACGTAAATGTCAATTCTGAAAAGAGACTGAATGTGATTTGATGTTTAAAAAATGACATTTTGACTAGTGAAATATATTACGTTTAACCACGGAAAATGTTGTTTTTCCCATTTGACATTGTTGTTTGCAACAAAAATGTCAAACTACCATAGATAGTAAATTTGTTTTAATTATTGAAATATACCATTTTTAACGAGATTAAAAAACATACTGAGTTTGTAAGGCAAAATATATTTTCAAAATTGTAAAAATTCAAATGATCAGTTTCAAGGTCATATCTAGAACTGCAACTTTTGACAGTTGAAAAATGCCATTTGTGCAAGTTGAAAATTTATATTTTTGACAATAACACAAAGTTAAATTTCATAGTGGTGAATGTCATTTTTGGAAACTCAGTTGCAATCGGCAGTTTTCAACTGTCAAAAATTGCACATTTCAGTTTCGAAACATATTTTTTCGGGTTGCAGAATCAGTATTTTTCAACTGTCAAACACTAACACTTACAACCGTAAATATTGACTTTTCGCAACTATCAAAAATATAAAACGTAATTTTTAGATAATTTAGTTGTTTACAAACACGTGTCATTGGACTTTGTTTAAAATTGCCGTAATTGCGATTTTTCCGCGCGGGTGCACTTTTGTAGGAAATAAACGGTTTCCGACTGTATTTTTCAAAATTGTATCACTCAAAAACGCTTCAGCGGATCTTCAAAATTCAAAACGTGGATTGTAGCTAATTCAATTGTTTTTGAAGAACTATTGAGGTGCTTTGCTTAAAGTTGGTAGAAATTGACGTAATTTCGGTTTTACCTCACGCATGCACTTTTGAAATTCTTTACAATGTTAATTTATTGAATGGGGAGCTACTTTTGAGCCACCCTGTATAACTAGGCTGTAATATCCAATAACCTTTAACGCTGTAAAATACAATCGTAGTATGTATCATACTAGAAACACACAAAAACTCAAATCAAACATAAATTCCCACACCCCCAATGAAATACATATGGTAACGGCGATTTTCCGGGGGAAGGAATTTTAACGCCCCCATAAATTCTCGTAAAACATCCCCCTTTAGCCATAACGTTCGCGATTTTATTACAACCCTATACACCCCACAAGAAATTACACAGATGGTAAAAAGACAATGTAAGCAAATTTCGAAGGGTAGACAAAAAGTCTTTACCCACCTCGATAATGTGCTCTTTTTAAGTAAATAGTCGTATCACATAACGGGTGATCAAAAATGATTGCGCGCGGTTGAAATTCCCCGCGCAGAAATAATTACTAACAAACGAGCACTATTAAAGTAGTAAATAAGTTTTTCAACGCCATCTAGTAGTCCTAGTACCAAACACTGCAGAATGGTAAATAGGTTTTTGGCGCCATCTAGTAGTCTTAGTACCACTAACAAACGAGCACTATTAAAATAGTAGATTGTTTTTTTGCGCCATCTAATAGTCCTAGTACCAAACGTTGCAGAATAGTAAACATGTTTCTGGCGCCATCTGATATTCCTAGTAGCAAACACTGCAGAATAGTAGATAGGTTTTTGGCACCATCTATTAGTCCTTAGGGGCAGCTCGTTATATAGAGCCAATTAGCCATGGCACTACCTGTAGTTTCAAGCTGAGCAAGAATTTTTCATTAATTCTTAAAACACTTTTTCGCCAGTTTAAATGGCAAACAATGCCTGCATTTAAAAAATGGAGAAATCACAATGCAGTTGTTTCCCCCAACGCAATGCCGCGGCGCGCCATTAACGGTGCCAGCTTCCATCTGGCACGGCATTTCGCCAGGATATGGTGAATTGTTTTATTTGAAGTCTCTTCAAAATTACTTTCACTTTTTGATCAATTAAAGAGAAAACAAAAAAAAATATGCTATTCAAAAAAATATTTTGAGTGATTTTTTCGATTTCATTGTTAAATTTTCGACCTTTTGGTCAAAATCATTTTGGGGCCACTTTAGACCATCTTATTCCGCTATACCCTTTTCGATTTTTTTGCCCGCATTTTTTATTTTTCGGGTCAAATTTTTAATTGTAAGATGTTTTGCCTGTATTTTCGATTTTTTTGGTCTAAATTTTTGATTATTTGGAAATATTCTTTATTTTGACCCAAATTTTCGATTTCATTGTTAAAATTTTCGACTTTTTACTGGGAATTTTTGATTTTTTTCGTACCGAATTTTTAATTTTTGATTTCTTAGATATTTTAACCTGAATAATTGATGCGGGATTTTTTTCGAGATTTTAGTCCGCATTTATTATTATTTATTATCATTTTGTTTTATTAGTTTGTTAAAAATTTTGTCCTCTTGGACCACCATTTTTATTTTTATGCCCGAATTTTAGATTTTTGGTCTAAATTTTTCATTTTTTGTATTATGTTTTAGATTTTTTAACTTGAATGATTGATTTTATTGTGCGATTTTTTGTATTTCTTGTCTATTATTTTCAATTTTTTTATTTTTGGGCGCTGAAAGTGGTAAATTATTTTGTGTCCACCTAAATTTCGATTTTTTTGTCTGCGTTTTTTATTCTTAGTATTCTTGATTCTTTTACCCATATTTTAGATTTCTGCATTTTCATTTTTTTTAATGTTTGGCCTAAATATTCTTTATTTTGTCTAAATTTTCAACTTTTTAGGCCATATCGTGGATTTTTACTTTTTTTGGCCCATATTTTGTATTTTCTATTTTTTCGGTTTAAATTTTTGGTCGTTTGGCCAAAATTTTCTTTATTTTGACCTAAATTTTCGAATTGTTTGTTAAAGATTTTTATTTTTTAGTCCACCACTTTGATTTTCGGGTACGAATTTTAGATTATTGGTCTTAATTTTTTGTCTTTTGTCCCATATTTTCCTTGAATTAATTAATTTTATTGTGCGGTTTTTAAATTTTTTTTTTCCTATGATTTTCGAATTTCTCATCTTACTTATCTTAAGCTAAAAAGAGTTACTTTTAAACCAGGATTTTTTATTTTTGACCGATATTTTAGATCTTAGGCTGTTTTGTTACAATTTTTTTATTTTTTTTTGGCTAAAATAATAATAATAATATATATATTTACGGATAAACCAATTTTTACAGAAAATTAAAAATTAAAACTAATATTACAACAATATATAAAAAATAAACATAAAAATAAAAAAATAAAAACAAAAAAAATGTATATACATACATACACGCACACGTGCATATACACAATGTATATGAACGAATTTTATGTTTATGTTTATTTTTTATATATTGTTGTAATATTAGTTTTAATTTTTAATTTTCTGTAAAAATTGGTTTATCCGTAAATATATTATTATTATTATTATTATTATAAAATATTCGATTCATTTGTTGAAATTTTGGATTTCTTGATTTGCATTTTTTATTTTTGGGTCTGAGTTTTCGACCGTTTGGCCTAAATTTAGACAAAACATCGTAAACTCGGGCCTGAACTAACAAACAAGTCGAATATTTTGGCCAAAAAATAAAAAAATTGCAACAAAATAGCCGGACATCTAAAATATCGGCCAAAAAAATAAAAAAATCCTGTTCTAAAAATAAAAATGCAGACCAAAAAACTTGAAAATACAGGCAAAAGGAAAATAATTTGCATAATTGTCAACAAACCAAACTCGAAAATTCTCGCATATACATCAATAATTCTTTACTTTGGCTTACATTTTTGATTAGTTTATTACAATTTTCAATATTTCCGCACTTTCAGCCCCGACGTTTTGGTCAAATTTTTTAGATTTTTTAACCTGAATTATTCATTTTTACGCGTTTTTTACTTTCTCCGTTACGAAGTACGAGAAAGTATTGTGATCGTGATTTTTTTTCCAAAAATTTTTTTACGGAAATATCCGTTTTGGGGTCCCCAGATGCCATTTCAACAATTTCTGGAAAAAAAAATTGTGTCTGTGTGTGTGTGTGTGTGTGTGTGTGTGTGTGTCTGTCTGTGCGCTGTATCTCAAAAACTAATAGAGCAATTGATATGAAATTTTTAACATCCGTGTTATTTGATAATCTGAAGAACTGAAAAGCTTTTGGTGAAATTTCGAACACCGGAAGTGGGCGTTTACCTCAACTGTTTTTTGTTTTTTGCCAATATTTTCTTAAATATGAAAAATATCACAAAAACATTTAAACAAACTTTGAAGACAACAAAGAAATGAACATCTTTTGCTTGAAAACATTTTTCATAAAATCATTTTTATTCGAGAAAAAAAATTATTATTATTTTTTTAATTGTTGGTTTATAATTATAAAACCATAATAGTTACAGCAAATGTATGTTAATAATAATTGTAGAGAATGCTAAAATGAACAACTTACAAAGAATAAGTTTTTTTCGAAATCCCTTTAGTTTTTGAATAAATTGAGTTTTTATATTTGAAGTATAATTTTTCCATCTTTTATAATTTTGACGTTTTAAACGTCAGTATCATCCTCTCGATGTGCATTTAAAATATGATTTAAATTGAAAATAAACGATGAAAGCGTAAATATAAATGTTACCATCAAGTCGGAGAAAGTAACATGATGGCCACATCACCATTTTTTTTATTTCTTTGCGTTTTTTTTTTATTTTTGAAGTAGGAAAAATAATGTTTAATAATAATAATAATAAATGATAATTACTCACATTACCCTTCACAAGCGGGGTATCTTGTCCCATCTATAAGCAGGGGCGTAGTTTATAATATTGGAGACTTTTTTTTGAACAACTTTAAATATTGGAATCTCTGGACGAGATTACTTTCATTAAGAATTGTTCGTTCGAGTTAGTAAAACGGAACGACGGAAATCATTAAGTTTTAGGAAAATATCTTTAGCGATGCAGTGCAGTGCGCGAAAGATAAGAAATAAGGGTAATCTCTGATGAAATTTCATTAGGGGGATATTCGTTCCCATTCGGCGAACAAACTTCCGCCTCGTATCGATCCACAACTATTTTAAAATTACTCTCTAATAAATTTTATACTCGCAGTCTCTAATGTATTACTGCTATTATGTAACGCAATCGATATTGGAACGTCTAATGAAATTTACAAAAATAAGTCAGTGGCGTATCAACGTCGGAGAGATTTTCCGCAGGCCCCAAAATTTTTATGATGGATTTACATTTTGCATTGTTTTGTTATTTCCCTAACGAAACACAATTTTGATGTTGGATGTTTTCCCCATTTTAGAAAAACTGCTATTATCTGCAAAACTAGGTGATCCGCGTGTTTGGGGTTATCCGGAATATTAACACGTTGACTGCCAACTACGAGACTACTCGTAGTTATTTAATGCAGTGGCAGTCAATGTGTTAAAGTACAATTATTTACAATTACAATTATTATTTGCACTCGCTTCTGATTTTGTAGATTTTGTACTGATACACTTCACCCTCTCTGACCTACATAAACACGTGTTATTGCTAGGTTTCGTATGCACCGGATTTTCGCATAATACCAATATTTCATCAATCAATTCTACAAATCTCATGTATTATTCGATACGGAATACATTTTGTTATTTTCCCCATTTCTCACTTTTAATTGAATCTTGTACACGATCAGATGCAAACATTCAACAAAACCGATTATTTATAACGAAACAAGTTCGAAACTCTGCCCCAATCTATTGTACGTTTCATTACTGCCAGAAACAAACCAGTTCGAATCTCTTCGCCGCTAACCCATTTTCTGATAATGCGAAAATCGTTTTACTTTATTGCGACCGTCTGGTCTGTTCATAAATACGAGCAAAAAGGGGGACGTTTATCGATGTAAATATGAACTATGATGGAGTTCGCGCCTTGAATATTAAACGCCAGAGGGTGGTAACCCTCCCCACCCCCCGGGGCTGTGAATTACTCCGTCTGTTTATTAGTTCGAATAAATGCCTTTTGCACTCCTCGCCATTGCCGGAGACTCGGGACTTGCGAAACTTTAATTGGATGCGGGCACGAAATGCGTTTAGCTAATCTGTACGATCTAAACAATATTTTAAAATTAACTTAACAGTATCGTAATTAAATAATAATTAATTATAAATAAAAAACAGCCTGTTATTTGGGTGTTTTCAAATTAACAATTACAAACATCAAAAATCGTCTCAAATAATTTTTTATTAGAATTAAGTAATGTAATAAAAAATGTTATGATTTAAAGACGACAGGTTGATGGTAAACTTTCTTGTTTGGCAGCGATGCAACATCTTCAACGCAAGTTGAAAGAACATCCCACGAACCACCTTTGAATATCATACAAGGTAGCCATAAATTTCAGACACGAGCCCGGCGTATCCACCATTTTGCCTCTAATAAATTTTGAAGTAATTTCTACATGTTTCATCCACAGTGAAGAAACGACGCTTAAAGTCCTCCGGATTCTTCTAGAACAGCTCTAATCACTCAACTTCCTTGATTCACACGAATGCCAAAATTTACAGAAAATTGATTAAAATTCCAATCTTAATATCATTTTATATTATTTTGATAATTAAATAAATAATAATCGAAGTTGCTCCGTATATAGATGAATCAAAAGTGTGAACATGCCTCCGACAGGGATCGAACCTGCAAACTCCGGTTATATTTGATGTTACCGTATTATTGGAAACATTCTGGTGGGCAATCCAGTATTATTTTTATAATTGATGCAGCTGCCCCGTCTTGTTGGCACCACTTGCGCTCAACGATTCTCTGACGGTGTACATTACAGTACATTAAGCATTGTCTGCATTTTGTTATTCGAATGACCAATATTTTAAAATTGTAAAAAGTTATTTCCAACAGTGATTTTAACTCCAATTAACCACCATACAACCTCCCTCATCGAATAACTAAGTTAATTGTGATTTTATCTCCGCAATCAAAAATCCATCGATTTCCTCATAAAAGAACAAAGCAGTGCACTAGTAATCACAGTTTTATCTGCGACCATTCCGCGCAACTTTTCCGACAAGCTCACATGATATGGTAAGATAAAACGTGCACGTGCACATCTGTGTCTGCGACTGTATGTGTGTGTGGGAGGGAAGAGGGAGGAAAAACGCCAATTTAATCAGCCCCGGCCCGTTCGAAGCAAGGGATGGGATAAACCGGGATTAAAACGGGATACGTTCGCGAATCTTGGGCAAACTTGACATGTCCTGAAAAGCTACTGCTCGACGGACGGACGTGTGACAAGTATATACGCGTTTCACGTTTTCCCCCCTCTCTCTCTATCTCTCGAAGGGATACTGATGAAATGTGTCCTTTTTTTATAGTTTATGGGGTGGCTGAATATAATGGCTGGTGTGTAATATTGTAAGTGATAAATTAAATCCTGAAGCTTAATGGGAATATCGATACCAGAGTGGAGGTGAAACATCATTTGGATAATTACATTATTTTTTTTTCAAAAAAAAGTGCTCAAAAAATTTAAATCTCTTAAATTTTTTTTTTTAATTTACAATAACCAAATTGATTTTGAATAAGCGATACAAATAATAAATCTGCAAAACTGAATGAAAATACCGTTTTTCCATTTACTTGTATGTGCCAATTGTTTTCACTTTCAAACATAATAAAAAAAAAACTTAACATTGATCGTGAATATGTATTATGTTTATATGCAACCCAATTTACGCACATTTTTCTGATACGTTAATTTATTGTTAGTAATTTACTCGGAATAACAATAATTAAGATCTTCGTGTACTCTCGGTGGACAGATAAATTGTTATTCGACTTTTATGATTATTGTATTAAAAATAAAACGGGAGCATACGTCTTTCTTATAGTGTCTTGGGACGGTGACGTTTTTACGACGTCGTCCAGAAAGTATCACCCTATCCCACATTCAATAACGCTATCAGTACTTATTTACGATCCGAAGTAAATATTGCGATGGCGTATTTTATATTTTCATAAAAATGAGACAGCGTCCAAGGATAAGAGGGAGGCTGGACGATGCTATAAAAACGACACGAATTATTTATTAATGTTAGATACACTCCAAAAAAAAGCATAATATTGTCAACGTTTCTTTAAGCTTTTGTTTAAAACATGCGTTTACGTTACATTGCGTTTAATAATAAAATTAATATGTACATACATCATTCCAACTTATGGGATAAGTAGGTTTCAAATTCAAAATTTGATGCATATAATTATCAAGCAGGCCGACGACCTGCTGGTAGCAACCATAAGGAGACTGGACATATTGTTATATTTCAAATGCTCCCTTTATTACGTGCATGTTTCATCAAGTGAGTAGGGTACAACAATACATTTCGTTACATCTGCAATTAAACAATAGAGAAAAAAGAAAATCTGTTTGCAATGTAAAAAAAAAACTTGTGGCAGCGGTGGGATTCGAACCCACGCCTCCGAAGAGACTGGTGCCTTAAACCAGCGCCTTAGACCGCTCGGCCACGCTACCTATAAACACAGTTGCGCACCAACTAGCCCACACTCACACGTCACTGAGTAGCTATAAATAATTTGAAACCACTCTACTAAACAAGAGAGCAACGAATCTAATTAAGATCCTACGGCGACATCACGCGCAAACACACTCAACAAGTAACGCCGCTGAACTTCGCCCTCCGAGCTTCATCTAATTAATCAATCAATGGAAAAAAGGAGAGAAGGGGAGAGAAAAGCAGATAGGAATCGTAACTCTGATAAAACTCGAGTTAAATTAATTTGCCGGTATGTAATTTATTTCAAATACATCGGGATTTGATTGATTTTTGTGTTCGGAATTAAATTCTTTAGTTTTATTTATTGGTATTCAATTTTATTTATATTTATCTGTCCATTTTACTCTTGAAAGTTTCTATAATTATTCTATACACAACGCATAATTTTCAACGACTCCTCGATGTCAGTAAACACGACTGTGATGGGCACCAATAAATTATTATTATTATTATTATTAAATATTTATTTATGATATAAAAAACAGTTTTTGTTGTTCATGATTAGGGGTGTTCGTCTATGGTAATGAATAATCGAATATTGATTATTTTTAATAATCGATCATTTCGATGAATCAAAATAATCGATTATTCCAATTACCAAATTATCGATTAATCGATTACTCAAATAATCAATAATAAAATAATTGACTATTTTTTGAGTAACAATCAAACAACCGATTAATCGATTATTCGATTATTTTGCAGAGCTCTGGTTATGATGGCATATTAAAAAAAAAAAATGGTTTATTTTACCGGTCAAAAATGGCATATTTTAATAGTCAAAACTGGTATTTTACCAGTCAAATATGTTAAATCAAAAATATCATAATTAACCAGTCAAAACGGGCATATTTTAACAGTAAAAAATGGCATACTTTACCAGTCAAAAATAGATAGAATATTTTAATAGTCAAAATGGCATATTGTACCAGTCAAAACTGGAATATTGTAACTGTCAAAACTGGCATATTTAACAGTCAAATATGGCAAATGTTAACAGTCAAAAATGTCATATTTAACTAGTCAAAAATAAATAGCATATTTTATTAGTCAAAAGGGCATATTGTACCAGTCAAAACTGGAATATTTCAACTGTCAAAACTGGCATATTTAACAGTCAAATATGGCATATGTTAACAGTCAAAAATGTCATATTTAACTAGTCAAAAATAGATGGCATATTTTATTAGCTAAAAGGGCATATTGTACCAGTCAAAATTGGAATATTTCAACTGTCAAAACTGGCATATTTAAGTCAAATATGGCATATGTTAACAGTAAAAAATGTCATATTTAACTAGTCAAAAATAGATAGCATATTTTATTAGTCAAAAGGGCATATTGTACTAGTCAAAACTGGAATATTTCAACTGTCAAAACTGGCATATTTAAGTCAAATATGGCATATGTTAACAGTCAAAAATGTCATATTTAACTAGTCAAAAATAGATAGCATATTTTATTAGTCAAAAGGGCATATTGTACCAGTCAAAACTGGAATATTTCAACTGTCAAAACTGGCATATTTAAGTCAAATATGGCATATGTTAACAGTCAAAATTGTCATATTTAACTAGTCAAAAATAGATAGCATATTTTATTAGTCAAAAGGGCATATTGTACCAGTCAAAACTGGAATATTTCAACTGTCAAAACTGGCATATTTAACAGTCAAATATGGCATATGTTAACAGTCAAAAATGTCATATTTAACTAGTCAAAAATAGATGGCATATTTTATTAGTCAAAAGGGCATATTGTACCAGTCAAAATTGGAATATTTCAACTGTCAAAACTGGCATATTTAAGTCAAATATGGCATATGTTAACAGTAAAAAATGTCATATTTAACTAGTCAAAAATAGATAGCATATTTTATTAGTCAAAAGGGCATATTGTACTAGTCAAAACTGGAATATTTCAACTGTCAAAACTGGCATATTTAAGTCAAATATGGCATATGTTAACAGTCAAAATTGTCATATTTAACTAGTCAAAAATAGATAGCATATTTTATTAGTCAAAAGGGCATATTGTACCAGTCAAAACTGGAATATTTCAACTGTCAAAACTGGAATATTTAACAGTCAAATATGGCAAATGTTAACAGTCAAAAATGTCATATTTAACTAGTCAAATATAGATAGCATATTTTATTAGTCAAAAGGGCATATTGTACCAGTCAAAACTAGAATATTTCAACTGTCAAAACTGGCATATTTAACAGTCAAATATGGCATATGTTAACAGTCAAAAATGTCATATTTAACTAGTCAAAAATAGATAGCATATTTTATTAGTCAAAAGGGCATATTGTACCAGTCAAAACTGGAATATTTCAACTGTCAAAACTGGCATATTTAACAGTCAAATATGGCATACGTTAACAGTCAAAAATGTCATATTTAACTAGTCAAAAATAGATAGCATATTTTATTAGTCAAAAGGGCATATTGTACCAGTCAAAACTGGAATATTTCAACTGTCAAAACTGGCATATTTAACAGTCAAATATGGCATACGTTAACAGTCAAAAATGTCATATTTAACTAGTCAAAAATAGATAGCATATTTTATTAGTCAAAAGGGCATATTGTACCAGTCAAAACTGGAATATTTCAACTGTCAAAACTGGCATATTTAACAGTCAAATATGGCATACGCTAACAGTCAAAAATGTCATATTTAACTAGTCAAAAATAGATAGCATATTTTATTAGTCAAAAGGGCATATTGTACCAGTCAAAACTGGAATATTTCAACTGTCAAAACTGGCATATTTAACAGTCAAATATGGCATATGTTAACAGTCAAAAATGTTATATTTAACCAGTCAAAAATAGAGACCATATTTTAATAGTCAAAAGGGCGTACCGTTAAAGTCAAAAATTGCATATTTTAAATATCAAAACTGGCATATTTTAACTGTCAAAACAGGCACATTTAACAGTCAAATATGACATATTTTACCAGTCAAAAATAGAGACCATATTTTGATAGTCAAAAGGGCGTACTGTAAAAGTCAAAAATTGCATATTTTAAATGTCAAAACTGGCATATTTTAACTGTCAAAACAGGCACATTTAACAGTCAAATATGACATATTTTACCAGTCAAAAATAGAGACCATATTTTGATAGTCAAAAGGGCGTACTGTAAAAGTCAAAAAATGCATATTTTAGATGTCAAAACTGGCATATTTTAACTGTCAGAACAGGCACTTTTAACAGTCAAATATGACATATTTTACCAGTCAAAAATAGAGACCATATTTTAATAGTCAAAAGGGCGTATTGTAAAAGTCAAAAATGGCATATTTTAACAGTCAAAACTGGCATATTTTAACTGTCAAAACAGGCACATTCAACAGTCAAATATGACATATTTTACCAGCCAAAAATAGAGACCATACTTTGATAGTCAAAAGGGCGTACTGTAAAAGTCAAAAATTGCATATTTTAAATGTCAAAACTGGCATATTTTAACTGTCAAAACAGGCACATTAAACAGTCAAATATGACATATTTTACCAGTCAAAAATAGAGACCATATTTTGATAGTCAAAAGGGCGTACCGTTAAAGTCAAAAATTGCATATTTTAAATGTCAAAACTGACATATTTTAACTGTTAACACAGGCACATTTAACAGTCAAATATGACATATTTTACCAGTCAAAAATAGAGACCATATTTTAATAGTCAAAAGGGCGTATCGTAAAAGTCAAAAATGGCATATTTTAAATGTCAAAACTAGCATATTTTAACTGTGAAAACAGGCACATTTAACAGTCAAATATGACATATTTAACCAGTCAAAAATAGAGACCATATTTTGATAGTCAAAAGGGCGTACTGTAAAAGTCAAAAATTGCATATTTTAAATGTCAAAACTGGCATATTTTAACTGTCAAAACAGGCACATTTAACAGTCAAATATGATATATTTTACCAGTCAAAAATAGAGACCATATTTTAATAGTCAAAAGGGCGTACCGTTAAAGTCAAAAATTGCATATTTTAAATGTCAAAACTGGCATATTTTAACTGTCAAAATTGGCATATTTTAACTGTCAAAACTGGCATATTTTAACTGTCAAAACTGGCATATTTTAACTGTCAAAAATGTCATATTTAACCAGTCAAAAATAGAGACCATATTTTAGCAGTCAAAAGGGCGTACTGTACCAGTCAAAAATGGCATATTTGAACTGTCAAAATTGGCATATTTTAACGGTCAAAACTGGCATATTTTAACTGTCAAAACTGGCATATTTTAACTGTCAAAAATGTCATATTTAACCAGTCAAAAATAGAGACCATATTTTAGCAGTCAAAAGGGCGTACTGTACCAGTCAAAAATGGCATATTTTAACTGTCAAAATTGGAATATTTTAACTGTCAAAACTGGCATATTTTAACTGTCAAAATTGGAATATTTTAACTGTCAAAACTGGCATATTTTAACTGTCAAAAATGTCATATTTAACCAGTCAAAAATAGAGACCATATTTTAACAGTCAAAAGGGCGTACTGTACCACTCAAAAATGGCATATTTGAACTGTCAAAATTGGCATATTTTAACTGTCAAAAATGTCATATTTAATCAGTCAAAAATAGAGACCATATTTTAGCAGTCAAAAGGGCGTACTGTACCAGTCAAAAATGGCATATTTGAACTGTCAAAATTGGCATATTTTAACTGCCAAAACTGGCATATTTTAACTGTCAAAACTGACATGAATGCTAAAATCCAGGTTGAGAGACCTCGGGTCGGTTGCCAAAGATCTTGTATGAAGTAAAGAGAGTCATTGATTCTCGGAATTGATTGACATACTCGTTGATCCGTTTGTAGATAAAACGTAAGCTTACTCAGAGATGTCGCCTACGCGTTAACTTTACACACTCGGACAGTTCATAGTCATTTGTTTCGATTTTAAGTGAATTTTCACTTTTTCCCAAGATTTATTAAAAATATGGACATTTTGGAATTTCTATTTGAATAACACAAAAACCATCTGCAGAATGTTTTGATCATTCGCATGGATATTAAAGCACTGATATTGATAAGTGATTTTGAGTGACAATTCGTAGTGGTTTGTTTCGATTTTAAGCGAATTTTCACTTTTTTCCAAGATTTAATTAAAAATATAAACATTTTCCAGTTTCCATTTGAACAACTCAAAAACCATCTGCAGAATGTTTTGATCGCTCGCATGTATATGACGGATTGTCGATTTTATTTTTGTAGATAAAACGCAAACTCACGCAGAGATGTCGCGCGCGAGTTAAAAATCACATTTTCTTGCCGCGAAAGGAAAAAGAAAACTGTTGAATTATTTTCACCAACGAAAGGTAAATTTCGGGTGGTGCGGTGGGGGTGGGATTTAACGCGTGTCCCGCTGCATGTTCACGGAGTTACGAGGGCAAATCCCGGTTTCCGTTATGCAAACTATTTCAGCAACGTTGCACAAACGATTAATGGATATAACACAAAACACGAGGTATCCGCAACATAATTTGTTTAAAGTAAAAATTCATAAACCACCATAAAAATCACATCTGCGATCATCAAAACATGTTCTCTTTTTTTTGGTACAGTCAATCTGTTGTTACTCGAGGTCAAAATCAAAATTAAATCGGAGAAAGTTACATGAAGGCAACATTGCAATTTTGATTGATATGATTACATAATACA
This sequence comes from Ocypus olens, assembly GCA_910593695.2. NCBI lineage: Eukaryota > Metazoa > Arthropoda > Insecta > Coleoptera > Staphylinidae > Ocypus > Ocypus olens. Next base: position 5,005,990 of record OU343063.1, read on the forward strand.
ATTGTTTCTCCATGTTTTAATCGAGGAACTAATTCAAGAAGTGTTATTTTAAAGAAATCTCTATCTCTCTGTTATATTTCTATCTCTTTATTATCTCTCTATCTCCCTATCATCTCTCTATCTCCCTATTATCTCTCTATGTCTCTATTATCTCTCTATCTCTCTATTATCTCTCTATCTCCCTATTATCTCTCCATGTCTCTATTATCTCTCCATCTCCCTATTATCTCTCTATGTCTCTATTATCTCTCCATCATCTCTCTATTATCTCTCTATCTCTCTATTATCTCTCTATCTCTCTATTATCTCTCTGTCTCTCTATTATCTCTCCATCTCCCTATTATCTCTCCATGTCTCTATTATCTCTATTATCTCTCCATCTCCCTATTATCACTCTATGTCTCTATTATCTTTCCATCATCTCTCTATCTCTCTATTATCTCTCTATCTCTCTATTATCTCTCCATCTCCCTATTATCTCTCCATGTCTCTATTATCTCTCCATCATCTCTCTATCTCTCTATTATCTCTTTATCTCTCTATCTCCCTATTATCTCTCTATGTCTCTATTATCTCTCTATCTCTCTATTATGTCTCAATCATTCTATATCTCGATTATCTCTCTATCATCTCTCTATCTGCCTATTATCCCTCTAGATCTCTATTATTTCTCTATGTCTCTAATATCTCTCCATTATCTCTCTATCTCTCCATTATCTCTCTACATTTTTATTACCTCTCTATCGCTCTATTATCTCTCTATCTCTCTAATAAATATTCCTCGTTTTATCCATTACTTTACCAAGCATTAACAGCTTCCGATGCAATAATACCTCGTCAGATGTATATATTTGATTGATGAGACAATAATAACCAGAAACCAGTCCACCCTTGCGGAACAATTAATATCGCTTTTAATTAACTCCTCCGTCAGAAATTCAATTAACTCACTCTGTCCCCAGTTAAGATCTTTTCGCCGTAACTTCGAGCCCGTTAGTCATTGTGCGAAAATAATTTCGGGAAATTAATATTTTCTCTCGGGATGATAATAATAAATCCTCGGCTGACAACAGATGCATATTATTTCGGTACGATTTTTCCCTCTTTTGCGCGGAAAGGCGAAAGTTGATAACCAATTAAAGTTCGTAATGGACGTCGCCTTCTGCTATTGTCTTCAATTAATAAGTTTTCCAAGTATACAAGGGCCGAGTTGGCGTCTGCAGTATCTGCACGTCCCTCCTTCTCCTCGTCCTACTCCCAAACAGTTCTGGATTGGCGTCGGCCGGGCGTCTTCGAGGAGGAAATCATCCCTTGTTTTCGAGGGTGCTCCAAAATACGGGAGGCTTGTTTAGTTGAAGGGTTGATGGATCATGTTTTATGTATTATCAATCAATATTTTAAATTTAATTTTTCAATACCAACGTGTAGATAAGAGTCTATTTAAGCGATTTAAACAATAAATAACTTTTGTTTTTTGAGTCCTTTTTTTCACCGCCGGTAAAAAAATATAAAAACAATTGCTACGAGCTTGAAACATCCCAAAGTTACTGAAAATTAATTTAACTCCATGATCCCCCTAAAATCCACAAACACCACTTCAACAGATTTCGAATTAATCAACCAAAAATCGAGGTGGTGATAATTCCAAAGTTGCGCATTTTCACCGCCGGTAAAAAAATATAAAAACGATCGCTACGAGCTTGAAACTTCCCAAAGTTACTGAAAATTAATTCAACTCCATGATCCCCCTAAAATCCGCAAACACCCCTTTAACAGATTTCGCAATAATTAACCAAAAATCGAGGTGGTGATCATTCTAAAGTTGAGCAGTTTCACCGTCGGTAAAAAAATATAAAAACAATCGCTACGAGCTTGAAACTTCCCAAAGTTACTGAAAATTAATTCAACTCCATGATCCCCCTAAAATCCGCAAACACCCCTTCAACAGATTTCGCAATAATTAACCAAAAATCGAGGTGGTGATAATTCTAAAGTTGCGCATTTTCACCGCCGGTAAAAAAATATAAAAACAATCGCTACGAGCTTGAAACTTTCCAAAGTTATTGAAAATTAATTCAACTCCATGATCCCCCAAAATCCGCAAACACCCCTTCAACAGATTTCGAAATAATCAACCAAAAATCGAGGTGGTGATAATTCCAAAGTTGCGCATTTTCACCGCCGGTAAAAAAATATAAAAACGATCGCTACGAGCTTGAAACTTCCCAAAGTTACTGAAAATTAATTCAGCTCCATGATCTCCCTAAAATCCGCAAACACCACTTCAACAGATTTCGAAATAATCAACCAAAAATCGAGGTGGTGATAATTCCAAAGTTGCGCATTTTCACCGCCGGTAAAAAAATATAAAAACGATCGCTACGAGCTTGAAACTTCCCAAAGTTACTGAAAATTAATTCAGCTCCATGATCCCCCTAAAATCCGCAAACACCACTTCAACAGATTTCGAAATAATCAACCAAAAATCGAGGTGGTGATAATTCCAAAGTTGCGCATTTTCACCGCCGGTAAAAAAATATAAAAACGATCGCTACGAGCTTGAAACTTCCCAAAGTTACTGAAAATTAATTCAGCTCCATGATCTCCCTAAAATCCGCAAACACCACTTCAACAGATTTCGAAATAATCAACCAAAAATCGAGGTGGTGATAATTCCAAAGTTGCGCATTTTCACCGCCGGTAAAAAAATATAAAAACGATCGCTACGAGCTTGAAACTTCCCAAAGTTACTGAAAATTAATTTAACTCCATGATCCCCCTAAAATCCACAAACACCACTTCAACAGATTTCGAAATAATCAACCAAAAATCGAGGTGGTGATAATTCCAAAGTTGCGCATTTTCACCGCCGGTAAAAAAATATAAAAACGATCGCTACGAGCTTGAAACTTCCCAAAGTTACTGAAAATTAATTCAGCTCCATGATCTCCCTAAAATCCGCAAACACCACTTCAACAGATTTCGAAATAATCAACCAAAAATCGAGGTGGTGATAATTCCAAAGTTGCGCATTTTCACCGCCGGTAAAAAAATATAAAAACGATCGCTACGAGCTTGAAACTTCCCAAAGTTACTGAAAATTAATTCAACTCCATGATCCCCCTAAAATCCGCAAACACCCCTTCAACAGATTTCGCAATAATTAACCAAAAATCGAGGTGGTGATCATTCTAAAGTTGAGCAGTTTCACCGCCGGTAAAAAAATATAAAAACAATCGCTACGAGCTTGAAACTTCCCAAAGTTACTGAAAATTAATTCAGCTCCATGATCTCCCTAAAATCCGCAAACACCACTTCAACAGATTTCGAAATAATCAACCAAAAATCGAGGTGGTGATAATTCCAAAGTTGCGCATTTTCACCGCCGGTAAAAAAATATAAAAACGATCGCTACGAGCTTGAAACTTCCCAAAGTTACTGAAAATTAATTTAACTCCATGATCCCCCTAAAATCCACAAACACCACTTCAACAGATTTCGAAATAATCAACCAAAAATCGAGGTGGTGATAATTCCAAAGTTGCGCATTTTCACCGCCGGTAAAAAAATATAAAAACGATCGCTACGAGCTTGAAACTTCCCAAAGTTACTGAAAATTAATTCAGCTCCATGATCTCCCTAAAATCCGCAAACACCACTTCAACAGATTTCGAAATAATCAACCAAAAATCGAGGTGGTGATAATTCCAAAGTTGCGCATTTTCACCGCCGGTAAAAAAATATAAAAACGATCGCTACGAGCTTGAAACTTCCCAAAGTTACTGAAAATTAATTCAGCTCCATGATCCCCCTAAAATCCGCAAACACCACTTCAACAGATTTCGCAATAATTAACCAAAAATCGAGGTGGTGATAATTCCAAAGTTGCGCATTTTCACCGCCGGTAAAAAAATATAAAAACGATCGCTACGAGCTTGAAACTTCCCAAAGTTACTGAAAATTAATTCAACTCCATGATCCCCCTAAAATCCGCAAACACCCCTTCAACAGATTTCGCAATAATTAACCAAAAATCGAGGTGGTGATCATTCTAAAGTTGAGCAGTTTCACCGCCGGTAAAAAAATATAAAAACAATCGCTACGAGCTTGAAACTTCCCAAAGTTACTGAAAATTAATTCAACTCGATGATCCCCCTAAAATCCGCAAACACCCCTTTAACAGATTTCGCAATAATTAACCAAAAATCGAGGTGGTGATCATTCTAAAGTTGAGCAGTTTCACCGCCGGTAAAAAAATATAAAAACAATCGCTACGAGCTTGAAACTTCCCAAAGTTACTGAAAATTAATTCAACTCGATGATCCCCCTAAAATCCGCAAACACCCCTTCAACAGATTTCGCAATAATTAACCAAAAATCGAGGTGGTGATCATTCTAAAGTTGAGCAGTTTCACCGCCGGTAAAAAAAATATAAAAACAATCGCTACGAGCTTGAAACTTCCCAAAGTTACTGAAAATTAATTCAGCTCCATGATCCCCCTAAAATCCGCAAACACCACTTCAACAGATTTCGAAATAATCAACCAAAAATCGAGGTGGTGATAATTCCAAAGTTGCGCATTTTCACCGCCGGTAAAAAAATATAAAAACGATCGCTACGAGCTTGAAACTTCCCAAAGTTACTGAAAATTAATTCAACTCGATGATCCCCCTAAAATCCGCAAACACCCCTTTAACAGATTTCGCAATAATTAACCAAAAATCGAGGTGGTGATCATTCTAAAGTTGAGCAGTTTCACCGCCGGTAAAAAAATATAAAAACAATCGCTACGAGCTTGAAACTTCCCAAAGTTACTGAAAATTAATTCAACTCGATGATCCCCCTAAAATCCGCAAACACCCCTTTAACAGATTTCGCAATAATTAACCAAAAATCGAGGTGGTGATAATTCTAAAGTTGCGCATTTTCACCGCCGGTAAAAAAATATAAAAACAATTGCTACGAGCTTGAAACTTCCCAAAATTACTGAAAATTAATTCAACTCGATGATCCCCCTAAAATCCGCAAACACCCCTTCAACAGATTTCGAAATAATCAACCAAAAATCGAGTTGGTGATAATTCTAAAGTTGAGCATTTTCACCGCCGGTAAAAAAATATAAAAACAATCGCTACGAGCTTGAAACTTCCCAAAGTTACTGAAAATTAATTCAACTCCATGATCCCCCCAAAATCCGCAAACACCCCTTCAACAGATTTCGCAATAATTAACCAAAAATCGAGTTGGTGATAATTCTAAAGTTGAGCATTTTCACCGCCGGTAAAAAAATATAAAAACAATCGCTACGAGCTTGAAACTTCCCAAAGTTACTGAAAATTAATTCAACTCCATGATCCCCTAAAATCCGCAAACATCCCTTCAACAGATTTCGCAATAATTAACCAAAAATCGAGGTGGTGATCATTCTAAAGTTGCGCATTTTCACCGCCGGTAAAAAAATATAAAAACAATCGCTACGAGCTTGAAACTTCCCAAAGTTACTGAAAATTAATTCAACTCCATGATCCCCCTAAAATCCGCAAACACCCCTTCAACAGATTTCGCAATAATTAACCAAAAATCGAGGTGGTGATCATTCTAAAGTTGCGCATTTTCACCGCCGGTAAAAAAATATAAAAACAATCGCTACGAGCATGAAACTTTCCAAAGTTGCTGAAAATTAATTCAACTCCATAATCCCCCTAAAATCCGCAAACACCCCTTCAACAGATTTCGCAATAATTAACCAAAAATCGCGGTGGTGATAATTCTAAAGTTGCGCATTTTCACCGCCGGTAAAAAAATATAAAAACAATTGCTGCAAACTTGAAACTTTCCAAAATCACTCAAAATAGATTCAGCTACAATATTCACCACCAATGACAAAACATCCACTCATTGAATTTCGTCATAATCGATCGTAACTAGAGCTGATGATGATAAGGATTTGCAAATTCTAAGATCGATAAAAAAAATATAAAAACAATTGCTGCAAACTTGAAACTTTCCAAAATCACTCAAAATAGATTCAGCTACAATATTCACCTACAATGACAAAACATCCGCTCATTGAATTTCGTCATAATCGATCGTAATCAGAGCTGATGATGAAAAAGGATTTGCAAATTCTAAGATCGATAAAAAAAAAATATAAAAACAATTGCTGCAGACTTGAAACTTTCCAAAATCACTCAAAATAGATTCAGCTACAATATTCACCTACAATGACAAAACATCCGCTCATTGAATTTCGTCATAATCGATCGTAATCAGAGCTGATGATGAATAAGGATTTGCAAATTGTAAGATCGATAAAAAAAATATAAAAACAATTGCTGCAGACTTGAAACTTTCCAAAATCACTCAAAATAGATTCAGCTACAATATTCACCAACAATGACAAAACATCAATGTGGACTTTAGGACTGATAGTCATATCAATAGATTTCATTTTTAATTCACTCAAACATTTTCTAACAATCACCACGCAAACACCCCTTAATAAAGACCAGTTATCGGCCGGAAGGGTATTCCCTCAGGGGAGGGCTAAACTGCGGTTAGGCGAGGAGTCTACCAGACGGCGGAAAGTCGTTTGTGTGTGCAGCCATAGAGAGGTTTCACCTGAGGATTTCGTTTCGGTATCGATTACCTTATTACAGACTGCACGTGGATGATGATGGCTGAGGCTGCGCCGCGCGCGATAAGGACGGAATGTATGGCGGGGGCGCGAGGGGGCGGCGGGGGAGGCGGCGGAAAACCGCAAACTCATTGTCGAATTTCGCACGGGATGGCGGAGGAAACGGGCGACATAAATCTGCGAGCAACAAAGTGTTTTCGATTTAAATTAGATCTGTTGAAATGATAGTTAAGGGAACGTTGAAAGGATAGGAATTTTTTTGTTTCTGAACAAAATTCTGTTCAACATTTACATTTACTTTGCAAAAAAATCTTCACTCTTAAAATACTAAAATAGCATAACAATAATAATAATAAGTTTGTTAACGGATATATACTATTTAATACCTTCGGTCGATGGCCAACGAAGAAGAAGAAGAAGAAGAAGAAACGAAGAAGAAAGAAGAGAGTCGTACATTATAACAATATGTATTCTTCATTCAATAAAGATGTGTATATAAGGTGTGAGCCACAGAATTTTGTGTCTGAGTTGGCCATGCCTGAGAGAGAGAAACATAGCAGTCATGTCTGAAATTAATTCATTTTTTTTAAATCGAATTCAATTGAACTAATTCTAGTCTCATGATGCGACATACGTCATTTATCTTACAGCCAACTCTGAAACAAAATTTTGTGGTTCACACGATATAACTACTATTTAATATCAAATTTATTCATTGTAAAATTGTGAGCATATTTAAATCATTATTTTATAATGAATAATTATTATTCTTGTCGTCCAGTATGCGCAACAGAGATTAAAATTAACGATTACACTTTTTCATGTATATTATGTTGCCTAACATAAGCTGATTATCCGTGCAATGCACGTTGATGCAACCCGTCAGCGATACAACCGCTTCCGCTCGTTGCAGAGTATTGAATTAAACGTTGTATGAAATAAGTGAAGCACCCTTACGCCGGATTAATATTAATGCTGCACATCCCCCGCATTTAGCTACTCGATGCACATTTCCAGCTGATAATTCCAAGATAACAAATTGCCCCGGCGCGCCACGTTTAATCTTTTGTGCCCGGCGCATCCACCGTTTCTCATCATTTGCATGGATTATGTAAATCACGCAAAAAAGTGTATTTCCGGTTGGAGTGATGATGAAACATATAATCCAGACGAAACGTTAGGGATGATAATAATATATGTTTTAATTTTAAATTACGCACATTTAATAAATAACTGGAATAATTTTTCATTTTTCATGATTAACTAAATTTTAAATTATGCACATTTAATAAATAATTTGAATCATTTTTCATTTTTTATAGTTAACTTAACAAATTAACCCTTTCGGCCCTGGTGGTGGCAATTGCCACCACAACATTTACTATGACAATCCATATTTTTGCTGTTTATCACTAGATGTCACTTCAACAAAGCCTCACTAATTAATTCCTATACTAATTAATCAAATCAGTTCAAATTTGGTATTTATGGTCTTAAGAAGCTCCCCATCAATAATAATTAACAAACTTTTTTTTTTCAAATTTAAAAATCCAGGGCTGAAAGGGTTAACAATTTTGTTATAGATTAAATTAATATTTTAATTAAAGAGAAAGAGAGAATATATTTGTTGAGACACTCAACAGGTCTTTCAGTCTGTGTAATTATAGAATTTTGTATATTTTTAAATTTACAACGCAATCGTGATTTACCATCAAGCTATCGTGTTAATGGCTATAATTTCGATCGGAACTTGTAATGGAGTTGGACGTCTATTGCGAGTTCAAACTGTAATATCTACATAATCGAATTTTAGTTCCAATTACTAACCTGTAACCACTGCGTGAGTATCCTGATGACATTCTGGTCGGGCAGAGGGGGTGCCGGGCAGTTCTGTATGGCGTTGGCAAGACTGTTTGCGGCCTCGCGGACTCCCGGGGGCGACGAGGCGAAACCATAATCCGGCGAATGGGCCGTTATGGAACCACCCGTATTGCCTGAAACAAATACATCAATTAATATTCAAATATCTTAACATAATAAAAGTTTATGGTTTATTAAAGGTAGAAACGTCAAAGTGGCGGAATCTATTGCATAATTGTTGTACTAATCCCAAACCGTGTGACAATCACCGACAGATATAGGAAGATTTATACTCCAATAGTAATTTCCGTTTCTCCGTCAGATTCTAACTGCACCGATGAGACCTGAAAGATCGAAACCGGTCCGTTTGATGTTTACAAATTTATTAATTTAATTTTATGTTTGAAATCGCGGTTCGACGCGATCTGCTATTTGCCGTAATTTTTGGCACATTATTCTGGAACAATAAAGGCATCGCCCTTTTGAAGTTTGATTTTATGTTTTCACAGTTTTATGTATTGAAAGTTATACGTTTGTAAAGGTTTATACATCGAAATGTTTACATTTAGAAAAGTTCTAGGCATCGCGGATTTTATAGTTACCATGTTTTTTGCATTGAAAATTGTATGTTTGTCAAATGCAAAATGTGTCCCTCTTTGAGAGGGTTTATCCCCCATTCAAAGAGAGGATTCTACTCCCCCCCCCCCGTCATACTATTTTTAAAAACGCTAAAAAGTGCGCAATAAAAAACAAAAATCGACATGTCCAAGGATTTTTTTCTCATTTCATAAATACCGAACTTGCTCCAGTTAAAGTTTCCACCCTGTATATACAATGCGTATTATATTATTATAATGTTTCATAAATCGAAATTCTTACATTTATACAGCTTTTTGCATAGAAATGTTTATATATATAAAGTTCTATGATTTGAAGATTTTAATATTTACAAAGTTTGACACATTGAAAATTGTATATTTACAAAATTCTAGACGCCGAAATTTTTACATCCATAAATGTTCTCGTATCGAAATAAAGTTCTATGCTTTGCAGATTTTATATTTACAATATTCAATGCATTGAAAATTTTATTTCTATAAAGTTTTGTACGTCGAAATATTGACATCCATAAATTTCTATGTACCGAAATGGCTATTTTTATAAAGTTCTATTTTTACCGATTTTATATTTATAATGTTTCATAAATCGAAATTCTTACATTTATACAGTTCTTTGCATAGAAATGTTTATATTTATAAAGTTCTACGATTTGCAGATTTTAATATTTATAAAGTTTTATACGTCGAAATTCTTACATTTATAGAGTTCTATGCATCGAAATGCTTATATTTAAAAGATTCTGTGTTTTGCAGATTTTATATTTACAAAGTTTGACGCGTTGAAATTTGTGTATTTATAAACTTTTATACCCCGAAATTTTTACATCTATAAATTTTTATGTGCCGAAATGTCTACATTTATAAATTTCTATGTATCGAAATGTCTACATTTATAAAGTTCTATGCTTTGCAGGTTTTATGTTCAGTGTTCTATGCACTGAAAATGATATATCTATAAAGTTTTATACGCCGAAATTTTTACATTTGTAAAACTGCATGTATCGAAATTGCCACATTTATAAAGTTCTATGCTTTACAGAAATTATTATTATACGTCGAAATTCTTACGTATATACAGTTCTATGCATCGAAATATTTTTATTTAAACAAATATATATATAGAAAGATCTAGGATTTGCAGATTTTAGTATTTACAAAATTTGACGCGTTGAAAATTGTGTATTTATAAAGTTTTATACCTCGAAATTTTTATGTATCGAAATGTCTACATTTAGAAATTTCTATGTTATTTTAGATTTTATGCTTACAGTGTTCTGTGCTTTTAAAATTATATAGGTCGAAATTTTTGCATTCATAAAAATCTATGTATCGAAATGCTTACATTTATAAAGTTCTACGCTTTACAGATTTTATATTAACAAAGTTTGATGCGTTGAAAATTGTAAATTTACAAAAGATTTATACCTCGAACTTTTAACATTTATAAATTTCTATACATCGAAATGCGTATATTTATAAAGACCTACGCTTTACAGATATTATACTAACAAAGTTTGATGCGTTGAAAATTGTAAATTTACAAAAGATTTATACCTCAAACTTTTAACATTTATAAATTTCTATGCAACGAAATGCTTACATTTATAAAGTTCTACGCTTTACGGATTTTATATTAACAAAGTTTGATGCGTTGAAAATTGTAAATTTAGAAAAGATTTATACCTCGAACTTTTAACATTTATAAATTTCTATGCAACGAAATGCTTACATTTATAAAGTTCTACGCTTTACGGATTTTATATTAACAAAGTTTGATGCGTTGAAAATTGTAAATTTACAAAAGATTTATACCTCGAACTTTTAACATTTATAAATTTCTATGCAACGAAATGCTTACATTTATAAAGTTCTACGCTTTACGGATTTTATATTAACAAAGTTTGATGCGTTGAAAATTGTAAATTTAGAAAAGATTTATACCTCGAACTTTTAACATTTATAAATTTCTATGCAACGAAATGCTTACATTTATAAAGTTCTACGCTTTACGGATTTTATATTAACAAAGTTTGATGCGTTGAAAATTGTAAATTTACAAAAGATTTATACCTCGAACTTTTAACATTTATAAATTTCTATGCAACGAAATGCTTACATTTATAAAGTTCTACGCTTTACGGATTTTATATTAACAAAGTTTGATGCGTTGAAAATTGTAAATTTACAAAAGATTTATACCTCGAACTTTTAACATTTATAAATTTCTATGCAACGAAATGCTTACATTTATAAAGTTCTACGCTTTACGGATTTTATATTAACAAAGTTTGATGCGTTGAAAATTGTAAATTTAGAAAAGATTTATACCTCGAACTTTTAACATTTATAAATTTCTATGCAACGAAATGCTTACATTTATAAAGTTCTACGCTTTACAGATTTTATATTAACAAAGTATGATGCGTTGAAAATTGTAAATTTACAAAAGATTTATACCTCGAACTTTTAACATTTATAAATTTCTATGCAACGAAATGCTTACATTTATAAAGTTCTACGCTTTACGGATTTTATATTAACAAAGTTTGATGCGTTGAAAATTGTAAATTTAGAAAAGATTTATACCTCAAACTTTTAACATTTATAAATTTCTATACATCGAAATGCGTATATTTATAAAGACCTACGCTTTACAGATATTATACTAACAAAGTTTGATGCGTTGAAAATTGTAAATTTACAAAAGATTTATACCTCAAACTTTTAACATTTATAAATTTCTATGCAACGAAATGCTTACATTTATAAAGTTCTACGCTTTACGGATTTTATATTAACAAAGTTTGATGCGTTGAAAATTGTAAATTTAGAAAAGATTTATACCTCGAACTTTTAACATTTATAAATTTCTATGCAACGAAATGCTTACATTTATAAAGTTCTACGCTTTACGGATTTTATATTAACAAAGTTTGATGCGTTGAAAATTGTAAATTTAGAAAAGATTTATACCTCGAACTTTTAACATTTATAAATTTCTATGCAACGAAATGCTTACATTTATAAAGTTCTACGCTTTACAGATTTTATATTAACAAAGTATGATGCGTTGAAAATTGTAAATTTACAAAAGATTTATACCTCAAACTTTTAACATTTATAAATTTCTATGCAACGAAATGCTTACATTTATAAAGTTCTACGCTTTACGGATTTTATATTAACAAAGTTTGATGCGTTGAAAATTGTAAATTTAGAAAAGATTTATACCTCAAACTTTTAACATTTATAAATTTCTATACATCGAAATGCGTATATTTATAAAGACCTACGCTTTACAGATATTATACTAACAAAGTTTGATGCGTTGAAAATTGTAAATTTACAAAAGATTTATACCTCAAACTTTTAACATTTATAAATTTCTATGCAACGAAATGCTTACATTTATAAAGTTCTACGCTTTACGGATTTTATATTAACAAAGTTTGATGCGTTGAAAATTGTAAATTTAGAAAAGATTTATACCTCGAACTTTTAACATTTATAAATTTCTATGCAACGAAATGCTTACATTTATAAAGTTCTACGCTTTACGGATTTTATATTAACAAAGTTTGATGCGTTGAAAATTGTAAATTTACAAAAGATTTATACCTCGAACTTTTAACATTTATAAATTTCTATGCAACGAAATGCTTACATTTATAAAGTTCTACGCTTTACGGATTTTATATTAACAAAGTTTGATGCGTTGAAAATTGTAAATTTAGAAAAGATTTATACCTCGAACTTTTAACATTTATAAATTTCTATGCAACGAAATGCTTACATTTATAAAGTTCTACGCTTTACGGATTTTATATTAACAAAGTTTGATGCGTTGAAAATTGTAAATTTACAAAAGATTTATACCTCGAACTTTTAACATTTATAAATTTCTATGCAACGAAATGCTTACATTTATAAAGTTCTACGCTTTACGGATTTTATATTAACAAAGTTTGATGCGTTGAAAATTGTAAATTTACAAAAGATTTATACCTCGAACTTTTAACATTTATAAATTTCTATGCAACGAAATGCTTACATTTATAAAGTTCTACGCTTTACGGATTTTATATTAACAAAGTTTGATGCGTTGAAAATTGTAAATTTAGAAAAGATTTATACCTCGAACTTTTAACATTTATAAATTTCTATGCAACGAAATGCTTACATTTATAAAGTTCTACGCTTTACAGATTTTATATTAACAAAGTATGATGCGTTGAAAATTGTAAATTTACAAAAGATTTATACCTCGAACTTTTAACATTTATAAATTTCTATGCAACGAAATGCTTACATTTATAAAGTTCTACGCTTTACGGATTTTATATTAACAAAGTTTGATGCGTTGAAAATTGTAAATTTACAAAAGATTTATACCTCGAACTTTTAACATTTATAAATTTCTATGCAACGAAATGCTTACATTTATAAAGTTCTACGCTTTACGGATTTTATATTAACAAAGTTTGATGCGTTGAAAATTGTAAATTTAGAAAAGATTTATACCTCGAACTTTTAACATTTATAAATTTCTATGCAACGAAATGCTTACATTTATAAAGTTCTACGCTTTACAGATTTTATATTAACAAAGTATGATGCGTTGAAAATTGTAAATTTACAAAAGATTTATACCTCGAACTTTTAACATTTATAAATTTCTATGCAACGAAATGCTTACATTTATAAAGTTCTACGCTTTACGGATTTTATATTAACAAAGTTTTATGCGTTGAAAATTGTAAATTTAGAAAAGATTTATACCTCGAACTTTTAACATTTATAAATCTCAATGCATCGAAATGCTTACATTTATAAAGTTCTACGCTTTACAGTTTTTATAGTAACAAAGTATGATGCGTTGAAAATTGTAAATTTACAAAAGATTTATACCTCGAACTTTTAACATTTATAAATTTCTATTCAACGAAATGCTCACATTTATAAAGTTCTACGCTTAGAAAATTGTATATTTATAAAGTTTTATACTTGACAATTTTTACATTTATACAGTTGTATGCATTGAAAAGTTTACATTTATAAAGTTCAAAGTATTGCAGATTTTATGTTTACGTTTCATACAATAATAATTGAATGTTTATGAGTTGAATATATTACAGTTGTATAGTACACCGAATATTTTACGTTTTCATTATTCTCAACATAGAAACTTAGTATTTATGAAGTTCCATGTATCGCAGATATTTTATTTGCACACATTTTATACGTGAAAATTTTATGCATCGAATTATTCACGATTATAAAGTTCTATGTATCGATTTGTATATATTTGTAAAGTTCTATGGTTGACAAATTTTATATTTAGAATGTTTTATGTGTGGAAAATTGTACGTTCATAAAGTTCTTTGCAACGAAATTGCTGTGCTAAGGTTGAAAGACTTAAGCAGTTAGTGCCAAATGAAGCATATTTTCGTGTTTATCCATAATTTCAAAAATTGCAGACAAACAACATGCCTAGTATAAAATGTCACCGAACCAAAAGAAATTTATCAAACATTACTATTTGCACTAATTAATCTTTCTGCAGGCGCACAGCTATAAACAACAGGGTATACATGCAGTCAATAACACTATTAGTCTCACATTGATACAATTAATTCGCACACTGATCTCACCGTACAGCAATTATTTATAATTATTTGTGCGCATGCAGTGAAACAAATATGGTGAACGCGCCGGGAACGCGTCGATATATATTAATATTATTAAAGCAGAGCCGCGACACGAACACGACTGAAATAATACGATTTTACACGCTAAATAATCCATTGGTATGAAGTAATGTAATTTAAAACGAAATATATTCATGAACCTGTGATTTGCTCGAGTGTTTTTTTTTACTTATACATGTGCCATTCCGTCACATCGAATATGTAATTTTTGTATTTTGAATTTTGGGATGAGTAAATGAACAAATGAATAAATGAATAATGTCAGACGTATACACAACAACCATGGACCCGACCGAATACTTCTCGATCCCCGAAAATTCTTTCGGCCGGGTTGGGATCCGAATTGCTCGAGACCTATTTTTTTACTTATATTATTATATTTATCTGTGAAAAGATTATCTTATTCATATACAACAAAATTGAGTTTTGTATGAAATTTTATAAACCCTTTAAAATCTGTAGAAAAAATTACACTATTGTTACCGTTATCTTACCGTTACTCTCTACTTTACCAGAACATTCTAAAACATCTCTTTCAAACTTTAAGCCACGTACGAATTATTTTTAAAATATTACAGCATGCTATAGTAGAAGATTCTAAAACATTTTAATGATCTGTCTGATTCAACGTAACACATCCCATTGAAATTCAGTTCCATGCGGCGTGGAATTGAAAGCGCTGTTTGATTATGAAAATGCTCTTCCTGAAAAGTGCATAATTTGCATGCCGCGCACACAGGGACCACCCTTAGACACTGCGACCGCATAAACGCTCAAATTCCTACTGTCTGTGAAAGCCAAATGCATTTTCCAGTTTATGCAGGTCTACCGCATCGCTGACACAACACAAATTCCCCGTATCTCCTCCTTCCAGGTCTGGAATTCAGGGAGATGTGGTAATAAGGTTAAAGTTGTTTTGTGGTGTTACATTTATAAATGTAACACATTGATGCAGTGGTATATTTCATATGCAAAAATGTACTTAACAGTGCATCAGATTAAAATTTGTAAGCCTGTTGTTTTTCTCTTGAGACTTTCGGCATTATTTTTGGCAGGCAATAATGTAATTTGTAGCTTCATCCCTTTACAAGAACTACTTTGACTTAACAACAGTTGCAATTTGTAGCACTGCTTCGACTGATTTTAAATTGATTGTGTAGATAGATATTATTATTGTATTATAACCAAAAACAGTGTACAGTAATCAACATAAAATAGATAAATATTCATAAAATATATACAATTTATAAAAAAAAAATAAGGTAAAAAAATCGGGAGACATATTTAAAGGCTTTAAAATTGCATATAAAAATTATAAACAAGAAAATATCGAAAATATAAGTTGGCAATAGTATGGGCTAGAGAAAATCCATATATTTTCTTTAAAACTCCCCTGAAAAGATGACCGACGAGAAGTTACCGATGAATTTCCAACCACGGATCATCCCGGCGCATTCATCATTTTTTTGTACTTAAGACCAACTTTCTTTACATTGACGTTTAAAATTATTTAAATACACTAAACATATTGTACACTCTATCCAATCAAGAAATTTGATAAAAAAAACAAATTGGCGCACATTCAGAATGAAATAAGTCCAAAAGGGCGCTACGAATTTTTAAGTTCATTTATCTAGTGGCTTTCTGGAAGTGTAATTAATAAATAAAAACTCTCAAAAATGAGTCAAAATGTTTAAAACTATTTTTTTTTTAATTCGAACAAATCATTGAACCTTGACTGCATTAGAATAATCATCAGTCTAAAAGGGTGCAACGAATTTTTAAGCGCCTTTTTGAGAACAGACCATTGTTTTTTTTAAATTTCGAATGATCATTGCACCGTGGCTGACATTAAAAAATCAAAAGTCCAAAAGACCGCTTAGCATTTTAAATTTGATTTATGCAGTGCCTCTCTGGAAGTATAATTATCCAATACAAACTGTTAAAAATGCGTGACAATGTTTAAAACTATTTTTTTTTCAATTTATAACGGATCATTGCACCATGGCTGGCGTTAACCCGTTCTTTTCCAAATTAATTTTTGAAAATAAAAAAATAAAAAATTGTGAAATTCTTGATTTAATACCATACTACTTAAGAAAATTAAAAAAAAATTTCCAGAAACCAAACTTGATATAGAGTCCTTGGGAAAATGGTACCAAAAAAGAATCAAAACTATTTTTTTTCAAAATTTCGAACAGTTCATTGTTATTAAAAAAAAATCATAAAACCAAAATCTCTTCATTTCTTTAAATTTTATTTATGTAGTACCTTTCTAGAAGTATAATTAACAAATAAAAACGGTCAAAAGTGCGTGAAAACGTTAACAACCATTTTTTTTCAAAATATCGAACAGCTCACTGTTGTTAAAAAAATCATAAGTCTGAAATGGCGCTTCATTTTTTTAAATTTTATTTATGTAGTGCCTTTCTGGAAGTACAATTAACAAATGCAAACGATCAAAAATGCGTGAAAATGTTAACAACCATTTTTTTCAAAATATCGAACAAATCATTGTTATTAAAAAAAATCATAAGTCTGAAATGGCGCTTAATTTTTTTAAATTTTATTTATGTAGTGCCTTTCTGGAAGTACAGTTAACAAATGCAAATTATCAAAAATGCGTGAAAATGTTAACAACTATTTTTTTCCAAATTTCGAACAAATCATTGTTATTAAAAAAATCATAAGTCTAAAATGGCGCTTCATTTTTTAAATTTTATTTATGTAGTGCCTTTCTGGAGGTATAATCAACAAATGCAAACCATAAAAAATGCGTGAAAACATTAACAACTATTTTTTTCAAAATTTCGAACAAATCATTGTTATTAAAAAAATCATAAGTCTGATATGGCGCTTCATTTTTTTAAATTTTATTTATGTAGTGCCTTTCTGGAAGTACAATTAACAAATGCAAACATCAAAAATGCGTGAAAATGTTAACAACTATTTTTTTCGAAATTTCGAACAAATCATTGTTATTAAAAAAATCATAAGTCTGATATGGCGCTTCATTTTTTTAAATTTTATTTATGTAGTGCCTTTCTGGAAGTACAATTAACAAATGCAAACCATCAAAAATGCGTGAAAATGTTAACAACTATTTTTTTTGAAATTTCGAACAAATCATTGTTATTAAAAAAATCATAAGTCTGATATGGCGCTTCATTTTTTTAAATTTTATTTATGTAGTGCCTTTCTGGAAGTACAATTAACAAATGCAAACCATCAAAAATGCGTGAAAATGTTAACAACTATTTTTTTTGAAATTTCGAACAAATCATTGTTATTAAAAAAATCATAAGTCTGATATGGCGCTTCATTTTTTTAAATTTTATTTATGTAGTGCCTTTCTGGAAGTACAATTAACAAATGCAAACATCAAAAATGCGTGAAAATGTTAACAACTATTTTTTTCGAAATTTCGAACAAATCATTGTTATTAAAAAAATCATAAGTCTGATATGGCGCTTCATTTTTTTAAATTTTATTTATGTAGTGCCTTTCTGGAAGTACAATTAACAAATGCAAACCATCAAAAATGCGTGAAAATGTTAACAACCATTTTTTTCAAAATATCGAACAAATCATTGTTATTAAAAAAAATCATAAGTCTGAAATGGCGCTTAATTTTTTTAAATTTTATTTATGTAGTGCCTTTCTGGAAGTACAGTTAACAAATGCAAATTATCAAAAATGCGTGAAAATGTTAACAACTATTTTTTTCAAAATTTCGAACAAATCATTGTTATTAAAAAAATCATAAGTCTGATATGGCGCTTCATTTTTTTAAATTTTATTTATGTAGTGCCTTTCTGGAAGTACAATTAACAAATGCAAACATCAAAAATGCGTGAAAATGTTAACAACTATTTTTTTCCAAATTTCGAACAAATCATTGTTATTAAAAAAATCATAAGTCTAAAATGGCGCTTCATTTTTTAAATTTTATTTATGTAGTGCCTTTCTGGAGGTATAATCAACAAATGCAAACCATAAAAAATGCGTGAAAACATTAACAACTATTTTTTTCAAAATTTCGAACAAATCATTGTTATTAAAAAAATCATAAGTCTGATATGGCGCTTCATTTTTTTAAATTTTATTTATGTAGTGCCTTTCTGGAAGTACAATTAACAAATGCAAACCATCAAAAATGCGTGAAAATGTTAACAACCATTTTTTTCAAAATATCGAACAAATCATTGTTATTAAAAAAAATCATAAGTCTGAAATGGCGCTTAATTTTTTTAAATTTTATTTATGTAGTGCCTTTCTGGAAGTACAGTTAACAAATGCAAATTATCAAAAATGCGTGAAAATGTTAACAACTATTTTTTTCAAAATTTCGAACAAATCATTGTTATTAAAAAAATCATAAGTCTGATATGGCGCTTCATTTTTTTAAATTTTATTTATGTAGTGCCTTTCTGGAAGTACAATTAACAAATGCAAACATCAAAAATGCGTGAAAATGTTAACAACTATTTTTTTCGAAATTTCGAACAAATCATTGTTATTAAAAAAATCATAAGTCTGATATGGCGCTTCATTTTTTTTAATTTTATTTATGTAGTGCCTTTCTGGAAGTACAATTAACAAATGCAAACCATCAAAAATGCATGAAAATGTTAACAACTATGTTTTTCGAAATTTCGAACAAAGCATTGTTATTAAAAAAATCATAAGTCCAAAAGGCCGTTTAGAATTTTTAATTTTATTTATACAGTGCCTTTTTGGGAATATATTTAACAAATACAAACTGTCAAAAGTGCGTAAAAATGTTAACAACTATTTTTTTCAAAATTTCGAACTAAAAAGAACCCTTTCGAACCCTAAAAGGGCGTTTGGATTTTTTAATTTTATTTATGCCGTACCTTTCTGGAAGTATATTTAACAAATACAAACTGTCAAAAGTGTAATGAAGTATATTTAACAAATACAAACTGTCAAAAGTACGTGAAAATGTTAACAACTATTTTTTTCAAAATTTCGAAAAATCATTGCTATTAAAAAAAATTATAAGTCCAAAAGGGCGCTTAGAATTTTTGATTTTATTTATACAGTGCCTTCTTGGAAGTATATTTAACGAATACAAACTGTCAAAAATCCGTGGGAATGTTAAAAACAATTTTTTTCAGAATTTTGAACAAATTATTGCACCGTGGTTGACATTAAAAAAAATCATAAGTCAAAAAGGGCGTTACAAATTTTTAATTTTATTTATACTGTGCCTTTCCGGAAGTATATTTAACGAATACAAAGTGTCAAAAATTCGTGGAAATGTTAAAAATTATTTTTTTCAGAATTTTAAACAGATTATTGCACCGTGGCTGACGTTAAAAAAATCATAAGTCCAAAACGGCGTTACAAATTTTTAATTTTATTTATACAGTGCCTTTCCGGAAGTATATTTAACGAAAACAAAGTGTCAAAAATCCGTGAGAATGTTGAAAACTATTTTTTTCAGAATTTTGAACATATCATTGCACCGTGGTTGATATTAAAAAAATCATAATTCGAAAAGGGCGTAACAAATTTTTAATTTTATTTATACAGTGCCTTTCCGGAAGTATATTTAACGAAAACAAAGTGTCAAAAATCCGTGAGAATGTTAAAAACAATTTTTTTCAGAATTTTGAACATATCATTGCACCGTGGTTGATATTAAAAAAATCATAATTCGAAAAGGACGTAACAAATTTTTAATTTTATTTATACAGTGCCTTTGTGGAAGTATATTTAACGAATACAAAGTGTCAAAAATCCGTGAGAATGTTGACAACTATTTTTTTCAGAATTTTGAAGAGATCATTGCACCGTGGTTGATATTAAAAAAATCATAATTCGAAAAGGGCGTAACAAATTTTTAATTTTATTTATACAGTGCCTTTCCGGAAGTATATTTAACGAAAACAAAGTGTCAAAAATCCGTGGAGATGTTAAAAACTATTTTTTCTGTGATGGATATTTATAGTTGAATTAATTATAAAAAGTTTTTTTTTTTAGGGATTAAAGAGATTTGTGATTTGGTGTTGATAAATTTATAAATTTTATTTTACAGTCTTTCTCTCCACCCCCCGTTTTCCGCCATCATCACTTTTCGTCGCCTCTTCATTCCTGCGAGACTTGGAAATACGCGTCAATAAAATAAACGACGCTCGGCTTCACTTTCTCAGCCGATTTAATCCGAGGAATTTTTAGTATTCGGTAATGATTCCTTCCAGCTCGCGAATTTTATCAAGTTCAATTCATAAGTACATTTCTTGCAATCAATTTCCTCGAGTTTAAACAGAATTCTCTTTCATTTTTACTTTCTCCATACGAGAGATACGAGAAAGTGTTGTATTCGTGATTTTTATTTAAAACCGAAATTTCAACGGGAATATCCATTTTGAGATCCCTCAAGGCGATTCCGGAGAAATAATTTTTTTTTTTGTGAGTCAACTCGTCGTGAAGAGTCGGCTGAAAAGAGTAGACTCTTGACTCTTTTGGAAAATGAAAAAGTTTACCCCTGAAAAAGTTCTCAAGAGTTGACTCTTTTCCTTATCGAGCGCGAGACTTGAACCCACGACGCCTCGCGCCGAAAGCGGGAGCCAAACCGCTTCGCCACGCGTCTGAAAAATTTGAAAACGTTGTACTCTGGTATTATTGTATTAAATGTGATTTACGGCGGCTAATATTGAATTAAACAAACAATTTACTTTAAAAATTATGGTGAAACCGTCGTGTTTTATTATGATATTATATTCAATCCATCAATTTCTGAGATACGCCGTTCGGTGTTTCTACAGGAGGGACGTGTAATAGAAAGAGACATCTAATACATCATCCTTATGTGTGTACCTTACCCTTTGATTGATTTTGTTTTATTATTATTATTTTAGGAAATTCACAAAATATTGCCCATATTTTTTCGTTTTTGCGATATTTTTTTTTAATATAAAAAATATGGTACAGGAAGACCGACAGGTCGATAGACCTAATAAAATCGTTTTACTACTACTATGAAAAATATTACAAAAATATTTGAACAACAATTTTTTTTTTATTTTGCGTGGTTGTTGCACCATTTATCTTCCAAAGTAAATATAAATAAATCATTTCTAAATTGCACACCTAAACGCGAATTTTTATTGTTATTGAAATCATATTTTTTTTCTGTCTCTGTTTTCTTACATGTAATGGAATTCCATCTGGAAACTCACTTTGCCCCCTGCGGTCGCAGAAAATGGCAATAATGGACGAAACCGGTGGAAGGAAAGGAGGGGGCGGGGCGTGGGGGGAGGTCAAGTGGCAATCTGCGAAAAACAATACTTGCATTGAAGCCACGTGCTTGACTCCAACACTTGAACTGCATCGCAAAGAAGAGACGACTAACTAAATCGATACCAAAAAGCACTCTCTGCCCTTCCTCTCTGATATTCCGGAAAAAAGGAAAAACAATGCCGCCCCGTCTCTTTCAATAAATAAAATGGGAGTTTGGGTAAAAGTACGTACTCGTGGTTTTACCCGACGGAGGAAGAACATTTAATTAGCGCCATCTATGAACTAGTAGTAGAGATAGAAACAAAAGTGTTGCCATTTTGTTTCCCGCTGTGATTAGTCAATTGTTTTAAGGGGATATCAAAAATTGGTTCATTGAGGATGGATTTGGAAATTTTTAATTGAATTCCAGCGGAGATGAATTTTTTACAATTTTTCTAATCGCCGAATGCAATGTTTTTTTTTTCCCCAATTGAAGTTTTGAGTGTTGCCATTTAATTTCTAGCTGTGATTAGTCAATTGTTTTAAGGGGATATCAAAAATTGGTTCATTGCGGATGGATTTGGAAATTTTTAATCGAATTCCAGCGGAGATGAATTTTTTACAATTTTTCTAATCGCCGAATGCAATGTTTTTTTTTCTCCAATTCAAGTTTTGAGTGTCGCCATTTAATTTCCAGCTGTGATTAGTCAATTGCTTTAAGGGGATATCAAAAATTGGTTCATTGCGGATGGATTTGGAAATTTTTAATCGAATTCCAGCGGAGATGAATTTTTTACAATTTTTCTAATCGCCGAATGCAATGTTTTTTTTTTCTCCAATTGAAGTTTTGAGTGTTGCCATTTAATTTCTAGCTGTGATTAGTCAATTGTTTTAAGGGGATATCAAAAATTGGTTCATTGCGGATGGATTTGGAAATTTTTAATCGAATTCCAGCGGAGATGAATTTTTTACAATTTTTCTAATCGCCGAATGCAATGTTTTTTTTTCTCCAATTCAAGTTTTGAGTGTCGCCATTTAATTTCCAGCTGTGATTAGTCAATTGTTTTAAGGGGATATCAAAAATTGGTTCATTGCGGATGGATTTGGAAATTTTTAATCGAATTCCAGCGGAGATGAATTTTTTACAATTTTTCTAATCGCCGAATGCAATGTTTTTTTTTTTCTCCAATTGAAGTTTTGAGTGTTGCCATTTTATTTCCAGCTGTGATTAGTCAATTGTTTTAAGGGGATATCAAAAATTGGTTCATTGCGGATGGATTTGGAAATTTTTAATCGAATTCCAGCGGAGATGAATTTTTTACAATTTTTCTAATCACCGAATGCAATGTTTTTTTTTTCTCCAATTGAAGTTTTGAGTGTTGCCATTTTATTTCCAGCTGTGATTAGTCAATTGTTTTAAGGGGATATCAAAAATTGGTTCATTGCGGATGGATTTGGAAATTTTTAATTGAATTCCAGCGGAGATGAATTTTTTACAATTTTTCTAATCGCCGAATGCAATGTTTTTTTTTTCTCCAATTGAAGTTTTGAGTGTCGCCATTTAATTTCCAGCTGTGATTAGTCAATTGTTTTAAGGGGATATCAAAAATTGGTTCATTGCGGATGGATTTGGAAATTTTTAATCGAATTCCAGCGGAGATGAATTTTTTACAATTTTTCTAATCGCCGAATGCAATGTTTTTTTTTTCTCCAATTGAAGTTTTGAGTGTCGCCATTTAATTTCCAGCTGTGATTAGTCAATTGTTTTAAGGGGATATCAAAAATTGGTTCATTGAGGATGGATTTGGAAATTTTCAATCGAATTCCAGCGGAGATTAATTTTTTACAATTTTTCTAATCGCCGAATGCAATGTTTTTTTTTTCTCCAATTGAAGTTTTGAGTGTCGCCATTTAATTTCCAGCTGTGATTAGTCAATTGTTTTAAGGGGATATCAAAAATTGGTTCATTGCGGATGGATTTGGAAATTTTTAATCGAATTCCAGCGGAGATGAATTTTTTACAATTTTTCTAATCGCCGAATGCAATGTTTTTTTTTTTTCTCCAATTCAAGTTTTGAGTGTTGCCATTTAATTTCTAGCTGTGATTAGTCAATTGTTTTAAGGGGATATCAAAAATTGGTTCATTGAGGATGGATTTGGAAATTTTTAATTGAATTCCAGCGGAGATGAATTTTTTACAATTTTTCTAATCGCCGAATGCAATGTTTTTTTTTTCTCCAATTCAAGTTTTGAGTGTTGCCATTTAATTTCTAGCTGTGATTAGTCAATTGTTTTAAGGGGATATCAAAAATTGGTTCATTGAGGATGGATTTGGAAATTTTTAATTGAATTCCAGCGGAGATGAATTTTTTACAATTTTTCTAATCGCCGAATGCAATGTTTTTTTTCTCCAATTCAAGTTTTGAGTGTTGCCATTTAATTTCTAGCTGTGATTAGTCAATTGTTTTAAGGGGATATCAAAAATTGGTTCATTGAGGATGGATTTGGAAATTTTTAATTGAATTCCAGCGGAGATGAATTTTTTACAATTTTTCTAATCGCCGAATGCAATGTTTTTTTTCTCCAATTCAAGTTTTGAGTGTTGCCATTTAATTTCTAGCTGTGATTAGTCAATTGTTTTAAGGGGATATCAAAAATTGGTTCATTGAGGATGGATTTGGAAATTTTTAATTGAATTCCAGCGGAGATGAATTTTTTACAATTTTTCTAATCGCCGAATGCAATGTTTTTTTTCTCCAATTCAAGTTTTGAGTGTTGCCATTTAATTTCTAGCTGTGATTAGTCAATTGTTTTAAGGGGATATCAAAAATTGGTTCATTGCGGATGGATTTGGAAATTTTCAGTCGAATTCCAGCGGAGATGATTTTTTTGCAATTTTTCTAATCGCCGAATGCAATGTTTTTTTTTTCTCCAATTCAAGTTTTGAGTGTTGCCATTTTATTTCTAGCTGTGATTAGTCAATTGTTTTAAGGGGATATCAAAAATTGGTTCATTGCGGATGGATTTGGAAATTTTCAATCGAATTCCAGCGGAGATGAATTTTTTACAATTTTTCTAATCGCCGAATGCAATGTTTTTTTTTTCTCCAATTGAAGTTTTGAGTGTCGCCATTTAATTTCCAGCTGTGATTAGTCAATTGTTTTAAGGGGATATCAAAAATTGGTTCATTGCGGATGGATTTGGAAATTTTCAATCGAATTCCAGCGGAGATGAATTTTTTACAATTTTTCTAATCGCCGAATGCAATGTTTTTTTTTTCTCCAATTGAAGTTTTGAGTGTCGCCATTTAATTTCCAGCTGTGATTAGTCAATTGTTTTAAGGGGATATCAAAAATTGGTTCATTGCGGATGGATTTGGAAATTTTCAATCGAATTCCAGCGGAGATGATTTTTTTGCAATTTTTCTAATCGCCGAATGCAATGTTTTTTTTTTCTCCAATTCAAGTTTTGAGTGTTGCCATTTTATTTCCGCTGTGATTAGTCAATTGTTTTAAGGGGATATCAAAAATTGGTTCATTGAGGATGGATTTGGAAATTTTTAATTGAATTCCAGCGGAGATGAATTTTTTACAATTTTTCTAATCGCCGAATGCAATGTTTTTTTTCTCCAATTCAAGTTTTGAGTGTTGCCATTTAATTTCCAGCTGTGATTAGTCAATTGTTTTAAGGGGATGTCAAAAATTGGTTCATTGAGGATGGATTTGGAAATTTTCAATCGAATTCCAGCGGAGATGAATTTTTTACAATTTTTCTAATCGCCGAATGCAATGTTTTTCTTTTCTCCAATTCAAGTTTTGAGTGTTGCCATTTTATTTCTAGCTGTGATTAGTCAATTGTTTTAAGGGGATATCAAAAATTGGTTCATTGCGGATGGATTTGGAAATTTTTAATCGAATTCCAGCGGAGATGAATTTTTTACAATTTTTCTAATCGCCGAATGCAATTTTTTTTTTCTCCAATTCAAGTTTTGAGTGTTGCCATTTTATTTCTAGCTGTGATTAGTCAATTGTTTTAAGGGGATATCAAAAATTGGTTCATTGCGGATGGATTTGGAAATTTTCAATCGAATTCCAGCGGAGATGATTTTTTTGCAATTTTTCTAATCGCCGAATGCAATGTTTTTTTTTTCTCCAATTCAAGTTTTGAGTGTTGCCATTTTATTTCTAGCTGTGATTAGTCAATTGTTTTAAGGGGATATCAAAAATTGGTTCATTGCGGATGGATTTGGAAATTTTCAATCGAATTCCAGCGGAGATGAATTTTTTACAATTTTTCTAATCGCCGAATGCAATGTTTTTTTTTTCTCCAATTGAAGTTTTGAGTGTCGCCATTTAATTTCCAGCTGTGATTAGTCAATTGTTTTAAGGGGATATCAAAAATTGGTTCATTGCGGATGGATTTGGAAATTTTCAATCGAATTCCAGCGGAGATGAATTTTTTACAATTTTTCTAATCGCCGAATGCAATGTTTTTTTTTTCTCCAATTGAAGTTTTGAGTGTCGCCATTTAATTTCCAGCTGTGATTAGTCAATTGTTTTAAGGGGATATCAAAAATTGGTTCATTGAGGATGGATTTGGAAATTTTCAATCGAATTCCAGCGGAGATGAATTTTTTACAATTTTTCTAATCGCCGAATGCAATGTTTTTTTTTTCTCCAATTGAAGTTTTGAGTGTCGCCATTTAATTTCCAGCTGTGATTAGTCAATTGTTTTAAGGGGATATCAAAAATTGGTTCATTGAGGATGGATTTGGAAATTTTCAATCGAATTCCAGCGGAGATTAATTTTTTACAATTTTTCTAATCGCCGAATGCAATGTTTTTTTTTTCTCCAATTGAAGTTTTGAGTGTCGCCATTTAATTTCCAGCTGTGATTAGTCAATTGTTTTAAGGGGATATCAAAAATTGGTTCATTGCGGATGGATTTGGAAATTTTTAATCGAATTCCAGCGGAGATGAATTTTTTACAATTTTTCTAATCGCCGAATGCAATGTTTTTTTTTTTCTCCAATTCAAGTTTTGAGTGTTGCCATTTAATTTCTAGCTGTGATTAGTCAATTGTTTTAAGGGGATATCAAAAATTGGTTCATTGAGGATGGATTTGGAAATTTTTAATTGAATTTCAGCGGAGATGAATTTTTTACAATTTTTCTAATCGCCGAATGCAATGTTTTTTTTTTCTCCAATTCAAGTTTTGAGTGTTGCCATTTAATTTCTAGCTGTGATTAGTCAATTGTTTTAAGGGGATATCAAAAATTGGTTCATTGAGGATGGATTTGGAAATTTTTAATTGAATTCCAGCGGAGATGAATTTTTTACAATTTTTCTAATCGCCGAATGCAATGTTTTTTTTCTCCAATTCAAGTTTTGAGTGTTGCCATTTAATTTCTAGCTGTGATTAGTCAATTGTTTTAAGGGGATATCAAAAATTGGTTCATTGAGGATGGATTTGGAAATTTTTAATTGAATTCCAGCGGAGATGAATTTTTTACAATTTTTCTAATCGCCGAATGCAATGTTTTTTTTCTCCAATTCAAGTTTTGAGTGTTGCCATTTAATTTCTAGCTGTGATTAGTCAATTGTTTTAAGGGGATATCAAAAATTGGTTCATTGAGGATGGATTTGGAAATTTTTAATCGAATTCCAGCGGAGATGAATTTTTTACAATTTTTCTAATCGCCGAATGCAATGTTTTTTTTCTCCAATTCAAGTTTTGAGTGTTGCCATTTAATTTCTAGCTGTGATTAGTCAATTGTTTTAAGGGGATATCAAAAATTGGTTCATTGAGGATGGATTTGGAAATTTTTAATTGAATTCCAGCGGAGATGAATTTTTTACAATTTTTCTAATCGCCGAATGCAATGTTTTTTTTTTCTCCAATTCAAGTTTTGAGTGTTGCCATTTTATTTCTAGCTGTGATTAGTCAATTGTTTTAAGGGGATATCAAAAATTGGTTCATTGCGGATGGATTTGGAAATTTTCAGTCGAATTCCAGCGGAGATGATTTTTTTGCAATTTTTCTAATCGCCGAATGCAATGTTTTTTTTTTCTCCAATTCAAGTTTTGAGTGTTGCCATTTTATTTCTAGCTGTGATTAGTCAATTGTTTTAAGGGGATATCAAAAATTGGTTCATTGCGGATGGATTTGGAAATTTTCAATCGAATTCCAGCGGAGATGAATTTTTTACAATTTTTCTAATCGCCGAATGCAATGTTTTTTTTTTCTCCAATTGAAGTTTTGAGTGTCGCCATTTAATTTCCAGCTGTGATTAGTCAATTGTTTTAAGGGGATATCAAAAATTGGTTCATTGCGGATGGATTTGGAAATTTTCAATCGAATTCCAGCGGAGATGAATTTTTTACAATTTTTCTAATCGCCGAATGCAATGTTTTTTTTTTCTCCAATTGAAGTTTTGAGTGTCGCCATTTAATTTCCAGCTGTGATTAGTCAATTGTTTTAAGGGGATATCAAAAATTGGTTCATTGCGGATGGATTTGGAAATTTTCAATCGAATTCCAGCGGAGATGATTTTTTTGCAATTTTTCTAATCGCCGAATGCAATGTTTTTTTTTTCTCCAATTCAAGTTTTGAGTGTTGCCATTTTATTTCCGCTGTGATTAGTCAATTGTTTTAAGGGGATATCAAAAATTGGTTCATTGAGGATGGATTTGGAAATTTTCAATCGAATTCCAGCGGAGATGAATTTTTTACAATTTTTCTAATCGCCGAATGCAATGTTTTTTTTTCTCCAATTCAAGTTTTGAGTGTTGCCATTTAATTTCCAGCTGTGATTAGTCAATTGTTTTAAGGGGATGTCAAAAATTGGTTCATTGAGGATGGATTTGGAAATTTTCAATCGAATTCCAGCGGAGATGAATTTTTTACAATTTTTCTAATCGCCGAATGCAATGTTTTTCTTTTCTCCAATTCAAGTTTTGAGTGTTGCCATTTTATTTCTAGCTGTGATTAGTCAATTGTTTTAAGGGGATATCAAAAATTGGTTCATTGCGGATGGATTTGGAAATTTTTAATCGAATTCCAGCGGAGATGAATTTTTTACAATTTTTCTAATCGCCGAATGCAATTTTTTTTTTCTCCAATTCAAGTTTTGAGTGTTGCCATTTTATTTCTAGCTGTGATTAGTCAATTGTTTTAAGGGGATATCAAAAATTGGTTCATTGCGGATGGATTTGGAAATTTTCAGTCGAATTCCAGCGGAGATGATTTTTTTGCAATTTTTCTAATCGCCGAATGCAATGTTTTTTTTTTCTCCAATTCAAGTTTTGAGTGTTGCCATTTTATTTCTAGCTGTGATTAGTCAATTGTTTTAAGGGGATATCAAAAATTGGTTCATTGCGGATGGATTTGGAAATTTTCAATCGAATTCCAGCGGAGATGAATTTTTTACAATTTTTCTAATCGCCGAATGCAATGTTTTTTTTTTCTCCAATTGAAGTTTTGAGTGTCGCCATTTAATTTCCAGCTGTGATTAGTCAATTGTTTTAAGGGGATATCAAAAATTGGTTCATTGCGGATGGATTTGGAAATTTTCAATCGAATTCCAGCGGAGATGAATTTTTTACAATTTTTCTAATCGCCGAATGCAATGTTTTTTTTTTCTCCAATTGAAGTTTTGAGTGTCGCCATTTAATTTCCAGCTGTGATTAGTCAATTGTTTTAAGGGGATATCAAAAATTGGTTCATTGCGGATGGATTTGGAAATTTTCAATCGAATTCCAGCGGAGATGAATTTTTTACAATTTTTCTAATCGCCGAATGCAATGTTTTTTTTCTCCAATTCAAGTTTTGAGTGTTGCCATCTAATTTCCAGCTGTGATTAGTCAATTGTTTTAAGGGGATATCAAAAATTGGTTCATTGAGGATGGATTTGGAAATTTTCAATCGAATTCCAGCGGAGATGAATTTTTTACAATTTTTCTAATCGCCGAATGCAATGTTTTTTTTTCTCCAATTCAAGTTTTGAGTGTTGCCATTTTATTTCCGCTGTGATTAGTCAATTGTTTTAAGGGGATATCAAAAATTGGTTCATTGAGGATGGATTTGGAAATTTTTAATTGAATTCCAGCGGAGATGAATTTTTTACAATTTTTCTAATCGCCGAATGCAATGTTTTTTTTTCTCCAATTCAAGTTTTGAGTGTTGCCATTTAATTTCCAGCTGTGATTAGTCAATTGTTTTAAGGGGATGTCAAAAATTGGTTCATTGAGGATGGATTTGGAAATTTTCAATCGAATTCCAGCGGAGATGAATTTTTTACAATTTTTCTAATCGCCGAATGCAATGTTTTTCTTTTCTCCAATTCAAGTTTTGAGTGTTGCCATTTTATTTCTAGCTGTGATTAGTCAATTGTTTTAAGGGGATATCAAAAATTGGTTCATTGCGGATGGATTTGGAAATTTTTAATCGAATTCCAGCGGAGATGAATTTTTTACAATTTTTCTAATCGCCGAATGCAATTTTTTTTTTCTCCAATTCAAGTTTTGAGTGTTGCCATTTAATTTCCAGCTGTGATTAGTCAATTGTTTTAAGGGGATGTCAAAAATTGGTTCATTGAGGATGGATTTGGAAATTTTTAATTGAATTCCAGCGGAGATGAATTTTTTACAATTTTTCTAATCGCCGAATGCAATGTTTTTTTTTCTCCAATTCAAGTTTTGAGTGTTGCCATTTAATTTCCAGCTGTGATTAGTCAATTGTTTTAAGGGGATGTCAAAAATTGGTTCATTGCGGATGGATTTGGAAATTTTCAATCGAATTCCAGCGGAGATGAATTTTTTACAATTTTTCTAATCGCCGAATGCAATGTTTTTCTTTTCTCCAATTCAAGTTTTGAGTGTTGCCATTTTATTTCTAGCTGTGATTAGTCAATTGTTTTAAGGGGATATCAAAAATTGGTTCATTGCGGATGGATTTGGAAATTTTTAATCGAATTCCAGCGGAGATGAATTTTTTACAATTTTTCTAATCGCCGAATGCAATTTTTTTTTTCTCCAATTCAAGTTTTGAGTGTTGCCATTTTATTTCTAGCTGTGATTAGTCAATTGTTTTAAGGGGATATCAAAAATTGGTTCATTGCGGATGGATTTGGAAATTTTCAGTCGAATTCCAGCGGAGATGATTTTTTTGCAATTTTTCTAATCGCCGAATGCAATGTTTTTTTTTTCTCCAATTCAAGTTTTGAGTGTTGCCATTTTATTTCTAGCTGTGATTAGTCAATTGTTTTAAGGGGATATCAAAAATTGGTTCATTGCGGATGGATTTGGAAATTTTCAATCGAATTCCAGCGGAGATGAATTTTTTACAATTTTTCTAATCGCCGAATGCAATGTTTTTTTTTTCTCCAATTGAAGTTTTGAGTGTCGCCATTTAATTTCCAGCTGTGATTAGTCAATTGTTTTAAGGGGATATCAAAAATTGGTTCATTGCGGATGGATTTGGAAATTTTCAATCGAATTCCAGCGGAGATGAATTTTTTACAATTTTTCTAATCGCCGAATGCAATGTTTTTTTTTTCTCCAATTGAAGTTTTGAGTGTCGCCATTTAATTTCCAGCTGTGATTAGTCAATTGTTTTAAGGGGATATCAAAAATTGGTTCATTGCGGATGGATTTGGAAATTTTCAATCGAATTCCAGCGGAGATGAATTTTTTACAATTTTTCTAATCGCCGAATGCAATGTTTTTTTTCTCCAATTCAAGTTTTGAGTGTTGCCATCTAATTTCCAGCTGTGATTAGTCAATTGTTTTAAGGGGATATCAAAAATTGGTTCATTGAGGATGGATTTGGAAATTTTCAATCGAATTCCAGCGGAGATGAATTTTTTACAATTTTTCTAATCGCCGAATGCAATGTTTTTTTTTCTCCAATTCAAGTTTTGAGTGTTGCCATTTTATTTCCGCTGTGATTAGTCAATTGTTTTAAGGGGATATCAAAAATTGGTTCATTGAGGATGGATTTGGAAATTTTTAATTGAATTCCAGCGGAGATGAATTTTTTACAATTTTTCTAATCGCCGAATGCAATGTTTTTTTTTCTCCAATTCAAGTTTTGAGTGTTGCCATTTAATTTCCAGCTGTGATTAGTCAATTGTTTTAAGGGGATGTCAAAAATTGGTTCATTGAGGATGGATTTGGAAATTTTCAATCGAATTCCAGCGGAGATGAATTTTTTACAATTTTTCTAATCGCCGAATGCAATGTTTTTCTTTTCTCCAATTCAAGTTTTGAGTGTTGCCATTTTATTTCTAGCTGTGATTAGTCAATTGTTTTAAGGGGATATCAAAAATTGGTTCATTGCGGATGGATTTGGAAATTTTTAATCGAATTCCAGCGGAGATGAATTTTTTACAATTTTTCTAATCGCCGAATGCAATTTTTTTTTTCTCCAATTCAAGTTTTGAGTGTTGCCATTTAATTTCCAGCTGTGATTAGTCAATTGTTTTAAGGGGATGTCAAAAATTGGTTCATTGAGGATGGATTTGGAAATTTTTAATTGAATTCCAGCGGAGATGAATTTTTTACAATTTTTCTAATCGCCGAATGCAATGTTTTTTTTTCTCCAATTCAAGTTTTGAGTGTTGCCATTTAATTTCCAGCTGTGATTAGTCAATTGTTTTAAGGGGATGTCAAAAATTGGTTCATTGCGGATGGATTTGGAAATTTTCAATCGAATTCCAGCGGAGATGAATTTTTTACAATTTTTCTAATCGCCGAATGCAATGTTTTTCTTTTCTCCAATTCAAGTTTTGAGTGTTGCCATTTTATTTCTAGCTGTGATTAGTCAATTGTTTTAAGGGGATATCAAAAATTGGTTCATTGCGGATGGATTTGGAAATTTTTAATCGAATTCCAGCGGAGATGAATTTTTTACAATTTTTCTAATCGCCGAATGCAATTTTTTTTTTCTCCAATTCAAGTTTTGAGTGTTGCCATTTAATTTCCAGCTGTGATTAGTCAATTGTTTTAAGGGGATGTCAAAAATTGGTTCATTGAGGATGGATTTGGAAATTTTTAATTGAATTCCAGCGGAGATGAATTTTTTACAATTTTTCTAATCGCCGAATGCAATGTTTTTTTTTCTCCAATTCAAGTTTTGAGTGTTGCCATTTAATTTCCAGCTGTGATTAGTCAATTGTTTTAAGGGGATGTCAAAAATTGGTTCATTGCGGATGGATTTGGAAATTTTCAATCGAATTCCAGCGGAGATGAATTTTTTACAATTTTTCTAATCGCCGAATGCAATGTTTTTCTTTTCTCCAATTCAAGTTTTGAGTGTTGCCATTTTATTTCTAGCTGTGATTAGTCAATTGTTTTAAGGGGATATCAAAAATTGGTTCATTGCGGATGGATTTGGAAATTTTTAATCGAATTCCAGCGGAGATGAATTTTTTACAATTTTTCTAATCGCCGAATGCAATGATTTTTTTTCTCCAATTCAAGTTTTGAGTGTTGATATTTAATTTCCAGCTGTGATTAGTCAATTGTTTTAAGGGGATATCAAAAATTGGTTCATTGCGGATGGATTTGGAAATGTTCAATCGAATTTCAGAGGAGATGATTTTTTTTATTTTTTCCATTTTCGAGTTTTCTTTGCTGCCGCGTCACTGGCTTCAAATTGATATTTGTTCTTGCGAAAGTACATTTTCTGAAGCGCCTTGAAGGGATCTTTCCACTAATGTATAGAAACCCCGAATCGAACAAGCGGTTTCTTCAGAAAATCATTTCAAAGCCAATTTTTGAGCAAAAGTAAGAAGGGGGGACCCTTGGGTAGTTCTTCAGGTTTTTGTCAAAAATTCAAAATCGCCAATTTTAATTGAAAAGTTGATTAATCAAGTGAGTAGACTATTTTATTACTGGATATTATTATTATTCAAGCAAAAAGTGAAGTGCAAGAAATATACGTTGAATGCGCACTTGTCCGCATAACAATCAGCGAAATATGACGGGAGAAATATAACGTCCCTTCGCAGTCGGACGTGCCTTTCATCTCCGTGCGAATTATTTCTTGCAGCCCTCGGAATTAATAGGAAACACCAGGGCACCCATCCCTTCCTGCCCACAAAAGATACATCACCGTCAGAGGCCGCGCCATGGCGAATTTCCACGAATGCAAATTTCCAGTTCAGAGTTGTGGATCTGGGCCCAGTCAAAACCCCTTCCACATAAATCAATTCACAAAGTGCGCAATAACACACACACATACACACACACCGCCAATGCATGTTCAACACGTCGACGAAACGACCGACAACACTAATTACAACTGATTTTGATTGATTTACATCTCCATTTCTAAGCACATATTACAGCTGAATGAGCAAAAAAAAATATAGTGGTACAAGGCAAATGATGTCTATAAAACCTACCCTGGTATAGTTTGATCAACGGTTCTTTGCGTGTGCGTCATTACCGAAGATAGAGTTTTTTCGTCTTGGACGACATACGGCAAAAAAATTCTCGTTCTCGAATAATATTTTATGCAGAAACGCCAAAGTGGCGGAATCTATTGCCTGAATGTTGTACTAACCTCAATCCGATTAGTACTACAATTAGGCAATAGATTCCGCCACTTTCGCTATTTCTACCTTTAACGGTGTTTGGAATATTTATATTCCAACAGTAATTTCCGTTTTCCCATCGGTTTCTTATTGTGCTGATGAGAGCTGTAAGGCCGAAATCGGTCTGTAGGTGTTCTGGTGGGGGGACAATTTTTAATGTTTTAATGTGTATTTATGATATTATAAATAATAATAGCTGCGTATCAATCCTCCTGAGATTCAAAGAGTTTGATTTCGTCATTCTGATTTTTTCAAATTATTCTCGGATATCCGCGTTTTCTTATTATTCCCCGAATGATGTCTTAATATTTTAAATCAACTTTCTATTGTAAACGCCGAAAATAGGATCCGCCAGCAGAATCAGCACAATGTGTACGGAAATTCTTATCTGCAAGATCACAAAGAATCATTTGTCAAGAAAGCACGAACGCTCCCTCAGACCGTCCTTATTAAACACACACCGACTGCAAAGATATTATTTGAAAAAATAGCAACGGATATATATATATATATATATATATATATATATATATATGTGACTTATACTTAAGAATACGTTACTAAATACAGGGTGTGCCATTTGAAAAAACGAAGTTATTCAACTTTATAAGTTGGGTTTTTCAACCGCATTTTTTTTATCACCCTGTATAATTTTTTGTATGAAATCATGGTTGGCTGTATAGTTCGAACCTTCAACCAAATAATAGAAATGATTCTAATCGTTCAACGCCAATCACTGGGGCAGAAATAATATTTCACCCAGACCATGCATTTCAACAAATCTTCAAATATTTCGAAAACGGCAAACAATAGGTATAGGGAGTTTTGAAGTAACTCACCTTTATTTGCTCCATATAATTCAAAAATGACAAAAAATATAGGGTGTTCCATTTAAAAAAACATAAGTTTGGTCTGTAACTTTGTTATGAGACACCCTGTATAAATTTAAATATTTTTAGGGCGTGCAGCTTACTATTATACACAACTTTTGTTTAAAACATTTTGAAAAATAAGCACGTGATTGACCGTTCCCAGAGCTCTGAAACACCCTGTATATACCAGGTGACCCAGGGATCTGTAAATGTTCCATAACTTATTTGCTATTTGAGATATCGACTTCTAGTTTTCTTGAACTGGTACCCACACTTATTCTACATATTTTCAAAATATGTATGTTTTTGTACAGGGTGTCCCAATATACATAACAGCAGAAAGTTATGTTTTTTTAAATGGAACACCCTATATTTTATACTTTATTTTCAACCCTCTTGATAAGCTGATAAAAATAGTATAAGATAGTATGGGTCTATTATAGACGGTTGATTAGTTATGGGCAAATTTGTGGCAAAAACATGTACACATTGAAAACATTGCAGAAGCGTTCCTAGCAAAGATAGCATCATTATTTATACACTAGAAAATTTCCCACATCATAAAGAATAATACACATCGGCTTTGGTTCTCTTTTATTCATAGTGCTATACAAGGTGTCAACATACGCAAAACAATGAATTACTATTTTTTTTCAAATGGAACACCCTATATAAGTTGCCACCAATCTATGGCATTTTTAATAAGCTTTCCAATGATATACAGTTTGTATAACAAAATATTAAGGATTTTTGAGATTTATCAATAAAAACATATTTCTTTTGTCACCTTCTGCTGATTTTTGGATTTTCAGCCAAAACTATGCATTTTCAGGAAAAATTATAAGAGACCAAAGTTGTAGAGCGAAAAATTTCCGATCGACATAGGTCTTTCAACTTTTAAGATAATGCGTGCATTGCCCGCCAGAGCGCGCAAAATCGTGACCGTATATGCATTTTAGCGTTTTCTTTTCAAATTTTTTATTAATAAATTGCACTATACTTTATTTTCCGCACCCTCTAGCGGAAAAACGGGAAATTAAAATGGCCCATATCGATTGAAAATGTTCCGCTCTACAATTCTTAATAGAAGCAATTTTTGCCTAAAATGCATAGTTTTCCCTAAAAATGCAACTTGAAAATGTATGTATGAATTTTTGCGTTTTTCAATGTTTTTTTGCATTTTTAGCGAAAACTATGCATTTTGGGCAAAAATTGTTTCTTTTAAGAGTTGTAGGGCGGAATATTTTCAATCGATGTATAATTCTATAATTACCCGTTTTTCTGCTAGAGGACGTGGAAAATAAAGTATAGTGCAATTAATTAACAAAAAAATTGAGAAAAACGCTAAAATGCATATACGGTCACGATTTTGCGCACTCTGGCGGACAATGCACGCATTATTGGAAAAGTCGAAGGGCCTATATCGATCGAAAATTTTCCGCTCTACAACTTTGGTCTCTTATAATTTTTTCAGAAAATGCAAAGTTTTGGCTGAAAATCCAAAAATGTGCAGAAGGTGACAAAAGAAAAATGTTTTTATGGACAAATCTCAAGAATCCTTAATATTTCATTATACAAATTGTACATCATTGGAAAGCTTATCAAAAATGCCATGCATTGGTGGCGAGATTTAAAGGGTGTTCCATTTGAAAAAAAATAGTTATCCATTGTTTTGTGGATGTTGACACCCTGTATAGCAGTATGAACAAAAAAGAACCAAAGCCAATTTGTATTATTCTTCATGATGTGGAAAATTCTTTAGTGTATAAAAAATGACGCTAGCTTTGCTAGGAGCGCTTCTGCAATTTTTTCAATGTGTCCTTGTTTTTGCCACAAATTTGCCCATAACTAACCAACCGTCCATAATGGACCCATACTATCTTACACTATTTTTATCAGCTTCTCGAGAGGGTTGAAAATAAAGTATAAAATATAGGGTGTTCCATTAAAAAAAACATAACTTTGTTCTGTTATGTATATTGGGACACCCTGTACAAAAACATACATATTTTTAAAATATGTAGAATAAGTGTGGGTACCAGTTCAAGAAAACTAGAAGTCGATATCTCAAATAGCAAATAAGTTATGGGGTTTTTACAGATCCCTGGGTCACCCTGTATATATGCAGTCTGGTGTGTAATCTTGATATAAATAATATATCTGGATGAGACAGGCCCATTCCGGATGCACTTCTACCGTGAAATCCGGATTGAAAGCCGCTCCCCGGACGAGCATAAATGTTTGCAGAAGAAGGAACACGAAGGGCGAATATTGCTTGTGTAATTTTGTTGTCTGGCAACGGATGACGCCCTCGAGGTGGTATTGTTTCCTAAAGATACTTCAGTGGAAGGATTGCGGTGTGACAAACGTCAATCCCGAAGAAAAACGGTTTCAAATGTTCACGATTCGATTTTCAACTTATGAGACGTCCAACATCTATAGATGAATTTGTAGGTATAGCCAACGATCACGAAAATAAATATAAAACACTAATTGACATATTTTAATGGTGTAAAGATACTTCAGTGGAAGGATTGTGGTGTGACAAACGTCAATCCCGAAGAAAAACGGTTTCTAAATTTTCACGATTAGATTTTCAACTTACGAGACGTCCAAAATCTATAGATAAATTTGTAGGTATAGCCAACGATCACGAAAATAAGTATACAACACTAATTGACATATTTTAATGGTGTAAAGATACTTCAGTGGAAGGATTGTGGTGTGACAAACGTCAATCCCGAAGAAAAACGATTTCAAATTTTCACGATTCGACATTCAACTTATGAGACGTCCAACATCTATAGATAAATTTGTAGGTATAGTCAACGATCACGAAAATAAATATAAAACACTAATTGACATATTTTAATGGTGTAAATCAGACTTCTAGTCACTGTTAAATAATTTTTTTTTTAAATTAAATTTGCAGAAATAATCGTGACTGATTGCCACAACTGGCTAAGCTAATTTCCTCCCATCTGTGCTTCCTTAAAAAAAAACTCTATCGTATCGTATGCAACCTTATATACTCATATGTATACCGAGCAACACCACATAGTACTTAGCGAAATATAATACTACCCGTTTGAAAAATATATATACCGAGCAACACTACACAGTATTTAGCGACATATAATACTACCCGTTTGAGATATATATACCGGGAAACACTACATAGTACTTAGAGACAAAAAAACTTCTACGCGTTTGAAAAATATATACCGGGCAATACTACATACTACCTAGCGACAAGTAATACTACCCGTTTAAAAAATATATACCGGGCAACACTACATAGTACTCGGCGATAATTAATGCTGCCCGTTTGAAAATTTAATTATCATCAGCGTATTTTTAAGGAGAGATTGAAAAAACCCGATTGTGAGCCACTGAAATGAAAGCGTGCGTCTTTTGATTTGGTCCGCACATAATTGGATTCAAGAAAATAACAAGAAACCCCCTATAAACGGCTTTCCATTTGTCCTTTTCAGTAGATCGCATTCAATTCATCAAATAAACTACACAAATATTCATATCTTCGGATTAGGCCGCATAAAGCCCGGATTTTCCGCGAGACGGAAATCCGGAAATATTGAAGCTACTTTCCGCTCGAATCACAATAATATTACTTATTTTAGCAACGCACGATAACTGAATTTTATTTTATTTTTAACTGGCAATCATAAGAAATGTACTTTAAATGATTTCTACAGGAAATATGCTATTTCATGCTTAATCTGACGTTTGCACTCCAAATAAACAAACGTATACCTTTTGACTCTTAAAATAGTTATTTCTAAACTAGGCGTCAAAAAAAAAGCGTCACTCGAAAAATCGCGAAAAAACTCGATTTTTCAAACCGTCGTAACTTGGTTCAATTTGGTCGAAAAT
The DNA here is from genome assembly GCA_910593695.2 of Ocypus olens. NCBI lineage: Eukaryota > Metazoa > Arthropoda > Insecta > Coleoptera > Staphylinidae > Ocypus > Ocypus olens. The sequence continues at coordinate 5,045,428 of OU343063.1, forward strand.
CGATGAATCTTTCAGTTTGGGAAAGATTCAAGTTTTATCTTTAAGAATGTGTAGTTGGTTTTGACCCGAAGTCTAACCTACCCCCCGTAACAACGCGATGGAAAAAAAATGTTTTTTATGCAAAAAATTGTCCAATTTTGACAAGCTGTACCGTGCGCAAAAAAAAATCGCCGGGAAATTTCACTACAATGGCAGAAAAATTTAACCAATTTCCTTCAAATGCCTTAAAAATTCGAGTCGTTTCGATGATTTGGAGCAAAGTTATGAATTTTTGAAAAAAAAAATGACATTATTCACTTTTGAGTAATTTTGCACCAAAATCGATGAACTTTTGCAGTCTGAACAGTTACAAATTTTCTCTTCAACGTCATGTGAATTGTTTTGTTGCTAAAACGATTCCACCCCTGCCACCCCCTAAAGAAAAAAAAATGTTTTTGAAGTTTAAATGTGCAAATTTGGTTTCGTGTACCGTGTGCAAAAAAAAATCGGCCAGCATGGCAATAAAGTTCAATCATTTTCCTCCAATTCCCTCCAAAATTCAAGTCGATGCGATGATTTGGCGCGCAGTTAAGCAGTTTTGAAAAAAAAAATAGATTTTGCGCCTTTTTGGCCATAATTACGCGAATTTCGCACGAAACTCGATGGAATTTTGCGATCTAAGAAGTTTTCGACTTTCCCTGAAACCCCCTACAAAAAGTGTTTTGGATTGACAAAAAATGTTAATTTTTTTTTTCAAAAATTTATAACTTTGCTCCAAATCATCGAAACCACTAGAATTTTTAAGGCATTTGAAGGAAATTGACTAAATTCTTCTGCCATTGTGGTGAAATTTCCCGCCGATTTTTTTTGCGCACGGTACAGCTTGTCAAAGTTGGACATTTTTTTCCATCGCGTTGTTACGGGGGGTGGATTGAACTTGGGGTCAAAATCAACTACACATTCTTAAAGATAAAACTTGAATCTTTCCCAAACTGAAAGATTCATCGATTTTCGACTAAATTGAACCAAGTTACGACGGTTTGAAAAATCGAGTTTTTTCGCGATTTTTCGAGGGGCGCCTTTTTTTGACGCCGAGTGGTATATAAAGGCCGCGAAATCATTCTTTAACGAACCGAAAGAAATATTGTCGCAGAGGCCGTTTGCGTAGGTGGCATGACACTCTCGAGAGCGTTAAACGATTTCGCGGTCTAAACAATATTTTAGTCAAAAATCATCAAAATTTATTAACCATTGGAGTTGTTTTAAAATAAAAATTCGGCTACATGATCGATTGCATCTTATAAATATTAAAGAAGGAGTAGAAGTCCTGCATTCAGTGAAAACTTTAACATTCAACGAGATAAAGTGGCGCTATGTTATCACCGCCTCCCTTGAAGGGCCCTCGAAGCTCATTCACCTGTAAACGAAGGACGACCGTTCTAATACATCGACCTAATACCACTTTTTCTAGTTAACGTTAAGGGGTAAGACTTGATGGTATCATTTATATTTACGCTTTCATGATTTATTTTCAATTTAAATCGTATTTTTGTAAATGGGCGTTTTGTATACTCGGATGAAACTGACGTTTAAAACGTCAAAATTATGAAAGATGGAAAAATTATACTTCAAATTCAAAAACTCAGTTTATCTAAAACTAACAAAAATTTTTTTTCCGGAAATTGTTGAAATGGAATCTAGGGACCCCAAAACCAATATTTCCATAAAAAAAATTTTTTTTTAATTTTTACAATCACAATACTTCCTCTTACTTCGTAACGGAGAAAGTCAAAATTTGTTACAATAAAAAAAAACTGAGCATGAACATCCACGGTTGGTTTACAAAAAGCTATTCAATTAGTTTTGTTTATGAATTTTAAAAGTTTTAATTCATTTAAAAAAATCTGTATCAGTGTTTCAACAAAACGTATCCCATAAGCACAATTTTTTTCAAAGCATGTATGAATTATGTATGAATGTAACTTGACCCAAACATATTTAAACTCAAATTGATGTTATTATATAATATGTAAATATAAATCAAACAAAGCTTCGATAAACCACAACGGATTTAAATATTGAATTAATAAATATAAACAATACAATTGTTCGCCCGGCGCACCCACCATATATTCGCAACGCAACACTAACCTATATACAATAATAATTGCGCAGAATATTTTATAATTCAAATCATCCCCGCTGAGTGAATGACACGGTTCATTGAACCGCTTCCGTCTGCCAGATTTATCGCACCAATTACGTTTTGATGTCCTCCGCCACTTTTTCCCCACATTTGCCAAACACCCTTTCATTAAAAATTCGTTCCCGCAAGCCAGGGCTATTACGCCTGTTCTTTTCACTCCGACACTTCATCCGGAGATTGTAATAAGGCTCCAATTATGTTTTTCACGCCGGCGACGTTTTATAAAACAATCTACAATGCGGATCTTACTTTTTTTAATATTCTGGCAACAATAGAGGAAGTGCTCTGAAATGGGTTAGAGAAGGTAATTGGTTAATTAATTATGTATTGTGCACACTCAATTATTAGTTTTTCTGAGGATGTGAAGTTAAACTATAAATAGACGGTGTTTTAATGTAAAGTTTCAAAAATTTGCTTTCATCTGCAGGGATTAATAGTCAGGCAAAAATTCGACTTTATTGATTTTCTTTTTTAGAAACTAGTGGAATTAAAAAACACTACAAGTTGTACATTTTAGCATTCTTTAGAATTTTTGGACAAAAAATGACATTTTTTCTCTTAAAATCTACAATTTTCATTCTTCGAATTTTGAAAAATCGTCATTCATTTGTTAAATGTTTTTGATTAAAAATTCAAACTGGATTGGCAAGACTGAGGGTTAGCAATTAATTCTCGCGTTTTCAACCGCTTAAAAATCAAGTATTTATATTTTTCCACACGTTTCTCTCCAAACCTGAATTTTTTCATTCTTCAATTTTTTGAAAAATCGTTATTCATTTGTTAAATGTTTTTGATCAAAAATTCATGCTGGATTGTTAAGACTGAAGTATAGCAAGTAATTCTTGAGGGTTAAACCCCATCAAAATCAACTGTTTCTATTTTCTCCACACGTTTCTCTACAAACCTGCTTTTTTTATCACTAAAATTTTGAAAATTCGTCATTCATTTGTTAAAAGCTTTTGATCAAAAATTCAATCTGGATTGGCAAGACTGAAGTTTAACAAATATTTCTCGGGTTTTAAACCGGGTCAAAATCAACTGTTGATATTTTTCCCACACGTTTCTCCCCAAACCTGCATTTTTTATCACTCAAATTTTGAAAATTCGTCATTCATTTGTTAAAAGCTTTTGATCAAAAATTCAAACTGGATTGGCAAGAAGTTTAACAAATAATTTTCGGGTTTGAAACCGCATCAAAATCAACTGTTGATATTTTTTTCACACGTTTCTCTACAAACCTGCATTTTTTTATTCCTTAAATTTTAAAAAATTGTTCTTCATTTGTTAAATGATTTTGATCAAAATTAAAAATGGATTGGTAAGACTGAAGGCTAGCCTTAACCGCATCAAAATCAACTGCTTATATTTTTCCACGCATTTCTTCAAACCTGCATTTTTTCATTCTTCAAATTTTGAAAAATCGTTATTCATTTGCCAAATGTTTTTGATCAAAAATTCATACTGGATTGTTAAGACTGAAGTATAGCAAGTAATTCTTGGGGGCTAAAACCCATCAAAATCAACTCTTTGTATTTTTTCCACACGTTTCTCCCCAAACCTGCATTTTTTATTATTCAAATTTTGAAAATTCGTCATTCATTTGTGAAAAGCTTTTGATCAAAAATTCAAACTGGATTGGTAAGACTGAAGTTTAACAAATCATTTTTTGGTTTGGAACCGCATCAAAATCAACTGTTGATATTTTTTTCACAAGTTTCTCTACAAACCTGCATTTTTTATTCCTTAAATTTTAAAAAATTGTTCATTTGTTAAATGATTTTGATCAAAATTAAAAATGGATTGGTAAGACTGAAGGCTAGCCTTAACCGCATCAAAATCAACTGCTTATATTTTTTCCACACATTTCTCCAAACCTGCATTTTTTTTTTCATTCTTCAAATTTTGAAAAATCGTTATTCATTTGCCAAATATTTTTGCTCAAAAATTCAAACTGGATTGGCAAGACTGAAAATTAACTAATAATTCTCGGGTTTTAAACCGCGTCAAAATCAACTGTTTATATTTTTTCCACGCGTTTTTCTCCAAACCTTCGTTTTTTATTCTTCAAATGTTCCAAAATTCCTCATTCATTTGTTAAATGTTTTTGATCAAAAATTCAAACTGAATTGATAAGAATAAAGGATGGTAAATCATTTTTTTAATTTTTTTTATGGCCTCGGAAGCAAGTCCATATGGCCAATGGTAAATCATTCTCGGGTTTCAAACAGCATCAAAATCAACTGTTTGTATTTTTTCCCCACGTTTCTCTCCAAACCTGCAATTTTTTCATTCTTCGAATTTTGAAAAATCGTTATTCATTTGATAAATCTTCCCGATTAAAAAGTTAAAATGGATTGCTATGACTGAAGGTTAGGCAGTCATTCTGGGATTTTAAACAGCATCAAAATCAACTTTTCTTATTTTTTTCTATGCGTTTTTCTGCAAACCTGCATTTTTAGATCCTTCAAATTTTGAAAAATCTTTATTCATTTGTTGAATGGTTTTCGTTTAAAATTCAAAATGGTTTGGTGACACAGAAGTTTGGCAAGTAATTCTCGCATCAAAATCAACAATTTCTATTTTTTCCATGCAATCCTCTCCGAACTTTATTCTTCAAATTTTAAAAAATCGTTATTCATTAGTCAAATCATTCTGATCAAAAAGTCAAAATGGATTGGTAAGACTGAAGGTTAGGCAGTCATTCTGGGATTTTAAACAGCATCAAAATCAACTGCTCGTATTTTTGCCACACGTTTTTCTCCAAACTTGCATTTTCTGATTCTTCAAATTTTGAAAAATCTTTATTCATTTGTTGAATGGTTTTCATTTAAAATTCAAAACGGTTTGGTGACACAGAAGTTTGGCAAGTAATTCTCGCATTAAAATCAACTATTTCTATTTTTTTCCATGCAATCCTCTCCGAACTTTATTCTTCAAATTTTGAAAAATCGTTATTCATTTGTCAAATCTTTCTGATCAAAAAGTCAAAATGGTAAGACTGAAGTTTAATGAGTCATTCTGGGATTTTAAACGGCATCAAAATCTACTGCTCGTATTTTTGTCACACGTTTTTCTCCAAACTTGCATTTTCTGATTCTTCAAATTTGGAAAAATCTTTATTCAGTTGATGAATGGTTTTAAATTAAAATTCAAAATGTATTGGCAAGACTGAAGTTTAGCAAGTAATTCTGGAGCTTTAAACAGCATCAAAATCAAATGCTTATATTTTTTCCACACATTTCTTTCCAAACCTGCATTTTTTTCATTCTTCAAATTTTGAAAAATCGCTATTAATTTGTTAAATCTTTCGGATCAAAAATTCAAAATGGATTGGTAAGACTGAAGGTCGGTCAGTCATTCTGGGATTTTAAGCAGCATCAAAATTAACTGCTCGTATTTTTGCGACACGTTTTTCTCCAAACTTGCATTTTCTGATTCTTCAAATTTTGAAAAATCTTTATTCAATTGTTGAATGGTTTTTAATTAAAATTCAAAATGTATTGGCAAGATTGAAGTTTAGTACGTAATTCTCGAGCTTTAAACAGCATCAAAATCAAACGCTTATATTTTTTCCACACATTTCTTTCCAAACCTGCATTTTTTTCATTCTTCAAATTTTGAAAAATCGCTATTAATTTGTTAAATCTTTCGGATCAAAAATTCTAAATGGATTGGTAAAACTGAAGTTTAATGAGTCATTCTGGGATTTTAAACGGCATCAAAATCTACTGCTCGTATTTTTCCCACACGTTTTCCTCCAAACCTGCATTTTCTGATTCTTCAAATTTTGAAAAATAATTAAAAACCACTTTTAACACCTTAAAAATTTGAATTTCGCGCCAAAATTGTAATAAAAAAAAATTCTTTTTGTGAAGTGTATCTCTCTAATTAAAAAAAAAAAGATAATCATTTCATAAAAATAACTTTTTTATTACAATTTTAGCGCGAAATTCAAATTTTTAAGGTGATAAAAGTGGTTTTTAATTATTTTTTTAAATTTGAAGAATCAGAAAATGCAGGTTTGGAGGAAAACGTGTGGGAAAAATACGAGCAGTAGATTTTGATGCCGCTTAAAATCCCAGAATGACAAAACAATGGTTTTTAATTATTTTAATTATCTTCCACACTGTTTAAAATTCTGAAAAAAAATGTATGTTATAGAATTTGGTAAAACCGTTTACAGAAAAAAAAAACTGAGACAGTCCTCGAATGCCTTCACTGCAAAAATGAATTTTGAAAACTTTAACTTCATTTTTCTATTTGAATTTGGCGCCAAAAAAAATGAAAAAAATACTGCGAGATGTATTTTTTTTTTGTTTTGGGTAGACTTGGTTTCAGCTTGATTCGTGCCATAAAAAATAAAACGTAAAATTCACGTTTTCGGTGATATCTCGACAACAAATTGCTTCAGGAGGCTGAAATTTCGAACAATCAACGGCATTTTTAATTATCTTTCATCCAGTCATCGCGATTATTGATTTGCTTTGGAGGCACTTTTGACCCTCTTATTCGGCTATACCCTTTATAAGAAGAATGATCATGTAAAAAAAATCATGCTAGTTTGAGTGGTTGTTGGTATCAATTTTCTGTATATTTCATACGGTCCGGATAATCCACATCCTCGAAGGAGCTGGAAATGGGGAGTCATGATGCACTATTTGAATAATTTTAAGGTCTTAGTGTCCACAGGTAACATGCATGTGCTACCAGACCTCAAACGACCCACCCAAAGAACATTCCTGTCGTTTTGAAGTTTACAAGGTCAAAGTGGTGTATTGGCAGATTAAGATATTCCTCAACCACTAAGATCAATTTTTGTCCGCAACGCAAGATGCTGGTAGATCGTGTCTTCTCCAATCGCCACAAGACAAAGACGAACAAAACGCGTAAAGAAGCGACAGATTATTAATCAAAAATATGAAGAAATATAGGACAAGGACCTTTGTGGTCTTTGAGTTCACATCTAGCTACCTGCGGAACTCATTGCTAGCCTTTTTCTCTAATGGTCACAAGACAGGGACGAGCATAACCCATAAAGAGGGGACAGAATATTAATTTAAAAAAAAAAACATGAAGAAACATAAGACAAGAACCTTTGTGGCCATTGAGCTGACACCTAGCGGGTACCAATGGAACTAATTTGGCAATTTGTGGGCAGAGGATGTACCCTAATCCTCACATACAGAGAGAGTTACTTTTTTTTTTTATATATAAAAATTCACCTTTCGTAATGTAAACCAAATAAAGCAACAAACCGTGCATCCGGCAAATCCCCGGAGCCCTTCCGGTCTCGGGCCATTTTTCCCGGAAATAATGGAGGCGCGTGTAATCCGCACACGTTTCGTGATTTTAAGCAACGAATTACGACAGCTGCGCGAATAGCGAGCGGAGGAAACTAGCGCAGTCGAACAAATGAACTCCAGTCTGAAAACTTTCCGCAGTAAATCGAATTCAATTTCGTATTTAATCGCGAAATAGAGCACTTTAATCTCTCAAGAACAAATTGCCCGTGTCTGGCGATCCGGAGGTAATATATTGCATCCGTGTTGTCTTTTCCGAATCCCAAGAGATAGGTGTACAGGAGTTTTGTTTTCTTCGAGAAGTGTCGAGGTGGATTATATTTTCTGTCTAGTGGAAAATTGCAAACTGTTCAACAATTTTGTTAATAGTTCAAAACACGGACTTAACAGTTTTGATCTGATTAATTGAAGGCTTTAAATAATCAGAGTAAAATTAGAAGATTTATAGAGAATAAATCCCTAAACGCGTCAATAGATGGCAGTGACTTCATTTAATAATATTAATAATATATATAACGGGATTCACCCTGTATATTTAAGAATTAATTAGAATATAAAATAAAAATACTAAAGTTACAAATTACAGTCTAAAATTTAAAATTGCGACAACTTTGAGATGACAAACAAAAATTTATGTTTTAGTCGAATTATTTTATTAATTTATACATATCATATCTTTATTAGCAGTTTAATTTTTACAATAGTGTGTAACTTATTTAATTCTATAGTTGGCCTGTTAAATGGCTATCGACCAAAAGTATTTCTGCCTTTTATTAATTTAATATCTTGCATAAGCATTTAATTATGATCAAAACTCTAGACGTACTCAGTGACTATTATATTTCAAATTTATTTTCATGCGTTAAAAAAATTATATAAAATCCATTTGTATATATTTCTGGATGGACAATAAATCCCGAAACGCGTCAATAGATGGCGCGACTTAATTTATGTTTTAGTTATTTTAATATCATTCATTTTAGCATCTAAATTCTACTATAGAGATTGTAGACTCTAACAGTCTTTATCAAGTTACTTACTGTGTGTGGAGTCCCTTATCTGGCCGGAGTGGCACATATTAAACCACCACCAGCGTGTCATCCGGCCGATCGCACTTCCGGACAGTTCATGGACCACCGGAAACGACGCGCACCTGTTTCCCGTTCCTAGGGGTCGTCGGCGGCCCTTCTTCTGGCCGCGGCACGCACCACCTTCATTATCGTCCCTCTCGGCCGGTCTATTATTAATCGATTCCGGATTAGTCCGTTAATTAATTCGATCGACTGGTCGCGTTAAACGATGATTAATGGAAACGAGCAAACAGCCAGACGGAAATTAATTATATCAAATCATATATTAAATCGTATTTGTAATACAAATACAAACATATCTTCCATAAGTTAGCAAGAAATATGGATTATCTCCATTCACGGAATCCTTAAAAAAATTTATGGACAAATAGTGTTTAGAATGAGAAAAAAATAGAAATTTTTTTTAAGAATTTTTTTAAATCGTTATTTAAGGGTTTTCAGTCGATTTAAGCACGTCATTTTGCGAATCTACGTTCCCGGAAGTCCCAAAAATGTTTTATAGATAAATTGTGTTTGGAATAAGCTCCTAGACTTGAAAAAAAAAATAAGAAAATTTTTTGAAGATTTTTTTTCTAATCGTTATCTAGGCGTTTCCATTTGATAAGCACATTGTATTTATTTCCTTTTTTAGTATTTTGCTTGCAGAGTTACGAACAGGTTGAATATCCATATATTCAGGCTGTATTTCGTTTTATTGAATTTACTTTGTTTTTTCTCTTTCTGTTCATCTTAATGTTACATTTAAATTGTTATTAAAGCGGACTCCTGTATTTATTTACTTTTTTCGGGGTGGATATGCATATATAAAGGAAGGAAGGAAACACAAGCCGAGAGAGTGGAGCAATCTCATGCATTTATTCATTTCGTTTGTTTGGGAAACGCTAGAAGGTCCACAAATATTTAGCCTTTCGCTCTAATCGAATGCGAACAGTCAATCCCAATAAAAAATAACTTAAACCAATATGTTTTTTATTGTTTTCTTAATAACGCAAATAAAAATGTCTAAAATATTTTCAAACTTAAATAAAAAAATGTTATTTTTTTAAATTGAATTCTTCATACCGCGTTGTATAAAAAAATGGATTTGCTATGCTTAATTTTTGATTAAAAAAAATATGATGGAATCAAGAAGAATTTTAACCAATTTTTGGTTATAAAAAAATAATAATAAACCGTTTATATTAACCAAAGAAGTTAATTATCATTATTTGAATTCTTGGATAGAAGTTTCTTTTTTCATAACCCACGTGCAAAGCCTTGATGTTGTTAACAATTACAATCCTTGATTTTACTTTCTCCGTTACGAAGTACGACAAAGAGAAAAAATATAAAACGCGTAGAAAAAATTCCTTAGAACAATATCCTCAATGGTCAAAGTATCGCTTATTCAAAATCAATTTGGTTTTTGTTCGACAATTTTTATTGCAGATATGAATTTTTGAAAATGTTAATTTTATTTTTTTGAGCACTTGAATAAAAACATCGCAGAAGAAATATAAAACGCGCAGACAAAATTCCATAAAAAATCATCCTCAACGGCCGAAGTATAGCTAATTCAAAATCAATTTGGTTTTTGTAAATCCAACAATTTTTAATGGAGATATGAATTTTTGAAAATTTTAAGTTTATTTTTTTAGCACTTGAATGAAAACATCGCAGAAAAAATATAAAACGCGCTGACAAAATTCCATAACAAATCATCCTCAAAGGCCAAAGTATAGTTAATTCAAAATCAATTTGGTTTTTGTGAATTCAACAATTTTTAATGGAGATATGAATTTTTAAAAAAAAAAAATTTATTTTTTTGAGCACTTGAAAATATCGCAGAAAAAAATATAAAATGCATAGAAAAAATTCCTTAAAACAATACCCTTAATGGTCGAAGAATCGCTTATTTCAAATTAATTTGGTTTTTGTAAATTCAACAATTTTCAATAGAGATATGGATTTTTGAAGATTTTCGTTTTAATTTTTTGAGCAGTTGAAGGAAAATATCGCAAAAAAAAATATAAAACGCGCAGAAAAAAATCCTTAAGACAATACCCTCAATGGTCGAAGAATCGCTTATTTAAAATTAATTTGGTTTTTGTAAATTTAACAATTTTCAATGGAGATATGAATTTTTGAAAATTTTAATTTTATTTTTTTGAGCACTTGAATAAAAACATCGCAGAAAAAATATAAAACGCGCTGACAAAATTCCATAAAAAATCATCCTCAATGGCAATTTAAAATCAAAAAGGTTTTTGTAAATTCAACAATTTTTAATAGAGATATGGATTTTTGAAGATTTTCGTTTTAATGTTTTGAGCACTTGGATGAAAACATTGCAAAAAAAAATATAAAACGCGCAGAAAAAATCCATAAAACAATATCCTCAATGGTCGAAAAATCGCGTACTCAAAATTAATTTGGTTTTTGTAAATTGAATAATTTTTAATTGAGATATGGATTTTTGAAAATTTTATTTTTATTTTTTTGAGCACTTGAATGAAAACATCGCAGAAAAAATATAAAACGCGCAGACAAAATTCCATTAAAAAATATCCTCAATTGCAGAAGTATAGCTAATTCAAAATTAATTTGGTTTTTGTAAATTCAACAATTTTTAATAGAGATATGAATTTTTGAAAATTTTAATTTTATTTTTTTGAGCACTTGAATAAAAACATCGCTGAAAAAAATATAAAACGCGTAGAAAAAATCCTTAAAACAATATCCTCAATGGTCGAAAAATCACGTACTGAAAATTAATTTGGTTTTTGTAAATTGAATAATTTTTAATTGAGATATGAATTTTTGAAAATTTTAGTTTTATTTTTTTGAGCATTTAAATGAAAATATCGCAGAAAAAATATAAAACGGGCAGACAAAATTCCATAAAAATCATTATCAATGGCCGAAGTATAGCTAATTCAAAATTAATTTGGTTTTTGTAAATTTAACAATTTTTAATGGAGATATGGATTTTTGAAAATTTTAATTTTATTTTTCTGAGCACTTGAATGAAGACATCGCAGAAAAAATATAAAACGCACAGTCAAAATTCCATAAAAAATCATCCTCAATGGCCAAATTATAGCTAATTCAAAATCAATTCGGTTTTTATAAATTCAACAATTTTCAATAGAGATATAGATTTTTGAAGATTTTCGTTTTAATTTTTTAACCACTTTAATAAAAACATCGCAGAAAAAAATATAAAACGCGTAGAAAAAATCCTTAAAACAATATCCTCAATGGTCGAAAAATCGCGTACTCAAAATGAATTTGGTTTTTGTAAATTGAACAATTTTTAATAGAGATATGGATTTTTGAAAATTTTATTTTTATTTTTTTGAGCACTTGAATGAAAACATCGCAGAAAAAATATAAAACGCGCAGACAAAATTCAATTAAAAAATATCCTCAATTGCAGAAGTATAGCTAATTCAAAATTAATTTGGTTTTTGTAAATTTAACAATTTTCAATGAAGATATGAATTTTTGAAAATTTTAATTTTATTTTTTGAGCACTTGAAAAAAACATCGCAGAAAAAAATATAAAACGCGTAGAAAAAATCCTTAAAACAATATCCTCAGTGGTCGAAAAATCGCGTACTCAAAATTAATTTGGTTTTTATAAATTGAATAATTTTTAATTGAGATATGGATTTTTAAAAATTTAATTTTTATTTTTTTGAGCACTTGAATGAAAACATCGCAGAAAAAATATAAAACGCGCAGACAAAATTCCATTAAAAAATATCCTCAATTGCGGAAGTATAGCTAATTCAAAATTAATTTGGTTTTTGTAAATTCAACCATTTTTAATAGAGATATGAATTTTTGAAAATTTTAATTTTATTTTTTTGAGCACTTGAATAAAAACATCGCAGAAGAAATATAAAACGCGCAGACAAAATTCCATAAAAAATCATCCTCAACGGCCGAAGTATAGCTAATTCAAAATCAATTTGGTTTTTGTAAATTCAACAATTTTTAATGGAGATATAAATTTTTGAAAATTTTAATTTTATTTTTTTGAGCACTTGGATAAAAACATCGTAGAGAAAATATAAAACGCGCTGACAAAATTCCATAAAAAATCATCCTCAATGGCCGAAGTATAGTTAATTCAAAATCAATTTGGTTTTTGTAAATTCAATTATTTTCAATAGAGATATGGATTTTTGAAGATTTTAGTTTTAATTTTTTGAGCACTTTAATAAAAACATCGCAGAAAAAATATAAAACGCGCTGACAAAATTCCATAAAAAATCATCCTCAATGGCCGAAATATAGTTAATTCAAAATCAATTTGGTTTTTGTAAATTCAACAATTTTCAATAGAGATATGGATTTTTGAAAATTTTCGTTTTAATTTTTTGAGCACTTGAAGGAAAATATCGCAGAAAAAAATATAAAACGCGTAGAAAAAATTTCTTAAAACAATATCCTCAATGGTCGAAGTATCGCTTATCGAAAATCAATTTGGTTTGTGTAAATTCAACAATTTTTAATGGAGACATTGCTTTTTGAAGATTTTCGTTTTAATTTTTTTTTGAGAACTTGAATGAAAACATCGCAGAAAAAATATAAAACGCGAAGACAAAATTCCATAAAAAATCATCCTCAATGGCCGAAGCATAGTTAATTCAAAATTAATTTGGTTTTTGTAAATTCAACAATTTTTAATGGAGATATGAATTTTTGAAAATTTTAGTTTCATTTTTTTAAGCATTTAAATGAAAACATCGCAGAAAAAATATAAAACGGGCAGACAAAATTCCATAAAAAATCATCATCATTGACCGAAGTATAGCTAATTCAAAATTTATTTGGTTTTTGTTAATTTACCAATTTTTAATGGAGATGTGAATTTTTGAAAATTTTAATTTTATTTTCTAGAGTACTTGAATAAAAACATCGCAGAAAAAATATAAAACGCGTAGAAAAAAATCCTTAAGACAATATCCTCAATGGTCGAAGAATCGCTTATTCAAAATCAATTTGGTTTTTGTAAACAGTTTTTAATGGAGATATGGATTTTTGGAAATTTTAGAAGGGGTGTGCCTACAGGTTTCTGATAATTATTGTTTGAGTGTATGTACGGAATGTTTATGTGATTTTAGTTTTTCCATGGGAGCATGTCTTCCTTGTTTTTCTTTAGCCAACTATAGGTCATGCATTTGAGCGCAGGGGTAAGCAAAAAAATATTTTTTAGAAAAAAATGAGGTGTGCTTGTGGTTGTTGTTTCATGATTATGATTCCAGGATGTGTATTTTTTGTTTTTATACGGGAATTAGTCATCTTGTTGAAAAACGGGTTAATACCATTGAACATTAATAATTTAAAAAATAAGGACACACCATACCTATTTGAAGGGTTGTGGGGGTGGTTTAAAATGGGGGTTAATTATTTTTTTGGTTATACTTGTTAATTTATTTATTTCAACAGTCAACGCATTTTATGTATTTGTTAATAATTATTACTCGAGAATTAATTACATTATTACGTCTGGGCCTATTACACGGCCAGACCATTAAATTTCAACCCTTGCGCTTACCTTAAAGGAGGGCGATTAAATTTTCACGATGCACTCAGCCGAAACGGGGCGTCGTACGTATAAGGACCATAACTTAAGGGCCGTTAGCGCGCACATAAAACTGCAGATTTCGTACGCCAGATGTTCAACAAGTATTCCCAAATAATGCACATTTCGGTGCTAAGATCAATCGATTGACAAAAGAATTATAATCTAAAAGATAAAAATATAATACGAGGATATGGCAATTTTTTTACATCGTAACCTTTGTTAAGGTACATTTTAATTTCGAATTGATTCATATCTTTTTGTATTTTTACATAAACTCTATACATAGTAAAAGGAATCAGTAACCATCGATATTGAGAAATTAACAAGTAGGTGATAAATATTATTTTTGTTACAATAACATTAAAAATTCTTCACTAGATATGTTATTAATTGATTGAATTCCTATTTCTATATAAACTCAAGGATTTAAAAAGTATTAATGTTTATAAACTATAGTCAATTGCCCCGACAGACTAGAAATCCTTTACTAGATATATCATTGATTGATCCCGGCGCATCCACCGGAATAAAAAATATATTTTTTGAGAATACAACCCAAGAGTCACATGGTACATTTTCGACCAATTTGATTGGGTGAAATGGCAAAACAAAAACGTATAAAAGGCTATCAAATCGATGATAGAAAGTATATCACCGCATGTTACTCCTAAATTTTTTACTTGTAATCAAGTAATCAAATTTAGTTGAAACATCAGTTTGATGTTCTCGGCGATACATATCAAACATTTGATAACGAGAATTTGTTTATCAAAATGAGTGATTGCAGTCGATGGGGAGAGGCTACGGACGATGAAGTACGAGAATTAATTACCGATATAGTACTTATTTATTTGATCAAAATCGTTATAAAAATGTTCAAAGCTGACATTTATGATCTTCTAGCCGAGAGCGAGGCATTTCTTTATATGTATAGTAACGTTCGTTGTATTCTCTCCCCAAATATAACTCGTGCTATGATTAATCCACGATGAACCACTCGTTAAAGCCATCACAAAATTGTACTCGTTCAATTTTCATCGATAATAATTATAGAACTTGTTATATTACAGTTTGTAATTTAAAATTAAATGGATTTATTAACTCCGCATCAACTGAGTTCAGGATTTTTATTGCATAATTAAAATGAAAAATTATGAGAATTTAACCTGCAATATGTAAATACGCTTTAAAAACTTAACTTTTGCGATTTATAAATCTGGATGGAAGCACGCAAACTTCCAAGATATTACACGATGAAAGCCCATGGGGTAATTTATAATTTACGCTGTCATCCAGCGCGAAATATAATCTATGGGTCACTTAAGAAACTTTCCGGTTTTACGACATCGAGGGATTCCTCGGGTCTTCTTAAACTATTCCCGCCCTGCATACTTTAAACATTTTAGAAATAATTGATACAGCCTTTTGTTCCTTCGCATTTTGGTAACAAACAAATATTTTCAATGCGTGTGTGAAGCTCGTAGAATACAGAGATGATCATCAATTTGCATTATTACACCGGGTGTCTCGGTAAGCGTCAAAGTAACTTTTCGGCACGGGTGTGAAGTTATAGCCTATTCGGTAGAATCTGGCGGCCAAGGTCGTAAAACGGTCGGTCCGCCTTGAGGATCGACGCACCCTCGAAGAAAAGGTATTTGTGGTTCGTATAATTGCATCGCATACATTTATTACTGTCCTTCGCTCCTATTGGTATACGCACTTTTACATCAGTACTTCTCAACAAAGATTAGATTAAGATAAAAAATATTACGTCGGCTACTTACCGAGCTCCGACACTCTTTTACGACCACAGCCGCCAGATTCCGGAGAACGGGCTATAGCAATAGATTTTAAATTACGTTTCTCCATTAAAACGGGCTACATAACTAAATGTTTCTATGATTATTATGAAATACATGAACAATGTAAACCCAAAAAAATAACCCCTAATTGTCCTCTTTTGAAACCACCCCCACTTCGCCTCAAAAATAACTTTTAATAACAAGAAGACAAATTCCTATATAAAAACAAAAAATACAGCTGTATTCTATGAACACCCTAGAATCATAATCATACAAAAACGCAGGTCCCACCCCCCCCCTATTTTTTCCAGAAAAAAAATAATTTGCCTAACGCTGCAAGACATTCACATATTTTCGCAAAAAAAAAAGAAAGTCATACTCCCATGGAAAAAATTAAATCAGATAAACGTTCCTTACATACTCCTGAACAATAATTATACAAAAACCGTAGGCGCACCAATTTATTAGGGTGTGGACTACGAGAAATACACACTTATAATGATGTAAACTTAAGATTTCAGAGGTGAATCGAAGGTTTTCTAAATTTTTTTTTACCGAAAATATCACATAAAAAACGTTTTTTCCCCTTTCAAAATCTCGTTGTTCTATTGGATTATTTCCGGGATTTACACATTTTTCTACGAATTTGTTACATAAATCGACGCTAGAATTGTGTTGGATAGTTGAGAAAACTACCGTAATTAAATTTAAATTTGAACTTTATTTTCGAAATGTATATTTTACAAGAGAAAAAGCACTAACATTAATTTTTGAAAAATAACTCACGGAAAAATTAATACATTTTCGAAAAATAAAGGTAGATGTTCTGTGAATATTCTAAAATATTTAAGGAACACTTATCATATCAGACCTTATTTTCTTTTCGATTTTGGTTTTGTTTAAGTGTTCAGCAACTTAAAACATTAATTTTCAAAAATTCATAACTAACACAAATATTGACTAAGTTTCAAAAATCAAGATTAATTTTAAAGGTAAATGTCATATGATTGCATCAGAGTTTTTTTTTTATGGAATTCAATCATAGTGCTATGTTGTTTTTTTTTCTAGTTTTTCCTTGTTTAAAAATTCGTTTTTAAAAATTGAAAAAAGTGACAAAATTAAGGTTAGTTTTAAAGGAAGATACATTTGTTATTTATCCATGTTACAGTTTTCTTTTTGAACGCATCTTTTGCATATTTCTACACCCTGTACGTTTAACTTTTTTTATATTTGTTACGACTTACATTTTCTTTTATTTTTTGAAACCACTTATTTATATTATGTATATTGACCTGTATAAACCCATTGTTATTGACACATTAAATAAATTAAATTAAATACATGTTTTGTGAATATATGAAAAAAAATCGATTTTTTGTTTTTTTATTCAAAAATTAATCTCACGCAAAAATTGACACATTTTCAAAAGTCTAAGTTGATTCTAAAGGCAGATGTTTTGTGAATATACTTACTAAAAATTTTGACAAATTCTATATCAGTTTTTTTTTTGTTCGACAACTTAAAACTTTAATTTTCAAAAATTCATAACTTACGGAAAAAGTGACACATTTTTAAAAATTACTGTAGGTTTTAAAGGCCTTTAAAGTTTTGTGAGTGTATTAAAAAAATGTTTTTTTACTCAAGTCTTTGACAACTTTAAATATTAATTTTCAAAAATTCATAACATGCATTTTCAAAGCTCAAAGTTAATTTTAAAGGTAAATATATTATGATAGGCTGAAAGATTCCAGGTCGATAGCCATTTAAGCAGAAATTTACTTATGTAACTAAATTTATTATATATTATTGCTCTTTTTGTAAAATTTCTGTAAATAAAGATGTTTGTATATATATTATGACTGCATTAAACGTTTTAAGGAATTCAATCATATCAGTATTTTGTTTCTATTTTTTTTTTGTTGTTCAAATATTCGACAAATTAAAAAACATCATTTTTAAACATTTATCACTCACGCATTTTCAAAAATTAAAGATAATTCAGATGTTTTGTGAATATACAATTTTTTTTTTGATAAATTCTAGCATATCATGTAATAAATCAAGTGTCGGAAATTACCATTTTTGGCTGCCAAAAATGACAATTTTTAACTGCCAAAAATGACAATTTTAACTGCCAAAAATTACAAATATCAACTGCCAAAAAGTCCAATTTTCAACTGCAAGAAAGGCCCATTTTCAAGTGTCGGAAACGAACATTTTAAGCTGCTAAAAATGAAAATTTTCAACTGCCATAAGAGTCAATTTTCAACTGCCAAAAAAGCCAATTTTCAAGTGTCGGAAACGACCATTTTAACCTGCCAAAAATGACAATTTTTAACTGCCAAAAAGGCGAATTTTCAAGTGTCGGCAACGGCCATTTTTAACTGTCAAAAAATTAAAATTTTTAACTGCCAAAAAATGACAATTTTCAACTGCTAAAAATGACAATTCTCAACTGGCAAAAAGGCCAATTTTCAACTGCCAAAAAAGCCAATTTTCAAGTGTCGGAAACGACCATTTTAACCTGCCAAAAATGACAATTTTCAACTGCAAAAAAAGGCAAATTTTTCAAGTGTCGGCAACGACCATTTTTAACTGATAAATATGATAATTTTTAACTGCCAAAAATGACAATTTGAACTGCCAAAAATGACAATTTAAAACCCAAAAAATAAAGTTTTTTTTGAAGGTACATAAATGTGTTATGATGGCATCGGACTTTTTAAAGAATTCAATCATATCGATATTATTTAATTTTTCTATTTTTTCTTTGTTCAAATATTTTTTTTATTTTCAAAAATTAAAGATAATTCAGATGTTTTGTGAATATACAATTTTTTTTTTGATAAATTCTAGCATATCATATAATAAATCAAGTGTCGGAAATGACCATTTTTGGCTGCCAAAAATGACAATTTTTAACTGCCAAAAATGACAATTTTAACTGCCAAAAATGACAAATATCAACTGCCAAAAAGGCCAATTTTCAACTGCAAAAAAGGCCCATTTTCAAGTGTCGGAAACGAACATTTTAAGCTGCTAAAAATGAAAATTTTCAACTGCCATAAGGGTCAATTTTCAACTGCCAAAAGGCCAATTTTCAAGTGTCGGAAACGACCATTTTAACCTGCCAAAAATGACAATTTTCAACTGCAAAAAAAGGCAAATTTTTCAAGTGTCGGCAACGACCATTTTTAACTGATAAAAATGATAATTTTTAACTGCCAAAAATGACAATTTGAACTGCCAAAAATGACAATTTAAAACCCAAAAAATAAAGTTTTTTTTGAAGGTACATAAATGTGTTATGATGGCATCGGACTTTTTAAAGAATTCAATCATATCGATATTATTTAATTTTTCTATTTTTTCTTTGTTCAAATATTTTTTTTATTTTCAAAAATTAAAGATAATTCAGATGTTTTGTGAATATACAATTTTTTTTTTGATAAATTCTAGCATATCATGTAATAAATCAAGTGTCGGAAATGACCATTTTTGGCTGCCAAAAATGACAATTTTTAACTGCCAAAAATGACAATTTTAACTGCCAAAAATGACAAATATCAACTGCCAAAAAGGCCAATTTTCAACTGCAAGAAAGGCCCATTTTCAAGTGTCGGAAACGAACATTTTAAGCTGCTAAAAATGAAAATTTTCAACTGCCATAAGAGTCAATTTTCAACTGCCAAAAAAGCCAATTTTCAAGTGTCGGAAACGACCATTTTAACCTGCCAAAAATGACAATTTTCAACTGCAAAAAAAGGCAAATTTTTCAAGTGTCGGCAACGACCATTTTTAACTGATAAAAATGATAATTTTTAACTGCCAAAAATGACAATTTCAACTGCCAAAAATGACAATTTAAAACCCAAAAAATAAAGTTTTTTTTGAAGGTACATAAATGTGTTATGATGGCATCGGACTTTTTAAAGAATTCAATCATATCGATATTATTTAATTTTTCTATTTTTTCTTTGTTCAAATATTTCGACCAATTTTCAAAAATTCAGACCTCACGCAGAAATTGGCAGAGTTAGTTAGTTTTAAAGGTAAATGTTTTGTAAAGATATCAACAGTTTTGAGGAATTAGTGTTATATCAGTATTTATTTTTTAGCCAAAATATTAGTTTTCAAAAATTAATAACTCGCGCAAAAATCGACTCAATTTCAAAAATCAAGGTTAATTTTAAAGGTAAATGTATTATGATTTCATCAGGGTTTTTAAGGAATATCATATCGATATGATTTTTTTTTCTAGTTTTTCCTTGTAAAAAATATATACTTAAAATAATATTCACTCTCAAATAACTCAAAAATCAAAATTTATGTTAAATCTTGTGGATATATTAAAAATTTGGAGCATTTGAGTATTTATATTCTCTAAATTTGTTCAACTTACAAAAACAAATTTCAAAAAATCATAACTCGGGGAGAAATTGGCGAATTTGCAAGTGATGGATGTTGTACCTATCACAATAAACATAGGAATAAATGACAAAAAGAAAAAAAACATTTTTTCTCTAAAACGGCTGAATGGTGCGCCCTATTACTTGCACCTGTTACACTCCCAGTCATGACCTACACGTGTGCCAAGATGGATCAAATCGGTGAGTCACACATCTGATCCTCTCCTTGTTAGACATCCACACCCATGTAATTTCGTTTTCATTAAAGATTCCGATTATTTTTCTATGGATATATTTATCATTGATATTTATTTATAACACCGAACCCTCGAGATCCACTTAAATCCCCTTATTCATCCTCCCTCCAAAATTTGAACGATGGCTTCGGCTTATTTTGATTCGCGGCTTATGGTAATATATTTATGGGGGGATGATTTATCGTCACCTTTTATTTACGGGCTCTGGCCACCGTCGAATAGTGCCAACGTCTTCATTCGTATTAGGGACGTAAATCAACCGGATGAGGGCGAAGGAGGGGCCAATAGGGGAAAACGTCGGATCATAATCTAATATCGTGGAAGCAATCTCGCTAATAACTTTTTGGCCGAATACGGAATTTGATTTATACGTCTAGGCATTGAGATATTTACTAAGCTATACGGGATATTCCATACTTTTCGGACACCCTGTATATGTCTCATTCGTGTGGGTGATGGAATTGTATTGAAAGTAATAATTTTGACGAATCAATCCAAAACCAAAACTATAAGACCATTGTATGGTCACCTGCATTTGTTAACATCATCAAGCATTTGCACGTGGAGAATTAGGGTATGAAACTAAACATTTTAGATTAGAAAGATTAATAATGTAATTACCAACTATCATGACATTATTTTCAGTACCAGCACTATTTCAATTCAGTATTCTGTATGATAATGACAAGCCGAAACGTCATTTTAAGAGAAAATTATTTCTGAAGAATAACAACGTCCCTTCAACCCTTGGCTAATGAGCTAGTTTATATTAGTCGCAACCACAGCAGACAACTAAAACGAGCTCGTTTAGAAGTTGATCTTATGGTGGATGCGCCGGGAACGTATTGAGTAAAATTAAATATTTCGCCCGAATAAACATTTTATCCCGATTAAAGCTCCAAACTGCTAAGCTCCGTATTATATGAGGCAATATAAATTCTATGCTGATTTTACAAATTCACATCACATAGGCGAAATCTTCTCGATTTTATCCGGAAAACCCGAGGTGAAAATTATGATCCGGGATATTAAGCCACCCTCTCGGCAGCGCACTACTCCACCCCAACCCCCACACGCATTTGTAAACGTCGAGGCGCCCAGATGGCGCGCTTCATCACGAAACGGTCACCCGCTAAATTATACCCTCAAATCGCCACGAGAAGGACATTTAGCGGCTGCATTTCTGGACGTATACTATACAGAACTAGTACTGTCTATAGACATGATGTATGTCTATAGACGGTACTAGTATACGTCCCGAAATTTAGCCGCTAAATGTTCTTCTCGTGGCGATTTGAAGGTATAATTTAGCGGGTGGCCTTTTCGTAATGAAACGCGACATCTGGGCGCCTTTGATCAATGGATCTTTGCGTGCACGTCATAGATAGCTTAACTTAGACAACAACAATATCATGCGTTTATTCTCACTCTACGGTAAGTTGATTATTCGTATTGAATTATTCGTATGTCATCCAAGGCGAGAAAATTCGGTTTTCAGCAATGAAACACAAGCGAAGATTCATTGATCAAACCATACCTATTGCACCTGCAACAAGTGAGGTTGTCTCAAGTTTAACAACTTTTCTCACTTATGACTTTTGCAATATCGATCAGGACAGGCCGTGGAATAAATTACGTAATGTAATATATATTTAGTACTTTATCTAGTCAAAACAGGGTCATGTTTGGCGTTCGGTCGAGTGTAATTAATTATGTGTAGTTAAGCCGTAATCCCTCTTTGTTTGTACTCATAATTTCATTTCGCCCAACAAACACACGAAACTCTCTCGCAATGTTTATTTTCGGTTTTGCTGCGAATGGTTAAAATGCGGGCGTAATTCACTTTGTTAATAAAGCATAGCGATTCGTCGCAATAAAAATATTTTCGTAAGATCGTATAAGTTCCCGGCGCATTCACCATAAGCTCAAACTAGTAAATGAGCTCGTGTTGTAAAGATTAGTATAAACTAGCTCGTTCGCTAAGGGTTAAATTTATAATTATTAACCCTTTCGGCCCTGGTGGTGGCAATTGCCACCGCAACATTTACATATCTCTACTTACTATGACAATCCATAATTTTGCTGTTTATCACTAGATGTCACTTCAACAAAGCCTCACTAATTAATTCCTATACTAATTAATCAAATCAGTTCAAATTTGGTATTTATGATCTTAGGAAGCTTCTCATCAATAATAATTAACAAAACATTTTTTTTTCAAATTTAAAAATCCAGGGCTGAAAGGGTTAAGTTTTCAATTGAAATTTTGATTATTTTTTTTACTTTGGCAGGTGCCCTTCAGTCACATCAGTATTTGTACTTGGCTAATTGAAATTTTGAGTTCAACTGAATAAAAAAAAAAAACTACATTTTACCAATACCAATTTTGGTTTATCCGTTCTGGCAGCCGATATGATTTTGTTTAGTTGTGCAGTTAATCATGTTGCACAAAGTGTAAGAATACATTTTAAAATTAAAACACGAACGGTGCACCCGGCGAACGTGGGTCCGTGGCGATTGTTAAACAGGCTGTGAAATTTGAAATTTTCGACTAAAATTAGCGCCCGACCGTAAAGTACGGTGAGTCGGCTGCAACCCGGAAACAAGTTAATTATCTGCCCGTGAGCACTCCACTGCATTTTTCAAAAAGCGGGCAACACAACGGCACGCCGCGCGAGGGTGATAAATCACCCCCCGGCGGCGAAAATGGAATTTTTCCTCCGACTTACCCCGAAAACTCGTCAGAACTAACTGAACTCTTAATTGGTAATTGGGAGATCGTTAATTACTGATAATTAGTTTCTCCATGTACGATTCTTTAAAATTGACACCGACATAAATTAAATCGTTAGTTCCAAGATGTTTACTTGTGTATATTTTCTTGTTTTTGTCAAAAATTAAAAATCTCTGATTATAACTTAATCCGACTAATTGAGGAGCACGGATTTGCAAACCGCGTTCAATTTGGAGTTTTCGTTTGGCCGCTACGGCCGATCAAAGTCTGAAAAATCAATTATTTTCGTAAATTTTCCAAAAAGTTCACTGTGACTGACTAATTTTTTTGCTTTTGAAGATGGCTGAAATTTTTTAACGGCTATCAATTTCTCTCGTTTTTCTGATGAAAATAAAGTCAACTTCAATAGTCTACGATGATTATTAAGAAAGTTGCATTTTTTAACAATTTTCCAAGAGGTTTACTCATGTCTTTTTTTCGTGTTTTTGTCAAAAATTGAAAATATCTAATCCGACTAAATAACGTACGAGGAGCTTAGATTTGCAAACCGCGTTCAATTTGGAGTTTTCGTTTGGCCGCTACGGCCGATCAAAGTCTGAAAAATCAATTATTTCTTTTAATTTTCCAAAAAGTTCACCGTGACTGACTAATTTTTTTGCTATTGAAGATGGCTGAAATTTTTTAACGGCAATCAATTTCTCTCGTTTTTCTGATGAAAATAAAGTCAACTTCAATAGTCTACGATGATTATTAAGAAAGTTGCATTTTTTAAGAATTTTCCAAGAGGTTTACTCATGTCTTTTTTTCGTGTTTTTGTCAAAAATTGAAAATCTCTAATCCGACTAAATAACGTACGAGGAGCTTAGATTTGCAAACCGCGTTCAATTTGGAGTTTTCGTTTGGCCGCTACGGCCGATCAAAGTCTGAAAAATCAATTATTACTTTTAATTTTCCAAAAAGTTCACTGTGACTGACTAATTTTTTTGCTATTGAAGATAGCTGAAATTTTTTAACGGCAATCAATTTCTCTCGTTTTTCTGATGAAAATAAAGTCAACTTCAATAGTCTACGATGATTATTAAGAAAGTTGCATTTTTTAACAATTTTCCAAGGGGTTTACTCATGTCTTTTTTTCGGGTTTTTGTCAAAAATTGAAAATCTCTAATCAGACTAAATAACGTACGAGGAGCTTAGATTTGCAAACCGCGTTCAATTTGGAGTTTTCGTTTGGCCGCTACGGCCGATCAAAATCTGAAAAATCAATTATTTCTTTTAATTTTCCAAAAAGTTCACTGTGACTGACTAATTTTTTTGCTATTGAAGATGGCTGAAATTTTTTAACGGCAATCAATTTCTCTCGTTTTTCTGATGAAAATAAAGTCAACTTCAATAGTCTACGATGATTATTAAGAAAGTTGCATTTTTTAACAATTTTCCAAGGGGTTTACTCATGTCTTTTTTTCGTGTTTTTGTCAAAAATTGAAAATCTCTAATCCGACTAAATAACGTACGAGGAGCTTAGATTTGCAAACCGCGTTCAATTTGGAGTTTTCGTTTGGCCGCTACGGCCGATCAAAGTCCGAAAAATCAATTATTTCTTTTAATTTTCCAAAAAGTTCACTGTGACTGACTAATTTTTTTGCTATTGAAGATAGCTGAAATTTTTTAACGGCAATCAATTTCTCTCGTTTTTCTGATGAAAATAAAGTCAACTTCAAGAGTCTACGATGATTATTAAGAAAGTTGCATTTTTTAACAATTTTCCAAGGGGTTTACTCATGTCTCTTTTTCGTGTTTTTGTCAAAAATTGAAAATCTCTAATCCGACTAATTGTCGTACGAGGAGCTTAGATTTGCAAACCGCGTTCAGTTTGGAGTTTTCGTTTGGCCGCTACGGCCGATCAAAGTCTGAAAAATCAATTATTTCTTTTAATTTTCCAAAAAGTTCACTGTGACTGACTAATTTTTTTGCTATTGAAGATAGCTGAAATTTTTTAACGGCAATCAATTTCTCTCGTTTTTCTGATGAAAATAAAGTCAACTTCAATAGTCTACGATGATTATTAAGAAAGTTGCATTTTTTAACAATTTTCCAAGGGGTTTACTCATGTGTTTTTTTCGTGTTTTTGTCAAAAATTGAAAATCTTCAATCCGACTAAATAACGTACGAGGAGCTTAGATTTGCAAACCGCGTTCAATTTGGAGTTTTCGTTTGGCCGCTACGGCCGATCAAAGTCTGAAAAATCAATTATTTCTTTTAATTTTCCAAAAAGTTCACTGTGACTGACTAATTTTTTTGCTATTGAAGATAGCTGAAATTTTTTAACGGCAATCAATTTCTCTCGTTTTTCTGATGAAAATAAAGTCAACTTCAATAGTCTACGATGATTATTAAGAAAGTTGCATTTTTTAACAATTTTCCAAGGGGTTTACTCATGTCTCTTTTTCGTGTTTTTGTCAAAAATTGAAAATCTCTAATCCGACTAATTGTCGTACGAGGAGCTTAGATTTGCAAACCGCGTTCAGTTTGGAGTTTTCGTTTGGCCGCTACGGCCGATCAAAGTCTGAAAAATCAATTATTTCTTTTAATTTTCCAAAAAGTTCACTGTGACTGACTAATTTTTTTGCTATTGAAGATAGCTGAAATTTTTTAACGGCAATCAATTTCTCTCGTTTTTCTGATGAAAATAAAGTCAACTTCAATAGTCTACGATGATTATTAAGAAAGTTGCATTTTTTAACAATTTTCCAAGGGGTTTACTCATGTCTTTTTTTCGTGTTTTTGTCAAAAATTGAAAATCTCTAATCCGACTAAATAACGTACGAGGAGCTTAGATTTGCAAACCGCGTTCAATTTGGAGTTTTCGTTTGGCCGCTACGGCCGATCAAAGTCCGAAAAATCAATTATTTCTTTTAATTTTCCAAAAAGTTCACTGTGACTGACTAATTTTTTTGCTATTGAAGATAGCTGAAATTTTTTAACGGCAATCAATTTCTCTCGTTTTTCTGATGAAAATAAAGTCAACTTCAAGAGTCTACGATGATTATTAAGAAAGTTGCATTTTTTAACAATTTTCCAAGGGGTTTACTCATGTCTCTTTTTCGTGTTTTTGTCAAAAATTGAAAATCTCTAATCCGACTAATTGTCGTACGAGGAGCTTAGATTTGCAAACCGCGTTCAGTTTGGAGTTTTCGTTTGGCCGCTACGGCCGATCAAAGTCTGAAAAATCAATTATTTCTTTTAATTTTCCAAAAAGTTCACTGTGACTGACTAATTTTTTTGCTATTGAAGATAGCTGAAATTTTTTAACGGCAATCAATTTCTCTCGTTTTTCTGATGAAAATAAAGTCAACTTCAATAGTCTACGATGATTATTAAGAAAGTTGCATTTTTTAACAATTTTTCAAGGGGTTTACTCATGTCTTTTTTTCGTGTTTTTGTCAAAAATTGAAAATCTGTAATCCGACTAAATAACGTACGAGGAGCTTAGATTTGCAAACCGCGTTCAATTTGGAATTTTCGTTTGGCCGCTACGGCCGATCAAAGTCTGAAAAATCAATTATTTCTTTTAATTTTCCAAAAAGTTCACCGTGACTGACTAATTTTTTTGCTATTGAAGATAGCTGAAATTTTTTAACGGCAATCAATTTCTCTCGTTTTTCTGATGAAAATAAAGTCAACTTCAATAGTCTACGATGATTATTAAGAAAGTTGCATTTTTTAACAATTTTCCAAGGGGTTTACTCATGTGTTTTTTTCGTGTTTTTGTCAAAAATTGAAAATCTCTAATCCGACTAATTGACGTACGAGGAGCTTAGATTTGCAAACCGCGTTCAATTTGGAGTTTTCGTTTGGCCGCTACGGCCGATCAAAGTCTGAAAAATCAATTATTTCTTTTAATTTTCCAAAAAGTTCACTGTGACTGACTATTTTTTTTGCTATTGAAGATAGCTGAAATTTTTTAACGGCAATCAATTTCTCTCGTTTTTCTGATGAAAATAAAGTCAACTTCAATAGTCTACGATGATTATTAAGAAAGTTGCATTTTTTAACAATTTTCCAAGGGGTTTACTCATGTCTTTTTTTCGTGTTTTTGTCAAAAATTGAAAATCTCTAATCCGACTAAATAACGTACGAGGAGCTTAGATTTGCAAACCGCGTTCAATTTGGAGTTTTCGTTTGGCCGCTACGGCCGATCAAAGTCTGAAAAATCAATTATTTCTTTTAATTTTCCAAAAAGTTCACTGTGACTGACTAATTTTTTTGCTATTGAAGATAGCTGAAATTTTTTAACGGCAATCAATTTCTCTCGTTTTTCTGATGAAAATAAAGTCAACTTCAATAGTCTACGATGATTATTAAGAAAGTTGCATTTTTTAACAATTTTCCAAGGGGTTTACTCATGTCTTTTTTTCGTGTTTTTGTCAAAAATTGAAAATCTCTGATCCGACTAAATAACGTACGAGGAGCTTAGATTTGCAAACCGCGTTCAATTTGGAGTTTTCGTTTGGCCGCTACGGCCGATCAAAGTCTGAAAAATCAATTATTTCTTTTAATTTTCCAAAAAGTTCACTGTGACTGACTAATTTTTTTGCTATTGAAGATAGCTGAAATTTTTTAACGGCAATCAATTTCTCTCGTTTTTCTGATGAAAATAAAGTCAACTTCAATAGTCTACGATGATTATTAAGAAAGTTGCATTTTTTAACAATTTTCCAAGGGGTTTACTCATGTCTTTTTTTCGTGTTTTTGTCAAAAATTGAAAATCTCTGATCCGACTAAATAACGTACGAGGAGCTTAGATTTGCAAACCGCGTTCAATTTGGAGTTTTCGTTTGGCCGCTACGGCCGATCAAAGTCTGAAAAATCAATTATTTCTTTTAATTTTCCAAAAAGTTCACTGTGACTGACTAATTTTTTTGCTATTGAAGATAGCTGAAATTTTTTAACGGCAATCAATTTCTCTCGTTTTTCTGATGAAAATAAAGTCAACTTCAATAGTCTACGATGATTATTAAGAAAGTTGCATTTTTTAACAATTTTCCAAGGGGTTTACTCATGTCTTTTTTTCGTGTTTTTGTCAAAAATTGAAAATCTCTGATCCGACTAAATAACGTACGAGGAGCTTAGATTTGCAAACCGCGTTCAATTTGGAGTTTTCGTTTGGCCGCTACGGCCGATCAAAGTCTGAAAAATCAATTATTTCTTTTAATTTTCCAAAAAGTTCACTGTGACTGACTAATTTTTTTGCTATTGAAGATAGCTGAAATTTTTTAACGGCAATCAATTTCTCTCGTTTTTCTGATGAAAATAAAGTCAACTTCAATAGTCTACGATGATTATTAAGAAAGTTGCATTTTTTAACAATTTTCCAAGGGGTTTACTCATGTCTTTTTTTCGTGTTTTTGTCAAAAATTGAAAATCTCTGATCCGACTAAATAACGTACGAGGAGCTTAGATTTGCAAACCGCGTTCAATTTGGAGTTTTCGTTTGGCCGCTACGGCCGATCAAAGTCTGAAAAATCAATTATTTCTTTTAATTTTCCAAAAAGTTCACTGTGACTGACTAATTTTTTTGCTATTGAAGATAGCTGAAATTTTTTAACGGCTATCAATTTCTCTCGTTTTTCTGATGAAAATAAAGTCAACTTCAATAGTCTACGATGATTATTAAGAAAGTTGCATTTTTTAACAATTTTCCAAGGGGTTTACTCATGTCTTTTTTTCGTGTTTTTGTCAAAAATTGAAAATCTCTGATCCGACTAAATAACGTACGAGGAGCTTAGATTTGCAAACCGCGTTCAATTTGGAGTTTTCGTTTGGCCGCTACGGCCGATCAAAGTCTGAAAAATCAATTATTTCTTTTAATTTTCCAAAAAGTTCACTGTGACTGACTAATTTTTTTGCTATTGAAGATAGCTGAAATTTTTTAACGGCAATCAATTTCTCTCGTTTTTCTGATGAAAATAAAGTCAACTTCAATAGTCTACGATGATTATTAAGAAAGTTGCATTTTTTAACAATTTTTCAAGGGGTTTACTCATGTCTTTTTTTCGTGTTTTTGTCAAAAATTGAAAATCTGTAATCCGACTAAATAACGTACGAGGAGCTTAGATTTGCAAACCGCGTTCAATTTGGAGTTTTCGTTTGGCCGCTACGGCCGATCAAAGTCTGAAAAATCAATTATTTCTTTTAATTTTCCAAAAAGTTCACCGTGACTGACTAATTTTTTTGCTATTGAAGATAGCTGAAATTTTTTAACGGCAATCAATTTCTCTCGTTTTTCTGATGAAAATAAAGTCAACTTCAATAGTCTACGATGATTATTAAGAAAGTTGCATTTTTTAACAATTTTCCAAGGGGTTTACTCATGTCTTTTTTTCGTGTTTTTGTCAAAAATTGAAAATCTCTAATCCGACTAAATAACGTACGAGGAGCTTAGATTTGCAAACCGCGTTCAATTTGGAGTTTTCGTTTGGCCGCTACGGCCGATCAAAGTCTGAAAAATCAATTATTTCTTTTAATTTTCCAAAAAGTTCACTGTGACTGACTAATTTTTTTGCTATTGAAGATAGCTGAAATTTTTTAACGGCAATCAATTTCTCTCGTTTTTCTGATGAAAATAAAGTCAACTTCAATAGTCTACGATGATTATTAAGAAAGTTGCATTTTTTAACAATTTTTCAAGGGGTTTACTCATGTCTTTTTTTCGTGTTTTTGTCAAAAATTGAAAATCTGTAATCCGACTAAATAACGTACGAGGAGCTTAGATTTGCAAACCGCGTTCAATTTGGAGTTTTCGTTTGGCCGCTACGGCCGATCAAAGTCTGAAAAATCAATTATTTCTTTTAATTTTCCAAAAAGTTCACCGTGACTGACTAATTTTTTTGCTATTGAAGATAGCTGAAATTTTTTAACGGCAATCAATTTCTCTCGTTTTTCTGATGAAAATAAAGTCAACTTCAATAGTCTACGATGATTATTAAGAAAGTTGCATTTTTTAACAATTTTCCAAGGGGTTTACTCATGTGTTTTTTTCGTGTTTTTGTCAAAAATTGAAAATCTCTAATCCGACTAATTGACGTACGAGGAGCTTAGATTTGCAAACCGCGTTCAATTTGGAGTTTTCGTTTGGCCGCTACGGCCGATCAAAGTCTGAAAAATCAATTATTTCTTTTAATTTTCCAAAAAGTTCACTGTGACTGACTAATTTTTTTGCTATTGAAGATAGCTGAAATTTTTTAACGGCAATCAATTTCTCTCGTTTTTCTGATGAAAATAAAGTCAACTTCAATAGTCTACGATGATTATTAAGAAGTTGCATTTTTTAACAATTTTCCAAGGGGTTTACTCATGTCTTTTTTTCGTGTTTTTGTCAAAAATGAAAATCTCTAATCCGACTAAATAACGTACGAGGAGCTTAGATTTGCAAACCGCGTTCAATTTGGAGTTTTCGTTTGGCCGCTACGGCCGATCAAAGTCTGAAAAATCAATTATTTCTTTTAATTTTCCAAAAAGTTCACTGTGACTGACTAATTTTTTTGCTATTGAAGATAGCTGAAATTTTTTAACGGCAATCAATTTCTCTCGTTTTTCTGATGAAAATAAAGTCAACTTCAATAGTCTACGATGATTATTAAGAAAGTTGCATTTTTTAACAATTTTCCAAGGGGTTTACTCATGTCTTTTTTTCGTGTTTTTGTCAAAAATTGAAAATCTCTGATCCGACTAAATAACGTACGAGGAGCTTAGATTTGCAAACCGCGTTCAATTTGGAGTTTTCGTTTGGCCGCTACGGCCGATCAAAGTCTGAAAAATCAATTATTTCTTTTAATTTTCCAAAAAGTTCACTGTGACTGACTAATTTTTTTGCTATTGAAGATAGCTGAAATTTTTTAACGGCAATCAATTTCTCTCGTTTTTCTGATGAAAATAAAGTCAACTTCAATAGTCTACGATGATTATTAAGAAAGTTGCATTTTTTAACAATTTTTCAAGGGGTTTACTCATGTCTTTTTTTCGTGTTTTTGTCAAAAATTGAAAATCTGTAATCCGACTAAATAACGTACGAGGAGCTTAGATTTGCAAACCGCGTTCAATTTGGAGTTTTCGTTTGGCCGCTACGGCCGATCAAAGTCTGAAAAATCAATTATTTCTTTTAATTTTCCAAAAAGTTCACCGTGACTGACTAATTTTTTTGCTATTGAAGATAGCTGAAATTTTTTAACGGCAATCAATTTCTCTCGTTTTTCTGATGAAAATAAAGTCAACTTCAATAGTCTACGATGATTATTAAGAAAGTTGCATTTTTTAACAATTTTCCAAGGGGTTTACTCATGTCTTTTTTTCGTGTTTTTGTCAAAAATTGAAAATCTCTAATCCGACTAAATAACGTACGAGGAGCTTAGATTTGCAAACCGCGTTCAATTTGGAGTTTTCGTTTGGCCGCTACGGCCGATCAAAGTCTGAAAAATCAATTATTTCTTTTAATTTTCCAAAAAGTTCACTGTGACTGACTAATTTTTTTGCTATTGAAGATAGCTGAAATTTTTTAACGGCAATCAATTTCTCTCGTTTTTCTGATGAAAATAAAGTCAACTTCAATAGTCTACGATGATTATTAAGAAAGTTGCATTTTTTAACAATTTTTCAAGGGGTTTACTCATGTCTTTTTTTCGTGTTTTTGTCAAAAATTGAAAATCTGTAATCCGACTAAATAACGTACGAGGAGCTTAGATTTGCAAACCGCGTTCAATTTGGAGTTTTCGTTTGGCCGCTACGGCCGATCAAAGTCTGAAAAATCAATTATTTCTTTTAATTTTCCAAAAAGTTCACCGTGACTGACTAATTTTTTTGCTATTGAAGATAGCTGAAATTTTTTAACGGCAATCAATTTCTCTCGTTTTTCTGATGAAAATAAAGTCAACTTCAATAGTCTACGATGATTATTAAGAAAGTTGCATTTTTTAACAATTTTCCAAGGGGTTTACTCATGTCTTTTTTTCGTGTTTTTGTCAAAAATTGAAAATCTCTAATCCGACTAATTGACGTACGAGGAGCTTAGATTTGCAAACCGCGTTCAATTTGGAGTTTTCGTTTGGCCGCTACGGCCGATCAAAGTCTGAAAAATCAATTATTTCTTTTAATTTTCCAAAAAGTTCACTGTGACTGACTAATTTTTTTGCTATTGAAGATAGCTGAAATTTTTTAACGGCAATCAATTTCTCTCGTTTTTCTGATGAAAATAAAGTCAACTTCAATAGTCTACGATGATTATTAAGAAAGTTGCATTTTTTAACAATTTTCCAAGGGGTTTACTCATGTCTTTTTTTCGTGTTTTTGTCAAAAATTGAAAATCTCTAATCCGACTAAATAACGTACGAGGAGCTTAGATTTGCAAACCGCGTTCAATTTGGAGTTTTCGTTTGGCCGCTACGGCCGATCAAAGTCTGAAAAATCAATTATTTCTTTTAATTTTCCAAAAAGTTCACTGTGACTGACTAATTTTTTTGCTATTGAAGATAGCTGAAATTTTTTAACGGCAATCAATTTCTCTCGTTTTTCTGATGAAAATAAAGTCAACTTCAATAGTCTACGATGATTATTAAGAAAGTTGCATTTTTTAACAATTTTCCAAGGGGTTTCCATGTCTTTTTTTCGTGTTTTTGTCAAAAATTGAAAATCTCTGATCCGACTAAATAACGTACGAGGAGCTTAGATTTGCAAACCGCGTTCAATTTGGAGTTTTCGTTTGGCCGCTACGGCCGATCAAAGTCTGAAAAATCAATTATTTCTTTTAATTTTCCAAAAAGTTCACTGTGACTGACTAATTTTTTTGCTATTGAAGATAGCTGAAATTTTTTAACGGCAATCAATTTCTCTCGTTTTTCTGATGAAAATAAAGTCAACTTCAATAGTCTACGATGATTATTAAGAAAGTTGCATTTTTTAACAATTTTCCAAGGGGTTTACTCATGTCTTTTTTTCGTGTTTTTGTCAAAAATTGAAAATCTCTAATCCGACTAAATAACGTACGAGGAGCTTAGATTTGCAAACCGCGTTCAATTTGGAGTTTTCGTTTGGCCGCTACGACCGATCAAAGTCTGAAAAATCAGTTATTTCTTTTAATTTTCCAAAAAGTTCACTGTGACTGACTAATTTTTTTGCTATTGAAGATAGCTGAAATTTTTTAACGGCAATCAATTTCTCTCGTTTTTCTGATGAAAATAAAGTCAACTTCAATAGTCTACGATGATTATTAAGAAAGTTGCATTTTTTAACAATTTTCCAAGGGGTTTACTCATGTCTTTTTTTCGTGTTTTTGTCAAAAATTGAAAATCTCTGATCCGACTAAATAACGTACGAGGAGCTTAGATTTGCAAACCGCGTTCAATTTGGAGTTTTCGTTTGGCCGCTACGGCCGATCAAAGTCTGAAAAATCAATTATTTCTTTTAATTTTCCAAAAAGTTCACTGTGACTGACTAATTTTTTTGCTATTGAAGATAGCTGAAATTTTTTAACGGCAATCAATTTCTCTCGTTTTTCTGATGAAAATAAAGTCAACTTCAATAGTCTACGATGATTATTAAGAAAGTTGCATTTTTTAACAATTTTCCAAGGGGTTTACTCATGTCTTTTTTTCGTGTTTTTGTCAAAAATTGAAAATCTCTGATCCGACTAAATAACGTACGAGGAGCTTAGATTTGCAAACCGCGTTCAATTTGGAGTTTTCGTTTGGCCGCTACGGCCGATCAAAGTCTGAAAAATCAATTATTTCTTTTAATTTTCCAAAAAGTTCACTGTGACTGACTAATTTTTTTGCTATTGAAGATAGCTGAAATTTTTTAACGGCAATCAATTTCTCTCGTTTTTCTGATGAAAATAAAGTCAACTTCAATAGTCTACGATGATTATTAAGAAAGTTGCATTTTTTAACAATTTTCCAAGGGGTTTACTCATGTCTTTTTTTCGTGTTTTTGTCAAAAATTGAAAATCTCTAATCCGACTAAATAACGTACGAGGAGCTTAGATTTGCAAACCGCGTTCAATTTGGAGTTTTCGTTTGGCCGCTACGGCCGATCAAAGTCTGAAAAATCAATTATTTCTTTTAATTTTCCAAAAAGTTCACTGTGACTGACTAATTTTTTTGCTATTGAAGATAGCTGAAATTTTTTAACGGCAATCAATTTCTCTCGTTTTTCTGATGAAAATAAAGTCAACTTCAATAGTCTACGATGATTATTAAGAAAGTTGCATTTTTTAACAATTTTCCAAGGGGTTTCCATGTCTTTTTTTCGTGTTTTTGTCAAAAATTGAAAATCTCTGATCCGACTAAATAACGTACGAGGAGCTTAGATTTGCAAACCGCGTTCAATTTGGAGTTTTCGTTTGGCCGCTACGGCCGATCAAAGTCTGAAAAATCAATTATTTCTTTTAATTTTCCAAAAAGTTCACTGTGACTGACTAATTTTTTTGCTATTGAAGATAGCTGAAATTTTTTAACGGCAATCAATTTCTCTCGTTTTTCTGATGAAAATAAAGTCAACTTCAATAGTCTACGATGATTATTAAGAAAGTTGCATTTTTTAACAATTTTCCAAGGGGTTTACTCATGTCTTTTTTTCGTGTTTTTGTCAAAAATTGAAAATCTCTAATCCGACTAAATAACGTACGAGGAGCTTAGATTTGCAAACCGCGTTCAATTTGGAGTTTTCGTTTGGCCGCTACGACCGATCAAAGTCTGAAAAATCAATTATTTCTTTTAATTTTCCAAAAAGTTCACTGTGACTGACTAATTTTTTTGCTATTGAAGATAGCTGAAATTTTTTAACGGCAATCAATTTCTCTCGTTTTTCTGATGAAAATAAAGTCAACTTCAATAGTCTACGATGATTATTAAGAAAGTTGCATTTTTTAACAATTTTCCAAGGGGTTTCCATGTCTTTTTTTCGTGTTTTTGTCAAAAATTGAAAATCTCTGATCCGACTAAATAACGTACGAGGAGCTTAGATTTGCAAACCGCGTTCAATTTGGAGTTTTCGTTTGGCCGCTACGGCCGATCAAAGTCTGAAAAATCAATTATTTCTTTTAATTTTCCAAAAAGTTCACTGTGACTGACTAATTTTTTTGCTATTGAAGATAGCTGAAATTTTTTAACGGCAATCAATTTCTCTCGTTTTTCTGATGAAAATAAAGTCAACTTCAATAGTCTACGATGATTATTAAGAAAGTTGCATTTTTTAACAATTTTCCAAGGGGTTTACTCATGTCTTTTTTTCGTGTTTTTGTCAAAAATTGAAAATCTCTAATCCGACTAAATAACGTACGAGGAGCTTAGATTTGCAAACCGCGTTCAATTTGGAGTTTTCGTTTGGCCGCTACGGCCGATCAAAGTCTGAAAAATCAATTATTTCTTTTAATTTTCCAAAAAGTTCACTGTGACTGACTAATTTTTTTGCTATTGAAGATAGCTGAAATTTTTTAACGGCAATCAATTTCTCTCGTTTTTCTGATGAAAATAAAGTCAACTTCAATAGTCTACGATGATTATTAAGAAAGTTGCATTTTTTAACAATTTTCCAAGGGGTTTACTCATGTCTTTTTTTCGTGTTTTTGTCAAAAATTGAAAATCTCTGATCCGACTAAATAACGTACGAGGAGCTTAGATTTGCAAACCGCGTTCAATTTGGAGTTTTCGTTTGGCCGCTACGGCCGATCAAAGTCTGAAAAATCAATTATTTCTTTTAATTTTCCAAAAAGTTCACTGTGACTGACTAATTTTTTTGCTATTGAAGATAGCTGAAATTTTTTAACGGCAATCAATTTCTCTCGTTTTTCTGATGAAAATAAAGTCAACTTCAATAGTCTACGATGATTATTAAGAAAGTTGCATTTTTTAACAATTTTCCAAGGGGTTTACTCATGTGTTTTTTTCGTGTTTTTGTCAAAAATTGAAAATCTCTAATCCGACTAATTGACGTACGAGGAGCTTAGATTTGCAAACCGCGTTCAATTTGGAGTTTTCGTTTGGCCGCTACGGCCGATCAAAGTCTGAAAAATCAATTATTTCTTTTAATTTTCCAAAAAGTTCACTGTGACTGACTAATTTTTTTGCTATTGAAGATAGCTGAAATTTTTTAACGGCAATCAATTTCTCTCGTTTTTCTGATGAAAATAAAGTCAACTTCAATAGTCTAAGATGATTATTAAGAAAGTTGCATTTTTTAACAATTTTCCAAGGGGTTTACTCATGTCTTTTTTTCGTGTTTTTGTCAAAAATTGAAAATCTCTAATCCGACTAAATAACGTACGAGGAGCTTAGATTTGCAAACCGCGTTCAATTTGGAGTTTTCGTTTGGCCGCTACGGCCGATCAAAGTCTGAAAAATCAATTATTTCTTTTAATTTTCCAAAAAGTTCACTGTGACTGACTAATTTTTTTGCTATTGAAGATAGCTGAAATTTTTTAACGGCAATCAATTTCTCTCGTTTTTCTGATGAAAATAAAGTCAACTTCAATAGTCTACGATGATTATTAAGAAAGTTGCATTTTTTAACAATTTTCCAAGGGGTTTACTCATGTCTTTTTTTCGTGTTTTTGTCAAAAATTGAAAATCTCTGATCCGACTAAATAACGTACGAGGAGCTTAGATTTGCAAACCGCGTTCAATTTGGAGTTTTCGTTTGGCCGCTACGGCCGATCAAAGTCTGAAAAATCAATTATTACTTTTAATTTTCCAAAAAGTTCACTGTGACTGACTAATTTTTTTGCTATTGAAGATAGCTGAAATTTTTTAACGGCAATCAATTTCTCTCGTTTTTCTGATGAAAATAAAGTCAACTTCAATAGTCTACGATGATTATTAAGAAAGTTGCATTTTTTAACAATTTTCCAAGGGGTTTACTCATGTCTTTTTTTCGGGTTTTTGTCAAAAATTGAAAATCTCTAATCCGACTAATTGACGTACGAGGAGCTTAGATTTGCAAACCGCGTTCAATTTGGAGTTTTCGTTTGGCCGCTACGGCCGATCAAAGTCTGAAAAATCAATTATTTCTTTTAATTTTCCAAAAAGTTCACCGTGACTGACTAATTTTTTTGCTATTGAAGATAGCTGAAATTTTTTAACGGCAATCAATTTCTCTCGTTTTTCTGATGAAAATAAAGTCAACTTCAATAGTCTACGATGATTATTAAGAAAGTTGCATTTTTTAACAATTTTCCAAGGGGTTTACTCATGTCTTTTTTTCGTGTTTTTGTCAAAAATTGAAAATCTCTAATCCGACTAATTGACGTACGAGGAGCTTAGATTTGCAAACCGCGTTCAATTTGGAGTTTTCGTTTGGCCGCTACGGCCGATCAAAGTCTGAAAAATCAATTATTTCTTTTAATTTTCCAAAAAGTTCACTGTGACTGACTAATTTTTTTGCTATTGAAGATAGCTGAAATTTTTTAACGGCAATCAATTTCTCTCGTTTTTCTGATGAAAATAAAGTCAACTTCAATAGTCTACGATGATTATTAAGAAAGTTGCATTTTTTAACAATTTTCCAAGGGGTTTACTCATGTCTTTTTTTCGTGTTTTTGTCAAAAATTGAAAATCTCTGATCCGACTAAATAACGTACGAGGAGCTTAGATTTGCAAACCGCGTTCAATTTGGAGTTTTCGTTTGGCCGCTACGGCCGATCAAAGTCTGAAAAATCAATTATTTCTTTTAATTTTCCAAAAAGTTCACTGTGACTGACTAATTTTTTTGCTATTGAAGATAGCTGAAATTTTTTAACGGCAATCAATTTCTCTCGTTTTTCTGATGAAAATAAAGTCAACTTCAATAGTCTACGATGATTATTAAGAAAGTTGCATTTTTTAACAATTTTTCAAGGGGTTTACTCATGTCTTTTTTTCGTGTTTTTGTCAAAAATTGAAAATCTCTAATCCGACTAAATAACGTACGAGGAGCTTAGATTTGCAAACCGCGTTCAATTTGGAGTTTTCGTTTGGCCGCTACGGCCGATCAAAGTCTGAAAAATCAATTATTTCTTTTAATTTTCCAAAAAGTTCACCGTGACTGACTAATTTTTTTGCTATTGAAGATAGCTGAAATTTTTTAACAACAATCAATTTCTCTCGTTTTTCTGATGAAAATAAAGTCAACTTCAATAGTCTACGATGATTATTAAGAAAGTTGCATTTTTTAACAATTTTCCAAGGGGTTTACTCATGTCTTTTTTTCGTGTTTTTGTCAAAAATTGAAAATCTCTAATCCGACTAATTGACGTACGAGGAGCTTAGATTTGCAAACCGCGTTCAATTTGGAGTTTTCGTTTGGCCGCTACGGCCGATCAAAGTCTGAAAAATCAATTATTTCTTTTAATTTTCCAAAAAGTTCACCGTGACTGACTAATTTTTTTGCTTATTGAAGATAGCTGAAATTTTTTAACGGCAATCAATTTCTCTCGTTTTTCTGATGAAAATAAAGTCAACTTCAATAGTCTACGATGATTATTAAGAAAGTAGCATTTTTTAACAATTTTTCAAGGGGTTTACTCATGTCTTTTTTTCGTGTTTTTGTCAAAAATTGAAAATCTCCTATCCGACTAAATAACGTACGAGGAGCTTAGATTTGCAAACCGCGTTCAATTTGGAGTTTTCGTTTGGCCGCTACGACCGATCAAAGTCTGAAAAATCAATTATTTCTTTTAATTTTCCAAAAAGTTCACTGTGACTGACTAATTTTTTTGCTATTGAAGATAGCTGAAATTTTTTAACGGCAATCAATTTCTCTCGTTTTTCTGATGAAAATAAAGTCAACTTCAAGAGTCTACGATGATTATTAAGAAAGTTGCATTTTTTAACAATTTTCCAAGGGGTTTACTCATGTCTTTTTTTCGTGTTTTTGTCAAAAATTGAAAATCTCCTATCCGACTAAATAACGTACGAGGAGCTTAGATTTGCAAACCGCGTTCAATTTGGAGTTTTCGTTTGGCCGCTACGGCCGATCAAAGTCTGAAAAATCAATTATTTCTTTTAATTTTCCAAAAAGTTCACTGTGACTGACTAATTTTTTTGTTATTGAAGATAGCTGAAATTTTTTAACGGCAATCAATTTCTCTCGTTTTTCTGATGAAAATAAAGTCAACTTCAATAGTCTACGATGATTATTAAGAAAGTAGCATTTTTTAACAATTTTTCAAGGGGTTTACTCATGTCTTTTTTTCGTGTTTTTGTCAAAAATTGAAAATCTCCTATCCGACTAAATAACGTACGAGGAGCTTAGATTTGCAAACCGCGTTCAATTTGGAGTTTTCGTTTGGCCGCTACGGCCGATCAAAGTCTGAAAAATCAATTATTTCTTTTAATTTTCCAAAAAGTTCACTGTGACTGACTAATTTTTTTGCTATTGAAGATAGCTGAAATTTTTTAACGGCAATCAATTTCTCTCGTTTTTCTGATGAAAATAAAGTCAACTTCAATAGTCTACGATGATTATTAAGAAAGTTGCATTTTTTAACAATTTTTCAAGGGGTTTACTCATGTCTTTTTTTCGTGTTTTTGTCAAAAATTGAAAATCTCCTATCCGACTAAATAACGTACGAGGAGCTTAGATTTGCAAACCGCGTTCAATTTGGAGTTTTCGTTTGGCCGCTACGGCCGATCAAAGTCTGAAAAATCAATTATTTCTTTTAATTTTCCAAAAAGTTCACTGTGACTGACTAATTTTTTTGCTATTGAAGATGGCTGAAATTTTTTAACGGCAATCAATTTCTCTCGTTTTTCTGATGAAAATAAAGTCAACTTCAATAGTCTACGATGATTATTAAGAAAGTAGCATTTTTTAACAATTTTTCAAGGGGTTTACTCATGTCTTTTTTTCGTGTTTTTGTCAAAAATTGAAAATCTCTAATCCGACTAAATAACGTACGAGGAGCTTAGATTTGCAAACCGCGTTCAATTTGGAGTTTTCGTTTGGCCGCTACGACCGATCAAAGTCTGAAAAATCAGTTATTTCTTCTAATTTTCCAAAAAGTTCACTGTGACTGACTAATTTTTTTGCTATTGAAGATAGCTGAAATTTTTTAACGGCAATCAATTTCTCTCGTTTTTCTGATGAAAATAAAGTCAACTTCAATAGTCTACGATGATTATTAAGAAAGTAGCATTTTTTAACAATTTTTCAAGGGGTTTACTCATGTCTTTTTTTCGTGTTTTTGTCAAAAATTGAAAATCTCTAATCCGACTAAATAACGTACGAGGAGCTTAGATTTGCAAACCGCGTTCAATTTGGAGTTTTCGTTTGGCCGCTACGGCCGATCAAAGTCTGAAAAATCAATTATTTCTTTTAATTTTCCAAAAAGTTCACTGTGACTGACTAATTTTTTTGCTATTGAAGATAGCTGAAATTTTTTAACGGCAATCAATTTCTCTCGTTTTTCTGATGAAAATAAAGTCAACTTCAAGAGTCTACGATGATTATTAAGAAAGTTGCATTTTTTAACAATTTTCCAAGGGGTTTACTCATGTCTTTTTTTCGTGTTTTTGTCAAAAATTGAAAATCTCTAATCCGACTAAATAACGTACGAGGAGCTTAGATTTGCAAACCGCGTTCAATTTGGAGTTTTCGTTTGGCCGCTACGGCCGATCAAAGTCTGAAAAATCAATTATTTCTTTTAATTTTCCAAAAAGTTCACTGTGACTGACTAATTTTTTTGCTATTGAAGATAGCTGAAATTTTTTAACGGCAATCAATTTCTCTCATTTTTCTGATGAAAATAAAGTCAACTTCAATAGTCTACGATGATTATTAAGAAAGTTGCATTATTTAACAATTTTCCAAGGGGTTTACTCATGTCTTTTTTTCGTGTTTTTGTCAAAAATTGAAAATCTCCTATCCGACTAAATAACGTACGAGGAGCTTAGATTGCAAACCGCGTTCAATTTGGAGTTTTCGTTTGGCCGCTACGGCCGATCAAAGTCTGAAAAAATCAATTATTTCTTTTAATTTTTCCAAAAAGTTCACTGTGACTGACTAATTTTTTTTGCTATTGAAGATAGCTGAAATTTTTTAACGGCAATCAATTTCCCTCGTTTTTCTGATGAAAATAAAGTCAACTTCAATAGTCTACGATGATTATTAAGAAAGTTGCATTATTTAACAATTTTTCAAGGGGTTTACTCATGTCTTTTTTTCGTGTTTTTGTCAAAAATTGAAAATCTCGAATCCGACTAAATAACGTACGAGGAGCTTAGATTTGCAAACCGCGTTCAATTTGGAGTTTTCGTTTGGCCGCTACGGCCGATCAAAGTCTGAAAAATCAATTATTTCTTTTAATTTTCCAAAAAGTTCACTGTGACTGACTAATTTTTTTGCTATTGAAGATAGCTGAAATTTTTTAACGGCAATCAATTTCCCTCGTTTTTCTGATGAAAATAAAGTCAACTTCAATAGTCTACGATGATTATTAAGAAAGTTGCATTATTTAACAATTTTTCAAGGGGTTTACTCATGTCTTTTTTTCGTGTTTTTGTCAAAAATTGAAAATCTCCTATCCGACTAAATAACGTACGAGGAGCTTAGATTTGCAAACCGCGTTCAATTTGGAGTTTTCGTTTGGCCGCTACGGCCGATCAAAGTCTGAAAAATCAATTATTTCTTTTAATTTTCCAAAAAGTTCACTGTGACTGACTAATTTTTTTGCTATTGAAGATAGCTGAAATTTTTTAACGGCAATCAATTTCTCTCGTTTTTCTGATGAAAATAAAGTCAACTTCAAGAGTCTACGATGATTATTAAGAAAGTTGCATTTTTTAACAATTTTCCAAGGGGTTTACTCATGTCTTTTTTTCGTGTTTTTGTCAAAAATTGAAAATCTCTAATCCGACTAAATAACGTACGAGGAGCTTAGATTTGCAAACCGCGTTCAATTTGGAGTTTTCGTTTGGCCGCTACGACCGATCAAAGTCTGAAAAATCAGTTATTTCTTTTAATTTTCCAAAAAGTTCACTGTGACTGACTAATTTTTTTGCTATTGAAGTAAGCTGAAATTTTTTAACGGCAATCAATTTCTCTCGTTTTTCTGATGAAAATAAAGTCAACTTCAATAGTCTACGATGATTATTAAGAAAGTTGCATTTTTTAACAATTTTCCAAGGGGTTTACTCATGTCTTTTTTTCGGGTTTTTGTCAAAAATTGAAAATCTCCTATCCGACTAAATAACGTACGAGGAGCTTAGATTTGCAAACCGCGTTCAATTTGGAGTTTTCGTTTGGCCGCTACGGCCGATCAAAGTCTGAAAAATCAATTATTTCTTTTAATTTTCCAAAAAGTTCACTGTGACTGACTAATTTTTTTGCTATTGAAGATAGCTGAAATTTTTTAACGGCAATCAATTTCTCTCGTTTTTCTGATGAAAATAAAGTCAACTTCAAGAGTCTACGATGATTATTAAGAAAGTTGCATTTTTTAACAATTTTCCAAGGGGTTTACTCATGTCTTTTTTTCGTGTTTTTGTCAAAAATTGAAAATCTCGAATCCGACTAAATAACGTACGAGGAGCTTAGATTTGCAAACCGCGTTCAATTTGGAGTTTTCGTTTGGCCGCTACGGCCGATCAAAG
The DNA here is from genome assembly GCA_910593695.2 of Ocypus olens. Lineage (NCBI taxonomy): Eukaryota > Metazoa > Arthropoda > Insecta > Coleoptera > Staphylinidae > Ocypus > Ocypus olens. The sequence continues at coordinate 5,088,397 of OU343063.1, forward strand.
TCTGAAAAATCAATTATTTCTTTTAATTTTCCAAAAAGTTCACTGTGACTGACTAATTTTTTTGCTATTGAAGATAGCTGAAATTTTTTAACGGCAATCAATTTCTCTCGTTTTTCTGATGAAAATAAAGTCAACTTCAATAGTCTACGATGATTATTAAGAAAGTTGCATTTTTTAACAATTTTCCAAGGGGTTTACTCATGTCTTTTTTTCGTGTTTTTGTCAAAAATTGAAAATCTCCTATCCGACTAAATAACGTACGAGGAGCTTAGATTTGCAAACCGCGTTCAATTTGGAGTTTTCGTTTGGCCGCTACGGCCGATCAAAGTCTGAAAAATCAATTATTTCTTTTAATTTTCCAAAAAGTTCACTGTGACTGACTAATTTTTTTTGCTATTGAAGATAGCTGAAATTTTTTAACGGCAATCAATTTCTCTCGTTTTTCTGATGAAAATAAAGTCAACTTCAATAGTCTACGATGATTATTAAGAAAGTTGCATTTTTTAACAATTTTTCAAGGGGTTTACTCATGTCTTTTTTTCGTGTTTTTGTCAAAAATTGAAAATCTCCTATCCGACTAAATAACGTACGAGGAGCTTAGATTTGCAAACCGCGTTCAATTTGGAGTTTTCGTTTGGCCGCTACGACCGATCAAAGTCTGAAAAATCAATTATTTCTTTTAATTTTCCAAAAAGTTCACTGTGACTGACTAATTTTTTTGCTATTGAAGATGGCTGAAATTTTTTAACGGCAATCAATTTCTCTCGTTTTTCTGATGAAAATAAAGTCAACTTCAATAGTCTACGATGATTATTAAGAAAGTTGCATTTTTTAACAATTTTCCAAGGGGTTTACTCATGTCTTTTTTTCGTGTTTTTGTCAAAAATTGAAAATCTCTAATCCGACTAATTGACGTACGAGGAGCTTAGATTTGCAAACCGCGTTCAATTTGGAGTTTTCGTTTGGCCGCTACGGCCGATCAAAGTCTGAAAAATCAATTATTTCTTTTAATTTTCCAAAAAGTTCACTGTGACTGACTAATTTTTTTGCTATTGAAGATAGCTGAAATTTTTTAACGGCAATCAATTTCTCTCGTTTTTCTGATGAAAATAAAGTCAACTTCAATAGTCTACGATTATTATTAAGAAAGTTGCATTTTTTAACAATTTTCCTAGGGGTTTCCTCATGTGTTTTTTTCGTGTTTTTGTCAAAAATTGAAAATCTCTAATCCGACTAATTGACGTACGAGGAGCTTAGATTTGCAAACCGCGTTCAATTTGGAGTTTTCGTTTGGCCGCTACGGCCGATCAAAGTCTGAAAAATCAATTATTTCTTTTAATTTTCCAAAAAGTTCACTGTGACTGACTAATTTTTTTGCTATTGAAGATAGCTGAAATTTTTTAACGGCAATCAATTTCTCTCGTTTTTCTGATGAAAATAAAGTCAACTTCAAGAGTCTACGATGATTATTAGGAAAGTTGCATTTTTTAACAATTTTCCAAGGGGTTTACTCATGTCTTTTTTTCGTGTTTTTGTCAAAAATTGAAAATCTCTAATCCGACTAAATAACGTACGAGGAGCTTAGATTTGCAAACCGCGTTCAATTTGGAGTTTTCGTTTGGCCGCTACGACCGATCAAAGTCTGAAAAATCAGTTATTTCTTTTAATTTTCCAAAAAGTTCACTGTGACTGACTAATTTTTTTGCTATTGAAGTAAGCTGAAATTTTTTAACGGCAATCAATTTCTCTCGTTTTTCTGATGAAAATAAAGTCAACTTCAATAGTCTACGATTATTATTAAGAAAGTTGCATTTTTTAACAATTTTCCTAGGGGTTTCCTCATGTGTTTTTTTCGTGTTTTTGTCAAAAATTGAAAATCTCTAATCCGACTAAATAACGTACGAGGAGCTTAGATTTGCAAACCGCGTTCAATTTGGAGTTTTCGTTTGGCCGCTACGGCCGATCAAAGTCTGAAAAATCAATTATTTCTTTTAATTTTCCAAAAAGTTCACTGTGACTGACTAATTTTTTTGCTATTGAAGATAGCTGAAATTTTTTAACGGCAATCAATTTCTCTCGTTTTTCTGATGAAAATAAAGTCAACTTCAAGAGTCTACGATGATTATTAAGAAAGTTGCATTTTTTAACAATTTTCCAAGGGGTTTACTCATGTCTTTTTTTCGTGTTTTTGTCAAAAATTGAAAATCTCTAATCCGACTAAATAACGTACGAGGAGCTTAGATTTGCAAACCGCGTTCAATTTGGAGTTTTCGTTTGGCCGCTACGACCGATCAAAGTCTGAAAAATCAGTTATTTCTTTTAATTTTCCAAAAAGTTCACTGTGACTGACTAATTTTTTTGCTATTGAAGTAAGCTGAAATTTTTTAACGGCAATCAATTTCTCTCGTTTTTCTGATGAAAATAAAGTCAACTTCAATAGTCTACGATGATTATTAAGAAAGTTGCATTTTTTAACAATTTTCCAAGGGGTTTACTCATGTCTTTTTTTCGTGTTTTTGTCAAAAATTGAAAATCTCCTATCCGACTAAATAACGTACGAGGAGCTTAGATTTGCAAACCGCGTTCAATTTGGAGTTTTCGTTTGGCCGCTACGGCCGATCAAAGTCTGAAAAATCAATTATTTCTTTTAATTTTCCAAAAAGTTCACTGTGACTGACTAATTTTTTTGCTATTGAAGATAGCTGAAATTTTTTAACGGCAATCAATTTCTCTCGTTTTTCTGATGAAAATAAAGTCAACTTCAAGAGTCTACGATGATTATTAAGAAAGTTGCATTTTTTAACAATTTTCCAAGGGGTTTACTCATGTCTTTTTTTCGTGTTTTTGTCAAAAATTGAAAATCTCGAATCCGACTAAATAACGTACGAGGAGCTTAGATTTGCAAACCGCGTTCAATTTGGAGTTTTCGTTTGGCCGCTACGGCCGATCAAAGTCTGAAAAATCAATTATTTCTTTTAATTTTCCAAAAAGTTCACTGTGACTGACTAATTTTTTTGCTATTGAAGATAGCTGAAATTTTTTAACGGCAATCAATTTCTCTCGTTTTTCTGATGAAAATAAAGTCAACTTCAATAGTCTACGATGATTATTAAGAAAGTTGCATTTTTTAACAATTTTCCAAGGGGTTTACTCATGTCTTTTTTTCGTGTTTTTGTCAAAAATTGAAAATCTCGAATCCGACTAAATAACGTACGAGGAGCTTAGATTTGCAAACCGCGTTCAATTTGGAGTTTTCGTTTGGCCGCTACGGCCGATCAAAGTCTGAAAAATCAATTATTTCTTTTAATTTTCCAAAAAGTTCACTGTGACTGACTAATTTTTTTGCTATTGAAGATAGCTGAAATTTTTTAACGGCAATCAATTTCTCTCGTTTTTCTGATGAAAATAAAGTCAACTTCAATAGTCTACGATGATTATTAAGAAAGTTGCATTTTTTAACAATTTTCCAAGGGGTTTACTCATGTCTTTTTTTCGTGTTTTTGTCAAAAATTGAAAATCTCCTATCCGACTAAATAACGTACGAGGAGCTTAGATTTGCAAACCGCGTTCAATTTGGAGTTTTCGTTTGGCCGCTACGGCCGATCAAAGTCTGAAAAATCAATTATTTCTTTTAATTTTCCAAAAAGTTCACTGTGACTGACTAATTTTTTTTGCTATTGAAGATAGCTGAAATTTTTTAACGGCAATCAATTTCTCTCGTTTTTCTGATGAAAATAAAGTCAACTTCAATAGTCTACGATGATTATTAAGAAAGTTGCATTTTTTAACAATTTTTCAAGGGGTTTACTCATGTCTTTTTTTCGTGTTTTTGTCAAAAATTGAAAATCTCCTATCCGACTAAATAACGTACGAGGAGCTTAGATTTGCAAACCGCGTTCAATTTGGAGTTTTCGTTTGGCCGCTACGGCCGATCAAAGTCTGAAAAATCAATTATTTCTTTTAATTTTCCAAAAAGTTCACTGTGACTGACTAATTTTTTTGCTATTGAAGATGGCTGAAATTTTTTAACGGCAATCAATTTCTCTCGTTTTTCTGATGAAAATAAAGTCAACTTCAATAGTCTACGATGATTATTAAGAAAGTTGCATTTTTTAACAATTTTCCAAGGGGTTTACTCATGTCTTTTTTTCGTGTTTTTGTCAAAAATTGAAAATCTCTAATCCGACTAATTGACGTACGAGGAGCTTAGATTTGCAAACCGCGTTCAATTTGGAGTTTTCGTTTGGCCGCTACGGCCGATCAAAGTCTGAAAAATCAATTATTTCTTTTAATTTTCCAAAAAGTTCACTGTGACTGACTAATTTTTTTGCTATTGAAGATAGCTGAAATTTTTTAACGGCAATCAATTTCTCTCGTTTTTCTGATGAAAATAAAGTCAACTTCAATAGTCTACGATTATTATTAAGAAAGTTGCATTTTTTAACAATTTTCCTAGGGGTTTCCTCATGTGTTTTTTTCGTGTTTTTGTCAAAAATTGAAAATCTCTAATCCGACTAATTGACGTACGAGGAGCTTAGATTTGCAAACCGCGTTCAATTTGGAGTTTTCGTTTGGCCGCTACGGCCGATCAAAGTCTGAAAAATCAATTATTTCTTTTAATTTTCCAAAAAGTTCACTGTGACTGACTAATTTTTTTGCTATTGAAGATAGCTGAAATTTTTTAACGGCAATCAATTTCTCTCGTTTTTCTGATGAAAATAAAGTCAACTTCAATAGTCTACGATGATTATTAAGAAAGTTGCATTTTTTAACAATTTTCCAAGGGGTTTACTCATGTGTTTTTTTCGTGTTTTTGTCAAAAATTGAAAATCTCTAATCCGACTAAATAACGTACGAGGAGCTTAGATTTGCAAACCGCGTTCAATTTGGAGTTTTCGTTTGGCCGCAACGGCCGATCAAAGTCTGAAAAATCAATTATTTCTTTTAATTTTCCAAAAAGTTCACTGTGACTGACTAATTTTTTTGCTATTGAAGATAGCTGAAATTTTTTAACGGCAATCAATTTCTCTCGTTTTTCTGATGAAAATAAAGTCAACTTCAATAGTCTACGATGATTATTAAGAAAGTTGCATTTTTTAACAATTTTCCAAGGGGTTTACTCATGTCTTTTTTTCGTGTTTTTGTCAAAAATTGAAAATCTCTAATCCGACTAAATAACGTACGAGGAGCTTAGATTTGCAAACCGCGTTCAATTTGGAGTTTTCGTTCGGCCGCTACGGCCGATCAAAGTCTGAAAAATCAATTATTTCTTTTAATTTTCCAAAAAGTTCACTGTGACTGACTAATTTTTTTGCTATTGAAGATAGCTGAAATTTTTTAACGGCAATCAATTTCTCTCGTTTTTCTGATGAAAATAAAGTCAACTTCAATAGTCTACGATGATTATTAAGAAAGTAGCATTTTTTAACAATTTTTCAAGGGGTTTACTCATGTCTTTTTTTCGTGTTTTTGTCAAAAATTGAAAATCTCTAATCCGACTAATTGACGTACGAGGAGCTTAGATTTGCAAACCGCGTTCAATTTGGAGTTTTCGTTTGGCCGCTACGGCCGATCAAAGTCTGAAAAATCAATTATTTCTTTTAATTTTCCAAAAAGTTCACTGTGACTGACTAATTTTTTTGCTATTGAAGATAGCTGAAATTTTTTAACGGCAATCAATTTCTCTCGTTTTTCTGATGAAAATAAAGTCAACTTCAATAGTCTACGATGATTATTAAGAAAGTTGCATTTTTTAACAATTTTCCAAGGGGTTTACTCATGTCTTTTTTTCGTGTTTTTGTCAAAAATTGAAAATCTCTAATCCGACTAATTGACGTACGAGGAGCTTAGATTTGCAAACCGCGTTCAATTTGGAGTTTTCGTTTGGCCGCTACGGCCGATCAAAGTCTGAAAAATCAATTATTTCTTTTAATTTTCCAAAAAGTTCACTGTGACTGACTAATTTTGTTGCTATTGAAGATAGCTGAAATTTTTTAACGGCAATCAATTTCTCTCGTTTTTCTGATGAAAATAAAGTCAACTTCAAGAGTCTACGATGATTATTAAGAAAGTTGCATTTTTTAACAATTTTCCAAGGGGTTTACTCATGTCTTTTTTTCGTGTTTTTGTCAAAAATTGAAAATCTCCTATCCGACTAAATAACGTACGAGGAGCTTAGATTTGCAAACCGCGTTCAATTTGGAGTTTTCGTTTGGCCGCTACGGCCGATCAAAGTCTGAAAAATCAATTATTTCTTTTAATTTTCCAAAAAGTTCACTGTGACTGACTAATTTTTTTGCTATTGAAGATAGCTGAAATTTTTTAACGGCAATCAATTTCTCTCGTTTTTCTGATGAAAATAAAGTCAACTTCAATAGTCTACGATGATTATTAAGAAAGTAGCATTTTTTAACAATTTTTCAAGGGGTTTACTCATGTCTTTTTTTTGTGTTTTTGTCAAAAATTGAAAATCTCCTATCCGACTAAATAACGTACGAGGAGCTTAGATTTGCAAACCGCGTTCAATTTGGAGTTTTCGTTTGGCCGCTACGGCCGATCAAAGTCTGAAAAATCAATTATTTCTTTTAATTTTCCAAAAAGTTCACTGTGACTGACTAATTTTTTTGCTATTGAAGATAGCTGAAATTTTTTAACGGCAATCAATTTCTCTCGTTTTTCTGATGAAAATAAAGTCAACTTCAAGAGTCTACGATGATTATTAAGAAAGTTGCATTTTTTAACAATTTTCCAAGGGGTTTACTCATGTCTTTTTTTCGTGTTTTTGTCAAAAATTGAAAATCTCCTATCCGACTAAATAACGTACGAGGAGCTTAGATTTGCAAACCGCGTTCAATTTGGAGTTTTCGTTTGGCCGCTACGGCCGATCAAAGTCTGAAAAATCAATTATTTCTTTTAATTTTCCAAAAAGTTCACTGTGACTGACTAATTTTTTTGTTATTGAAGATAGCTGAAATTTTTTAACGGCAATCAATTTCTCTCGTTTTTCTGATGAAAATAAAGTCAATTTCAATAGTCTACGATGATTATTAAGAAAGTAGCATTTTTTAACAATTTTTCAAGGGGTTTACTCATGTCTTTTTTTCGTGTTTTTGTCAAAAATTGAAAATCTCCTATCCGACTAAATAACGTACGAGGAGCTTAGATTTGCAAACCGCGTTCAATTTGGAGTTTTCGTTTGGCCGCTACGGCCGATCAAAGTCTGAAAAATCAATTATTTCTTTTAATTTTCCAAAAAGTTCACTGTGACTGACTAATTTTTTTGCTATTGAAGATAGCTGAAATTTTTTAACGGCAATCAATTTCTCTCGTTTTTCTGATGAAAATAAAGTCAACTTCAAGAGTCTACGATGATTATTAAGAAAGTTGCATTTTTTAACAATTTTCCAAGGGGTTTACTCATGTCTTTTTTTCGTGTTTTTGTCAAAAATTGAAAATCTCCTATCCGACTAAATAACGTACGAGGAGCTTAGATTTGCAAACCGCGTTCAATTTGGAGTTTTCGTTTGGCTGCTACGGCCGATCAAAGTCTGAAAAATCAATTATTTCTTTTAATTTTCCAAAAAGTTCACTGTGACTGACTAATTTTTTTGCTATTGAAGATAGCTGAAATTTTTTAACGGCAATCAATTTCTCTCGTCTTTCTGATGAAAATAAAGTCAACTTCAAAAGTCTACGATGATTATTAAGAAAGTTGCATTTTTTAACCATTTTCCAAGGGGTTTACTCATGTCTTTTTTTCGTGTTTTTGTCAAAAATTGAAAATCTCCTATCCGACTAAATAACGTACGAGGAGCTTAGATTTGCAAACCGCGTTCAATTTGGAGTTTTCGTTTGGCCGCTACGGCCGATCAAAGTCTGAAAAATCAATTATTTCTGTTAATTTTCCAAAATCTTCACTATGACTGACTAATTTTTTTGCTATTGAAGATAGCTGAAATTTTTTAACGGCAATCAATTTCTCTCGTCTTTCTGATGAAAATAAAGTCAACTTCAAAAGTCTACGATGATTATTAAGAAAGTTGCATTTTTTAACCATTTTCCAAGGGGTTTACTCATGTCTTTTTTTCGTGTTTTTGTCAAAAATTGAAAATCTCTCATCCGACTAAGTAACGTACGAGGAGCTTAGATTTGCAAACCGCGTTCAATTTGGAGTTTTCGTTTGGCCGCTACGGCCGATCAAAGTCTGAAAAATCAATTATTTCTGTTAATTTTCCAAAATCTTCACTATGACTGACTAATTTTTTTGCTATTGAAGATAGCTGAAATTTTTTAACGGCAATCAATTTCTCTCGTCTTTCTGATGAAAATAAAGTCAACTTCAAAAGTCTACGATGATTATTAAGAAAGTTGCATTTTTTAACCATTTTCCAAGGGGTTTACTCATGTCTTTTTTTCGTGTTTTTGTCAAAAATTGAAAATCTCCTATCCGACTAAATAACGTACGAGGAGCTTAGATTTGCAAACCGCGTTCAATTTGGAGTTTTCGTTTGGCCGCTACGGCCGATCAAAGTCTGAAAAATCAATTATTTCTGTTAATTTTCCAAAATCTTCACTATGACTGACTAATTTTTTTGCTATTGAAGATAGCTGAAATTTTTTAACGGCAATCAATTTCTCTCGTCTTTCTGATGAAAATAAAGTCAACTTCAAAAGTCTACGATGATTATTAAGAAAGTTGCATTTTTTAACCATTTTCCAAGGGGTTTACTCATGTCTTTTTTTCGTGTTTTTGTCAAAAATTGAAAATCTCTCATCCGACTAAGTAACGTACGAGGAGCTTAGATTTGCAAACCGCGTTCAATTTGGAGTTTTCGTTTGGCCGCTACGGCCGATCAAAGTCTGAAAAATCAATTATTTCTGTTAATTTTCCAAAATCTTCACTATGACTGACTAATTTTTTTGCTATTGAAGATAGCTGAAATTTTTTAACGGCAATCAATTTCTCTCGTCTTTCTGATGAAAATAAAGTCAACTTCAAAAGTCTACGATGATTATTAAGAAAGTTGCATTTTTTAACCATTTTCCAAGGGGTTTACTCATGTCTTTTTTTCGTGTTTTTGTCAAAAATTGAAAATCTCTCATCCGACTAAGTAACGTACGAGGAGCTTAGATTTGCAAACCGCGTTCAATTTGGAGTTTTCGTTTGGCCGCTACGGCCGATCAAAGTCTGAAAAATCAATTATTTCTGTTAATTTTCCAAAATCTTCACTATGACTGACTAATTTTTTTGCTATTGAAGATAGCTGAAATTTTTTAACGGCAATCAATTTCTCTCGTCTTTCTGATGAAAATAAAGTCAACTTCAAAAGTCTACGATGATTATTAAGAAAGTTGCATTTTTTAACCATTTTCCAAGGGGTTTACTCATGTCTTTTTTTCGTGTTTTTGTCAAAAATTGAAAATCTCCTATCCGACTAAATAACGTACGAGGAGCTTAGATTTGCAAACCGCGTTCAATTTGGAGTTTTCGTTTGGCCGCTACGGCCGATCAAAGTCTGAAAAATCAATTATTTCTGTTAATTTTCCAAAATCTTCACTATGACTGACTAATTTTTTTGCTATTGAAGATAGCTGAAATTTTTTAACGGCAATCAATTTCTCTCGTCTTTCTGATGAAAATAAAGTCAACTTCAAGAGTCTACGATGATTATTAAGAAAGTTGCATTTTTTAACCATTTTCCAAGGGGTTTACTCATGTCTTTTTTTCGTGTTTTTGTCAAAAATTGAAAATCTCTCATCCGACTAAGTAACGTACGAGGAGCTTAGATTTGCAAACCGCGTTCAATTTGGAGTTTTCGTTTGGCCGCTACGGCCGATCAAAGTCTGAAAAATCAATTATTTCTGTTAATTTTCCAAAATCTTCACTATGACTGACTAATTTTTTTGCTATTGAAGATAGCTGAAATTTTTTAACGGCAATCAATTTCTCTCGTCTTTCTGATGAAAATAAAGTCAACTTCAAGAGTCTACGATGATTATTAAGAAAGTTGCATTTTTTAACAATTTTCCAAGGGGTTTACTCATGTCTTTTTTTCGTGTTTTTGTCAAAAATTGAAAATCTCCTATCCGACTAAATAACGTACGAGGAGCTTAGATTTGCAAACCGCGTTCAATTTGGAGTTTTCGTTTGGCCGCTACGGCCGATCAAAGTCTGAAAAATCAATTATTTCTTTTAATTTTCCAAAAAGTTCACTGTGACTGACTAATTTTTTTGCTATTGAAGATAGCTGAAATTTTTTAACGGCAATCAATTTCTCTCGTCTTTCTGATGAAAATAAAGTCAACTTCAAGAGTCTACGATGATTATTAAGAAAGTTGCATTTTTTAACAATTTTTCAAGGGGTTTACTCATGTCTTTTTTTCGTGTTTTTGTCAAAAATTGAAAATCTCTCATCCGACTAAGTAACGTACGAGGAGCTTAGATTTGCAAACCGCGTTCAATTTGGAGTTTTCGTTTGGCCGCTACGGCCGATCAAAGTCTGAAAAATCAATTATTTCTGTTAATTTTCCAAAATCTTCACTATGACTGACTAATTTTTTTGCTATTGAAGATAGCTGAAATTTTTTAACGGCAATCAATTTCTCTCGTCTTTCTGATGAAAATAAAGTCAACTTCAAAAGTCTACGATGATTATTAAGAAAGTTGCATTTTTTAACCATTTTCCAAGGGGTTTACTCATGTCTTTTTTTCGTGTTTTTGTCAAAAATTGAAAATCTCCTATCCGACTAAATAACGTACGAGGAGCTTAGATTTGCAAACCGCGTTCAATTTGGAGTTTTCGTTTGGCCGCTACGGCCGATCAAAGTCTGAAAAATCAATTATTTCTTTTAATTTTCCAAAAAGTTCACTGTGACTGACTAATTTTTTTGCTATTGAAGATAGCTGAAATTTTTTAACGGCAATCAATTTCTCTCGTTTTTCTGATGAAAATAAAGTCAACTTCAATAGTCTACGATGATTATTAAGAAAGTAGCATTTTTTAACAATTTTTCAAGGGGTTTACTCATGTCTTTTTTTCGTGTTTTTGTCAAAAATTGAAAATCTCCTATCCGACTAAATAACGTACGAGGAGCTTAGATTTGCAAACCGCGTTCAATTTGGAGTTTTCGTTTGGCCGCTACGACCGATCAAAGTCTGAAAAATCAATTATTTCTTTTAATTTTCCAAAAAGTTCACTGTGACTGACTAATTTTTTTGCTATTGAAGATAGCTGAAATTTTTTAACGGCAATCAATTTCTCTCGTTTTTCTGATGAAAATAAAGTCAACTTCAAGAGTCTACGATGATTATTAAGAAAGTTGCATTATTTAACAATTTTCCAAGGGGTTTACTCATGTCTTTTTTTCGTGTTTTTGTCAAAAATTGAAAATCTCCAATCCGACTAAATAACGTACGAGGAGCTTAGATTTGCAAACCGCGTTCAATTTGGAGTTTTCGTTTGGCCGCTACGACCGATCAAAGTCTGAAAAATCAATTATTTCTTTTAATTTTCCAAAAAGTTCACTGTGACTGACTAATTTTTTTGCTATTGAAGATAGCTGAAATTTTTTAACGGCAATCAATTTCTCTCGTTTTTCTGATGAAAATAAAGTCAACTTCAATAGTCTACGATGATTATTAAGAAAGTAGCATTTTTTAACAATTTTTCAAGGGGTTTACTCATGTCTTTTTTTCGTGTTTTTGTCAAAAATTGAAAATCTCCTATCCGACTAAATAACGTACGAGGAGCTTAGATTTGCAAACCGCGTTCAATTTGGAGTTTTCGTTTGGCCGCTACGGCCGATCAAAGTCTGAAAAATCAATTATTTCTTTTAATTTTCCAAAAAGTTCACTGTGACTGACTAATTTTTTTGCTATTGAAGATGGCTGAAATTTTTTAACGGCAATCAATTTCTCTCGTTTTTCTGATGAAAATAAAGTCAACTTCAATAGTCTACGATGATTATTAAGAAAGTTGCATTTTTTAACAATTTTTCAAGGGGTTTACTCATGTCTTTTTTTCGTGTTTTTGTCAAAAATTGAAAATCTCCTATCCGACTAAATAACGTACGAGGAGCTTAGATTTGCAAACCGCGTTCAATTTGGAGTTTTCGTTTGGCCGCTACGGCCGATCAAAGTCTGAAAAATCAATTATTTCTTTTAATTTTCCAAAAAGTTCACTGTGACTGACTAATTTTTTTGCTATTGAAGATGGCTGAAATTTTTTAACGGCAATCAATTTCTCTCGTTTTTCTGATGAAAATAAAGTCAACTTCAATAGTCTACGATGATTATTAAGAAAGTTGCATTTTTTAACAATTTTCCAAGGGGTTTACTCATGTCTTTTTTTCGTGTTTTTGTCAAAAATTGAAAATCTCCTATCCGACTAAATAACGTACGAGGAGCTTAGATTTGCAAACCGCGTTCAATTTGGAGTTTTCGTTTGGCCGCTACGGCCGATCAAAGTCTGAAAAATCAATTATTTCTTTTAATTTTCCAAAAAGTTCACTGTGACTGACTAATTTTTTTGCTATTGAAGATAGCTGAAATTTTTTAACGGCAATCAATTTCTCTCGTTTTTCTGATGAAAATAAAGTCAACTTCAATAGTCTACGATGATTATTAAGAAAGTTGCATTTTTTAACAATTTTCCAAGGGGTTTACTCATGTCTTTTTTTCGTGTTTTTGTCAAAAATTGAAAATCTCTAATCCGACTAATTGACGTACGAGGAGCTTAGATTTGCAAACCGCGTTCAATTTGGAGTTTTCGTTTGGCCGCTACGGCCGATCAAAGTCTGAAAAATCAATTATTTCTTTTAATTTTCCAAAAAGTTCACTGTGACTGACTAATTTTTTTGCTATTGAAGATGGCTGAAATTTTTTAACGGCAATCAATTTCTCTCGTTTTTCTGATGAAAATAAAGTCAACTTCAATAGTCTACGATGATTATTAAGAAAGTTGCATTTTTTAACAATTTTCCAAGGGGTTTACTCATGTCTTTTTTTCGTGTTTTTGTCAAAAATTGAAAATCTCTAATCCGACTAAATAACGTACGAGGAGCTTAGATTTGCAAACCGCGTTCAATTTGGAGTTTTCGTTTGGCCACTACGGCCGATCAAAGTCTGAAAAATCAATTATTTCTTTTAATTTTCGAAAAAGTTCACTGTGACTGACTAATTTTTTTGCTATTGTAGATAGCTGAAATTTTTTAACGGCAATCAATTTCTCTCGTTTTTCTGATGAAAATAAAGTCAACTTCAATAGTCTACGATGATTATTAAGAAAGTTGCATTTTTTAACAATTTTCCAAGGGGTTTACTCATGTCTTTTTTTCGTGTTTTTGTCAAAAATTGAAAATCTCCTATCCGACTAATTGACGTACGAGGAGCTTAGATTTGCAAACCGCGTTCAATTTGGAGTTTTCGTTTGGCCGCTACGGCCGATCAAAGTCTGAAAAATCAATTATTTCTTTTAATTTTCCAAAAAGTTCACTGTGACTGACTAATTTTTTTGCTATTGAAGATAGCTGAAATTTTTTAACGGCAATCAATTTCTCTCGTTTTTCTGATGAAAATAAAGTCAACTTGAAGAGTCTACAATGATTATTAAGAAAGTTGCATTTTTTGACAATTTTCCAAGGGGTTTACTCATGTCTTTTTTTCGTGTTTTTGTCAAAAATTGAAAATCTCTAATCCGACTAAATAACGTACGAGGAGCTTAGATTTGCAAACCGCGTTCAATTTGGAGTTTTCGTTTGGCCGCTACGGCCGATCAAAGTCTGAAAAATCAATTATTTCTTTTAAATTTCCAAAAAGTTCACTGTGACTGACTAATTTTTTTGCTATTGAAGATGGCTGAAATTTTTTAACGGCAATCAATTTCTCTCGTTTTTCTGATGAAAATAAAGTCAACTTCAATAGTCTACGATGATTATTAAGAAAGTTGCATTTTTTAACAATTTTCCAAGGGGTTTACTCATGTCTTTTTTTCGTGTTTTTGTCAAAAATTGAAAATCTCCTATCCGACTAAATAACGTACGAGGAGCTTAGATTTGCAAACCGCGTTCAATTTGGAGTTTTCGTTTGGCCGCTACGGCCGATCAAAGTCTGAAAAATCAATTATTTCTTTTAATTTTCCAAAAAGTTCACTGTGACTGACTAATTTTTTTGCTATTGAAGATGGCTGAAATTTTTTAACGGCAATCAATTTCTCTCGTTTTTCTGATGAAAATAAAGTCAACTTCAATAGTCTACGATGATTATTAAGAAAGTTGCATTTTTTAACAATTTTCCAAGGGGTTTACTCATGTCTTTTTTTCGTGTTTTTGTCAAAAATTGAAAATCTCTAATCCGACTAAATAACGTACGAGGAGCTTAGATTTGCAAACCGCGTTCAATTTGGAGTTTTCGTTTGGCCGCTACGGCCGATCAAAGTCTGAAAAATCAATTATTTCTTTTAAATTTCCAAAAAGTTCACTGTGACTGACTAATTTTTTTGCTATTGAAGATGGCTGAAATTTTTTAACGGCAATCAATTTCTCTCGTTTTTCTGATGAAAATAAAGTCAACTTCAATAGTCTACGATGATTATTAAGAAAGTTGCATTTTTTAACAATTTTCCAAGGGGTTTACTCATGTCTTTTTTTCGTGTTTTTGTCAAAAATTGAAAATCTCCTATCCGACTAAATAACGTACGAGGAGCTTAGATTTGCAAACCGCGTTCAATTTGGAGTTTTCGTTTGGCCGCTACGGCCGATCAAAGTCTGAAAAATCAATTATTTCTTTTAATTTTCCAAAAAGTTCACTGTGACTGACTAATTTTTTTGCTATTGAAGATGGCTGAAATTTTTTAACGGCAATCAATTTCTCTCGTTTTTCTGATGAAAATAAAGTCAACTTCAATAGTCTACGATGATTATTAAGAAAGTTGCATTTTTTAACAATTTTCCAATTTACTCATGTCTTTTTTTCGTGTTTTTGTCAAAAATTGAAAATCTCCTATCCGACTAAATAACGTACGAGGAGCTTAGATTTGCAAACCGCGTTCAATTTGGAGTTTTCGTTTGGCCGCTACGGCCGATCAAAGTCTGAAAAATCAATTATTTCTTTTAATTTTCCAAAAAGTTCACTGTGACTGACTAATTTTTTTGCTATTGAAGATAGCTGAAATTTTTTAACGGCAATCAATTTCTCTCGTTTTTCTGATGAAAATAAAGTCAACTTCAAGAGTCTACGATGATTATTAAGAAAGTTGCATTTTTTAACAATTTTCCAAGGGGTTTACTCATGTCTTTTTTTCGTGTTTTTGTCAAAAATTGAAAATCTCCTATCCGACTAAATAACGTACGAGGAGCTTAGATTTGCAAACCGCGTTCAATTTGGAGTTTTCGTTTGGCCACTACGGCCGATCAAAGTCTGAAAAATCAATTATTTCTTTTAATTTTCGAAAAAGTTCACTGTGACTGACTAATTTTTTTGCTATTGTAGATAGCTGAAATTTTTTAACGGCAATCAATTTCTCTCGTTTTTCTGATGAAAATAAAGTCAACTTCAATAGTCTACGATGATTATTAAGAAAGTTGCATTTTTTAACAATTTTCCAATTTACTCATGTCTTTTTTTCGTGTTTTTGTCAAAAATTGAAAATCTCCTATCCGACTAAATAACGTACGAGGAGCTTAGATTTGCAAACCGCGTTCAATTTGGAGTTTTCGTTTGGCCGCTACGGCCGATCAAAGTCTGAAAAATCAATTATTCCTTTTAATTTTCAAAAATGTTCACTGTGACTCATTATTTTTTTTGCTATTGTGCTTAGCTGAAATTTTTTAACGGCAATCAATTTCTCTTGTAGAGTGTGGAACGCATTTCCTGCGGTCGAGAACTCGCGCGATAAATTATGGCTGTTTCCGGTGGAATTTATTTCGCAGGAGGGCATAAAAAGAAACAGCTGTAAACTCGTAAAGTGTAGTACACACGGTGGATTGTAATACGTGAGAAGGGTGGCTGCCCTGCATCGCGTACACGTGTTCGTGACACTGACGTTTCGGGTTTTATACGCGGCAGTTTAAATTCATAGAAACAATGTTGCCCGGCGCATCCACCAGAAACCACACACAGTCTTTAAATAGCCATCTTTTTTTTTTTAAAAGCCATAATTAAATAAAAATGCTTATTCTTATCACTAATAAAGGTACTTTCATAATCAAAAGTCAAAAAAACGTAACGGGCACTCCTTCAACCCAGAAAAAAATATTGTTTCCGGATTGCTAATTTCACACCCGTGAGGAACCGCGGTTCCTTTTGTGCGAACCGGTTCCTGAGCGCTCTTTACTAAGAACCGGTTCATTGAACCGGTTCCTGAATTGTCTGCCCACCTCTAATTTAAAGCCACCTCTTAATTTCTTATTTATAGGAAACAGAAACATGCTTAACTGAGAAAATAATTAAATTGCTCATTTACACTATATGTTATGGTAATCAGCGTTAAGGCAAAATGATAATGAACGTGAAAGGGTCTCTTGGACCACCTAAATGTTATGCGTTTTCCCTAGCAATCCGATTCCCGTATCCTTAATCAGCGACGCCTGATCCCTAGGGAGTCTAATTGCCCTGCGGCCCCGTCTTGTACCTGCCTGCCTGTTTACTTCCAGACAGTCCCTGCGTTTAATTACCAACACCCGTTCGTTTTATTTACATTCGAAGTTTAATCCAATTTAGGACGACTGTACGGACTGCTGCTTCCAGTTTAACATTTAAAAATAATTCAATTTGCAAATCTGCGAACGCTGAAACCAGTGACGGTTCGTGGGATTTTTTCTGGTACGGCCGAGGAACAATAGGTGGTGATACAGATAGGTAGGGTCAGTTGCAGTCAGTCACAACAAATGGAAAATTATTATAAGTTCGCATGTCGCCATAAAAAATATAAGCACATGAATAGTTTGCACATTAACCATGCCAACTTATAAAAAAATAAAATTCGGATCACCGCCCCCCGAACATTATGAAAATAATTAATTTCCTTTACGAAAAAAAAAAAATAAGACTCCATCTTTTCCGAAACGGTTACTTAGATGTAATGAGATCCATTTGTGTAATTATTCTCCCATTCCGAAAAAGGAACATTGGCCCTGATTGGGGACCATTAATATAAATTAGGGCAGGCATCCGGCGGCGGCGGCGGCGTCGCGACGCTTTCGGTAAACAAACGGCTCTCGATTATCCCGCAGGAACGGAAACAAGACGGGGGTCTGCCAGACTCCAGAATATCCCGATATCCAGATTCACGTCCCGTTTCCTCGCCCTCCGATAAATGCCTGAACGATTGGGAACGGGAGCGGACCCGGCAGGCATCCTCTAAATACACCCAATAAATTCCACATTCTATTTGGGGATTTTTGAGACCGACGGGGAGAATTGGCTGAAGACTACACGTTCAATTTTGTTTTCATTTTGGCGTTCGATAATCATTTCGCAGAATAACAAAGAAAAATCACTTTATCGTTTCTGTTAATAAAGATATCATCTGTCTTTGTAATACCAAACATGCCAATTATGGATGAACTCGACTATAACTGTCGAAATTACCGAGACAACTCACCGACTGGAAGTTAGACATAAATTTCAGACACTAATCCGGCACCTCCGCCATTTTTGCCTTGAGCAAATTTGTAAACAAAACCCCATAACGATGACTTTTGATTTTTTGAAAATTGACGAAATTTCGTAAAAGTGTTTCGGTAAATAATTACTTAAACAAAAATGAAGAATATGTGTCATTTTTTTAAACTTAAATATTGTAAACAAAGCCCCATAGAACATTTGTGGCCGAAAATATCGAACCTAAACCACGCCTAACGATGACTTTTGATTTTTTGAAAATTGACGAAATTTTGTAAAAGTGTTTAGGTAAATAATTATTTAAACAAAATTGAAGAATATGTGTCATTTTTTAAACTTAAATATTGTAAACAAAGCCCCATAGAACATTTATGGCCGAAAATATCGAACCTAAACCACGCCTAACGATGACTTTTGATTTTTTGAAAATTGACTAAATTTCGTAAAAGTGTTTCGGTAAATAATTACTTAAACAAAAATGAAGAATATGTGTCATTTTTTGAAGCTTAAATATTGTAAACAAAGCCCCATAGAACATTTGTGGCCGAAAATATCGAACCTAAACCACGCCTAACGATGGCTTTTGATTTTTTGAAAATTGACGAAATTTCGTAAAAGTGTTTCGGTAAATAATTACTTAAACAAAAATGAAGAATATGTGTCATTTTTTGAAGCTTAAATATTGTAAACAAAGCCCCATAGAACATTTGTGGCCGAAAATATCGAACCTAAACCACGCCTAACGATGGCTTTTGATTTTTTGAAAATTGACGAAATTTCGTAAAAGTGTTTCGGTAAATAATTACTTAAACAAAAATGAAGAATATGTGTCATTTTTTTAAACTTAAATATTGTAAACAAAGCCCCGTGGAACATTTATGGCCCAAAATATCGAACCTAAACCACGCCTAACGATGACTTTCGATTTTTTGAAAATTAACGAAATTTCGTAAAAGTGTTTAGGTAAATAATTATTTAAACAAAAATGAAGAATATGTGTCATTTTTTGAAGCTTAAATATTGTAAACAAAGCCCCATAGAACATTTGTGGCCGAAAATATCGAACCTAAACCACGCCTAACGATGACTTTTGATTTTTTGAAAATTGACGAAATTTCGTAAAAGTGTTTCGGTAAATAATTACTTAAACAAAAATGAAGAATATGTGTCATTTTTTTAAACTTAAATATTGTAAACAAAGCCCCATAGAAGATTTGTGGCCGAAAATATCGAACCTAAACCAAGCCTAACGATGACTTTTGATTTTTTGAAAATTGACTTTGTTTCAGTAGATGTCTGAAATCTGGGTTAATCCTAAGTTAAAAGCTTATTGTTATTACTATGACAGTACAGCAATTTGATTAATTAAGAATTTTAATCAATTTTCTGTAAATTAGTAGAGATTACTTGGAAATTTACTAATGTTAAAATTGGTGGATGCGCCGGATTCGTGGCTGAAATTTCTAGTCGGTAGACAACTCTTCATTTTTATAATCAAACATTACAACTTAATATTAAGTCAAAAACAATTCTGCTGTTTATTTAACAAGAATTAAATCGTTTTGAGTTATTTCCAACATTTTAGATAATATATTTTGATGCCATTTCTCACTTCTACGGTGGTGGAGTTGAGGTTTACGAATAATTTCTCTAACGACCCCCTCTGAATGACGGATGGATGGGTGTGATCTCTCGATCTCTCTCCCCCTTCGTGCGCCATCCATCCATCCATTTCGAGCCCTTGTAAGTTTGTTGCGTGGATGATTTGGCACAGACAAATGTGGACGGGGATGGAGTGAGTGGTGATCACGTGCTGATGGTAATTCGGGTGCGGATAATGTGAAATATTAAGCAGGCTGTTAAGATTAATAAGCGGAGAGGATAATTGGAAAAGCCGATAAAATATTGAAGGGGGTGGATGGCGTGCGGCCACATTAATTTATAAACGATTAGGACGGCGTCGAAAAATTGTTTTGGAGAGAAAAAGCGATGTACATTACGAAATTAAAATATAAATATAATTATACATTGATCAGACAGAAATGTCTATTTCGACCATTTTAGAAAAAAATCTTTGAGCCTGAGTGTAGCCGTTGTATTTAAAAAATTGAGATTTTTAAATTAAACTTTAAGCTGAGGATTTATTTGATAATCTGAGGAACTAAGAAGCAGGTTTTACTAAAATTTTAAGAACCAGAAGTCTATTTTTTTTATAAATTTCTTTAAATATAAAAAAAATATTAATGAAGATGGCGAAAAACTGCTCATCTTTTGTTAATAAATATATCTCATGAAATCGTTTCAGGAAAATATTTATTTACCAGTTTTTAAACTATACAAAATTTCCCACATTTTGACGTTAAAATCATCAAAATCGGACAACGCGTTTGGAAGTTGTGCAATTTCAAAGATCAAAATCGCAATTTTATTTTTTTTTCTTTGAAATTTTGCGTTGATTTCGCGAAAATATTTATTAACCAGTTTTTAAATTACACACAATTTTCCACATTTTGACGTTAAAATCATCAAAATCGGACAACGCGTTTGGAAGTTGTGCAATTTCAAAGATCAAAATTGCAATTTTGAATCTTCTGACTTTGAAAAAATGAGCAATTTTGACGTTTTGCGTTGATTTCACGTAAATATTAATTAACCAGTTTTAAAATTACACAAAATTTTACACATTTTGACGTTAAAATCATCAAAATCGGACAACGCGTTTGGAAGTTGTGCAATTTCAAAGATTAAAATTGCAATTTTGAATCTTTTGATTTTGAAAACGAGCAATTTTGACGTTTGGCGTTGATTTCACGAAAACATTTATTAAGCAGTTTTTAAATTACACAAAATTTTACACATTTTGACGTTAAAATCATCAAAATCGGACAACGCGTTTGGAAGTTGTGCAATTTCAAAAATCAAAATCGCAATTTTAAATCTTCTGACTTTGAAAAAATGAGCAATTTTGACGTTTTGCGTTGATTTCACGTAAATATTAATTAACCAGTTTTAAAATTACACAAAATTTTATCACATTTTATCGTTAAAATCATCAAAATCGGACAACGCGTTTGGAAATTGTGCAATTTCAAAAATCAAAATCGCAATTTTAAATTTTTTATCTTTAAAAAATGAGCAATTTTGACGTTTTGCGTTGATTTCATGAAAATATTTATTAACCAGTTTTTATATTACACAAAATTTTCCACATTTTGCCGTTAAAATCATCGAAATCGGACAACGCGTTTGGAAGTTGTGCAATTTCAAAAATCAAAATCGCAATTTTAATTTTTTTATCTTCAAAAAATGTGCAATTTTTACGTTTTGCGTTGATTTCACGAAAATATTTATTAACCAGTTTTTAAAATCCACAAAATTTATCACATTTTGACGTTAAAATAATCAAAAACGGACAACGCGTTTGGAAGTTGTGCAATTTCAAAAATCAAAATCGCAATTTTAAATCTTTTTATATTGAAAATGAGCAATTTTGACGTTTTGCGTGGATTTCACGAAAACATTTATTAAGCAGTTTTTAAATAACACAAAATTTTCCACGTTTTGTCGTTAAAATCATCAAAATCGGACAACGCGTTTGGAAGTTGTGCAATTTCAAAAATCAAAATCGCAATTTTAATTTTTTTTTCTTTGAAATTTTGCGTTGATTTCACGAAAATATTTATTAACCAGTTTTTAAATTACACAAAATTTTCCACATTTTGACGTTAAAATCATCATCGGACAACGCGTTTGGAACTTGTGCAATTTCAAAAATAAAAATCGCAATTTTAAATCTTTTAACTTCGAAAATGAGCAATTTTGACGTTTTGCGTTAATTTCACGAAAACACGTATTAACCAGTTTTTAAATTACACAATATTTTCCACGTTTTGTCGTTAAAATCATTAAAATCGGACAACGCGTTTGAAAGTTGTGCAATTTCAAAAATCAAAATCGCAATTTTAAATTTCTTGCCTTTAAAAAATGAGCAATTTTTGACGTTTTGCGTTGATTTCACGAAAATATTTATTAACCAGTTTTTAAAATCCACAAAATTTATCACATTTTGACGTTAAAATAATCAAAAACGGACAACGCGTTTGGAAGTTGTGCAATTTCAAAAATCAAAATCGCAATTTTAAATCTTTTTATTTTGAAAATGAGCAATTTTGACGTTTTGCGTGGATTTCACGAAAACATTTATTAAGCAGTTTTTAAATAACACAAAATTTTCCACGTTTTGTCGTTAAAATCATCAAAATCGGACAACGCGTTTGGAAGTTGTGCAATTTCAAAAATCAAAATCGCAATTTTAATTTTTTTTTCTTTGAAATTTTGCGTTGATTTCACGAAAATATTTATTAACCAGTTTTGAAATTACACAAAATTTTCCACATTTTGACGTTAAAATCATCATCGGACAACGCGTTTGGAACTTGTGCAATTTCAAAAATCTAAATCGCAATTTTGAATCTTTTAACTTCGAAAATGAGCAATTTTGACGTTTTGCGTTAATTTCACGAAAACACGTATTAACCAGTTTTTAAATTACACAATATTTTCCACGTTTTGTCGTTAAAATCATTAAAATCGGACAACGCGTTTGAAAGTTGTGCAATTTCAAAAATCAAAATCGCAATTTTAAATCTTTTTATTTTGAAAATGAGCAATTTTGACGTTTTGCGTGGATTTCACGAAAACATTTATTAAGCAGTTTTTAAATAACACAAAATTTTCCACGTTTTGTCGTTAAAATCATCAAAATCGGACAACGCGTTTGGAAGTTGTGCAATTTCAAAAATCAAAATCGCAATTTTAATTTTTTTTTCTTTGAAATTTTGCGTTGATTTCACGAAAATATTTATTAACCCGTTTTTAAATTACACAAAATTTTCCACGTTTTGACGTTAAAATCATCAAAATCGGACAACGCGTTTGGAAGTTGTGCAATTTCAAAAATCTAAATCGCAATTTTGAATCTTTTAACTTCGAAAATGAGCAATTTTGACGTTTTGCGTTAATTTCACGAAAACACGTATTAACCAGTTTTTAAATTACACAATATTTTCCACGTTTTGTCGTTAAAATCATTAAAATCGGACAACGCGTTTGAAAGTTGTGCAATTTCAAAAATCAAAATCGCAATTTTAAATTTTTTATCTTTAAAAAATGAGCAACTTTGACGTTTTGCGTTGATTTCACGAAAATATTTATTAACCCGTTTTTAAATTACACAAAATTTTCCACGTTTTGACGTTAAAATCATCAAAATCGGACAACGCGTTTGGAAGTTGTGCAATTTCAAAAATCAAAATCGCAATTTTAAATTTTTTATCTTTAAAAAATGAGCAACTTTGACGTTTTGCGTTGATTTCATGAAAATATTTATTAACCAGTTTTTAAAATACACAAAAATTTTCACATTCTAGTTATGCAAAATTTTCGAACTTTACATTTTGTATTTCAAGCAGGAGCCTGAAACAATTCAAAAATCGAAAAAATAAACTGAACGACGAATTGTTTCTTTTTTATCTCATCTATATGGATTTAATGAATGCGACATCTTGCACCAAGAATTTTCAAAATAATTCTTATCGTTCAAGGAGTATTCTCAAAAAATTGAAAAACAATTAAAAAATCGAAAAAATAAACTGAACGACGATTTTTTGTAATCTCACCTATATGGATTTATTGAATGCGACATTTTGCACCAAGAATTTTCAAAATAATTCTTATCGTTCAAGGAGTATTCTCAAAAAATTGAAAAACAAATCAAAAATCGAAAAAATAAACTGAACGACGAATTTTTGTTTTTTTATCTCATCTATATGGATTTAATGAATGCGACATTTTGCACCTAGAATTTTCAAAATAAGCTTTACCGTTCAAGAAGTATTCTCAAAAAATTGAAAAACAATTCAAAAATCGAAAAAATAAACTAAACAACGAATTTTTGTTTTTTTATCTCATCTATATGGATTTAATGAATCCGACATTTTGCGCCAAGAATTTTCAAAATAATTCTTATCGTTCAAGGAGTATTCTCAAAAAATTGAGAAACAATTCAAAAATCGAAAAAATAAACTGAAAGACGAATTTTTGTTTTTTTATCTCATCTATATGGATTTAATGAATGCGACATTTTGCACCAAGAACTTTCAAAATAATTCTTATCGTTCAAGGAGTATTCTCAAAAAATTGAGAAACAATTCAAAAATCGAAAAAATAAACTGAAAGACGAATTTTTGTTTTTTTTTTATCTCATCTATATGGATTGAATGAATGCGATGTTTTGCACCAAGAATTTTCAAAATAATTCTTATCGTTCAGGGAGTATTCTCAAAAAATTGAAAAACAATTCAAAAATCGAAAAAATAAACTGAACGACGAATTTTTATTTTTTTTATCTCATCTATGTGGATTTAATGAATGCGACGTCTTGCATCAAGAATTTTCAAAATAATAATTTTTATCGTTCAAGGAGTTTTCTCAAAAAATTAAAAAACAATTCAAAAATCGAAAAAATAAACTGAACGACGTATTTTTGTTTTTTTTTTATCTCATCTATATAGATTTAATAAATGCGACATTTTGCACCAAGAATTTTCAAAATAATTCTTATCGTTCAACGAGTATTCTCAAAAAATTGAAAAATAATTCAAAAATCGAAAAAAATCTGAACGACGAATTTTTGTTTCTTTTTATCTCATCTATATGGATTTAATGAATGCGACGTTTTGCACTAAGAATTTTCAAAATAATAATTTTTATCGTTCAAGGAGTATTCTCAAAAAATTGAGAAACAATTCAAAAATCGAAAAAATAAACTGAACGACGTATTTTTGTTTTTTTTTTTATCTCATCTATATAGATTTAATAAATGCGACATTTTGCACCAAGAATTTTCAAAATAATTCTTATCGTTCAACGAGTATTCTCAAAAAATTGAAAAATAATTCAAAAATCGAAAAAATAAACTGAACGACGAATTTTTGTATTATTTTATCTCATCTATATGGATTTATTGAATGCGACATTTTGCACCAAGAATTATCAAAATAATTCTTATCGTCCAAGGAGTATTCTCAAAAAATTGAAAAACAATTCAAAAACCGAAAAAATAAACTGAACGGCGAATTTTTGTTTTTTTTTTATCTCATCTATATGGATTTAATGATTGCGACGTTTTGCACCAAGAATTTTCAAAATAATTCTTATCGTTCAAGGAGTATTCTCAAAAAATTGAAAAATAATTCAAAAATCGAAAAAAATCTGAACGACGAATTTTTGTTTCTTTTTATCTCATCTATATGGATTTAATGAATGCGACGTTTTGCACTAAGAATTTTGAAAATAATAATTTTTATTGTTCAAGGAGTATTCTCAAAAAATTAAAAAAACAATTCAAAAATCGAAAAAATAAACTGAACGACGAATTTTTGTTTTATTTTATCTCATCTATATGGATTTATTGAATGCGACATTTTGCACCAAGAATTTTCAAAATAATTCTTATCGTTCAAGGAGTATTCTCAAAAAATTGAAAAACAATTCAAAAATCGAAAAAATAAACTGAACGACGAATTTTTGTTTTTTTTATCTCATTTATATGTATTTAATTAATGCGACGTTTTGCACCAAGAATTTTCAAAATAATTCTTATCGTTCAAGGAGTATTCTCAAAAAATTGAAAAACAATTCAAAAATCGAAAAAAATCTAAACGTCTAATTTTTGTTTTTTTTATCTTATTTATATAGTGAATAACAACTGCAAGACAAAAACTTCTTTATTATACAGGGTCCTGCATTTCGCAATTCCTAACGTATTAAAAGTTGTTTGCAGAAAACTCGTTTTATCAGCCATTTGAATGAATAAAAATCGAAGATGGCTTTGAAAAACGAGTTGTTGGCATAAAATATTTTTTTAATTACAATTATTACTATTTTTTATTATTATACTCCTGAATAGTTATTAAAATAACCGTGTGTTACCCGGCGCATCCACCAGATTTACAACATGTCACCTTCAGTCTTCTATAGTTCAGTTACTGATTAAGTTAGGATTTTGATATTTTGCAGACTTTATTTGCATCATATGACGCATTTCGGGAAAATATTTTTGATTATACAGGGTGACCCAAAAAAGTGTGACGTCATGGTGATACATCTTTTTAGGTTACATACTGTATATTTTGTTGCCTACTTGGGTGCCTTTTATGGTCACCTACATACCCCCAAAATTTTATTAAAATCGATTCAGTGATTTCGGCAAAAAAATATAAAAACAAAAAAAAAATCATTTTGCGCCATTTGGTTTAAAAATTAATAAAAAATAAAAATAGTGCCTCGTTATTAAAATTATACATGGTGCTTATTCAATAAGGTCTGACAGTCCCGTTAACCAAGTTTGATTGATATGAAATATACGGGGTGTCCAAAATTTAGTGTCAAACTTTTCAAACTTTAAAGCACTTTATTTTTCTTATTTTAAATTGGAGCCCCTGTATATTTTTATGCCATTCCATGCGGAATTAAAAAACAAACATTTTTCCTAATAACAACTCTATCACAATTCCTAACGCATTGAGAACTATTTGCAAAAAACTCATTTTATGAATGATTGCAATAGCCATTTTAATGAATAAAAATCTAAAGTGGGTTTGAAAAACAATTTGTTGACATAACATAACAATTATTATTTATTATTATACTTCTGAATTAATATTAATTATTAATATAACCAAGTGTTGCCCGGCGCATCCACCAAAATTTTGAACCAAATTTTTCTTAGCGGATCATCTGCCATTACCGTAGTATATTTTTTTTTTATCTAAAGGCTACCTATAATTATATCAAGTGATAATAATTTTGATTTGTTTTATATTTAGTAATAAGGGTCAGTGCATAGGATAGATAAACAAGCGTGAAAACACACATTCCACCAACAAAATGAAAACAGCAAAAGGGTTAAAACAAAATACTTTTATCTCCGGCTTTCGGTTCGTTTTCAATATCCATATCATCCAAAATAACGGAACCTGCGAATACGCAAAAAACTCACAATCTTCTTATTTTTTTTTTGTTTTCACGCACGACGCATTTCACCGCACACTCTATTTCCGGGCCCCGGAGCCACCGGCGGGCACCTGTTGAAGCGGCAGCGGACGCGCGACTGACGACTCTCCGGCGACGGAGGGGCATTATCCGGACGCCGCACCCGGAGTCTGCGCTCCGGAGTCTCCGGAACCGGAAGCTGCCGTCCGCCGCCGATACCCTCCTCGCCGAGCGCTCTTTCCCGTTTCCCACCCCTTCCGTGTGCCCGCGCCTCTAATGAAATCTTCGCCGGCGGAATAAATGATAAAAGGGTCACTGGGTTTGTACGGTTTTATTAAATTCGCGCGAATACATTGTGAAGGGGGGGCGGAGGGGTAGGGGGGCGTGTCGTAAAATTCGGCTGGATTTTATGTGTTTGGGTATGAATCTGTCGGTCGGATGAAAATATTTCAAGGAGGATTTCAACTACAAACAAGTTGAAAAAGTCAACATGTTTTTTGATATTTGAAAATTCGAAAAGTTTTGTAATCTAGTGTTAATTTGAAACATTTCTATTATCACCGTTTAATTTTTGTAATTTTAAGCGTTTTGCAGACTCGGAGGAAACTGACGTTTAAAACGTCAAAATTATGAATTATGGAAAAATTATACTTCAAATTCAAAAACTCAGTTTACTCAAAAACTAAAGCGATTTCGAAAAAAACTTATTCTTTATAAATTGTTCATTTTGGCATTCTCTACAATTATTATTCACATAAATTTGCTGTAACTATTATCGTTTCATTATTACAAACCTAAAATAAAAAAAAAAAAAGTTTCATGAGAGTCTACATAACGCTCGATGTACATTTAAAATATGATTTAAATTGAAACATGAAGGCCACATCACCATTTTTTAAGATGTTTCGGGATTTTTTGACCGAACTCATAACTTTTTCAGGATTTCTTTATATCATTTTTGGATATTTTGTTGGCGGAACTCTTTTCATGACTTTTCTCAGGACGTTTTTCAGATTTTTTTAGGACTTTTTAATTTGAACTTTCTTGCAGTACTCCTTTCAGGACTTTTTCATAATTTTATGGGGTCTTTTTGATATATTTTTGACGGGCTTTAATGATTTTTTTTAACTTTTTTCTTTGGAAAAATTAAAAAAAATTATGTCATAAAGTGATTTTGACAGTTGCACGTGGCTGCAGTGACAGATAAAAAATTGGCAGAATTTTATTTCAAGAAATGCGATTTTTACACCAAAACATTAACTTTTGATGCTTCCATTTTCATTTCCAGTAAGAACAGTTAAAGTTTTCTTTGGAAAAATTGAAGAATGTTATGCCGTAAAGTGATTTTGACAGTTGCACGTGGCTGCAGTGACAGATAAAAAATTGGCAGAATTTTATTTAAAGAAATGCAATTTTTACACCAAAATATTAACTTTTGATGCTTCCAATTTCATTTCCAGTAAAAACAGTTAAAGTTTTCTTTGGAAAAATTGAAGAATGTTATGTCATGAAGTGATTTTGACAGTTGCACGTGGCTGCAGTGACAGATAAAAAATTGACAGAATTTTATTTAAAGAAATGCTATTTTTACATCAAAGCATTAACTTTTAATGCTTCCATTTTCATTTCCAGAAAAAACAGTTAATGTTTTCTTCGGAAAAATTGAAGAATGTTATGTCATAAAGTGATGTTGACAGTTGCACGTAGCTGCAGTGACAGATAAAAAATTGACAGTATTTTATTTAAAGAAATGCTATTTTTACACCAAAACATTAACTTTTGATGCTTCCATTTTCATTTCCAGTAAAAACAGTTAAAGTTTTCTTTCGAAAAATTGAAGAATGTTATGCCGTAAAGTGATTTTGACAGTTGCACGTGGCTGCAGTGACAGATAAAAAATTGACAGAATTTTATTTAAAGAAATGCTATTTTTACACCAAAACATTATCTTTTGATGCTTCCATTTTCATTTACAGTAAAAACAGTTAAAGTTTTCTTCGGAAAAATTGAAGCATGTTATGCCGTAAAGTGATTTTGACAGTTGCACATGGCTGCAGTGACGGATAAAAAATTGACAGAATTTTATTTAAAGAAATGCTATTTTTACACGAAAACAGTAACTTTTGATGCTTCCAATTTCATTTCCAGTAAAAACAGTTAAAGTTTTCTTTGGAAAAATTGAAGAACGTTACGCCATAAAGTGATTTTGACAGTTGCACGTGGCTGCAGTGACAGATAAAAAATTGACAGAATTTTATTTAAAGAAACGCTATTTTTACACCAAAACATTAACTTTTGATGCTTCCATTTTCATTTCCAGTAAAAACAGTTAAAGTTTGCTTTGGAAAAATTGAAGAATGTTATGTCACAAAGTGATTTTGACAGTTGCACGTGGCTGCAGTGACAGATAAAAAATTGACAGAATTTTATTTAAAGAAACGCTATTTTTACACCAAAACATTAACTTTTGATGCTTCCATTTTCATTTCCAGTAAAAACAGTTAAAGTTTTCTTTTGAAAAATTGAAGAATGTTATGTGATAAAGTGATTTTGACAGTTGCACGTGGCTGCAGTGACAGATAAAAAATTGACAGAATTTTATTTAAAGAAATGCTATTTTTACACCAAAACATTAACTTTTGATGCTTCCATTTTCATTTCCAGTAAAAACAGTTAAAGTTTTCTTTGGAAAAATTGAAGAATGTTATGTCATAAAGTGATTTTGACAGTTGCACGCGGCTGCAGTGACAGATAAAAAATTGACACAATTTTATTTCAAGAAATGCTATTTTTACACCAAAACATTAACTTTTGATGCTTCCATTTTCATTTCCAGTAAAAACAGTTAAAGTTTTCTTTGGAAAAATTGAAGAATGTTATGCCGTAAAGTGATTTTGACAGTTGCACGTGGCTGCAGTGTCAGATAAAAAATTGACAGAATTTTATTTAAAGAAATGCTATTTTTACACCAAAACATTAACTTTTGATGCTACCATTTTCATTTCCAGTAAAAACAGTTAAAGTTTTCTTTTGAAAAATTAAAGAATGTTATGTCATAAAGTGATTTTGACAGTTGCACGTGGCTGCAGTGACGGATAAAAAATTGACAGAATTTTATTTAAAGAAATGCTATTTTTACACCAAAACATTAACTTTTGATGCTTCCATTTTCATTTCCAGTAAAAACAGTTAAAGTTTTCTTCGGAAAAATTGAAGAATGTTATGCCGTAAAGTGATTTTGACAGTTGCACGTGGCTGCAGTGTCAGATAAAAAATTGACAGAATTTTATTTAAAGAAATGCTATTTTTACACCAAAACATTAACTTTTGATGCTACCATTTTCATTTCCAGTAAAAACAGTTAAAGTTTTCTTTTGAAAAATTAAAGAATGTTATGTCATAAAGTGATTTTGACAGTTGCACGTGGCTGCAGTGACGGATAAAAAATTGACAGAATTTTATTTAAAGAAATGCTATTTTTACACCAAAACATTAACTTTTGATGCTACCATTTTCATTTCCAGTAAAAACAGTTAAAGTTTTCTTTTGAAAAATTAAAGAATGTTATGTCATAAAGTGATTTTGACAGTTGCACGTGGCTGCAGTGACGGATAAAAAATTGACAGAATTTTATTTAAAGAAATGCTATTTTTACACCAAAACATTAACTTTTGATGCTTCCATTTTCATTTCCAGTAAAAACAGTTAAAGTTTTCTTTGGAAAAATTGAAGAATGTTATGTCATGAAGTGATTTTGACAGTTGCACGTGGCTGCAGTGACGGATAAAAAATTGACAGAATTTTATTTAAAGAAACGCTATTTTTACACCAAAACATTAACTTTTAATGCTTCCATTTTCATTTCCAGTAAAAACAGTTCAAGTTTTCTTTGGAAAAATTGAAGAATGTTATGTCATAAAATGATTTCCTAGGAAAAATGTGAAAATAAATTATTGACGGTTATTGCGGGTGCACCTGCAAACGTGTAATGTTTATTCGTTCCAATTTCGTAACGATATCGTTAATATATAATTTGAATGTCAGGCTGTGACCTTTAACGGCCTTCCCACGTGAGCGCGATAACGCACGGGAAACTGTTACAGGTTGTTGCGATAATGGTTACTGTATCATAGATAAGCGCCGCCGCTGTCAAGTTCACGTGTTAATTATATAATTACGCAACATGTATCGAATAAACGCCTACAATATTCAAAAATAATAATGCACGAATTATAAATTAAATACATAAAAATAGCTTAAAACACGCAGATAATAAAATCAACTGTTTTTCAACTTTGGTTTCACAATAAATAAATAAATAGGTATTTATTGTCCTACAGGAATGAATTCCCATTATAGTTAATGGGCTTATCGTTACGTCAAAAACTGTTTAACAATGAGATTTATTGTTTGACAGTTTTTGCCCATTGTTCAACGATTTTTGGTGGAATTTTAGTTGTCGCGATTGGCACTACTTGGAACATGACAGGTGTGCGATAATTCATAGGACAACCTGCTAAATAATGCGTATGTGCATACTAAGGTGTGAGCCGCAGAATTTTGTTTCAAAGTTGGCTATGCCTTAGAGAGAGAGAGAGAGAGAGAAACAGAGCAGTCATGTCTGAGATTAATTTTTTTTTAATCTAATTCAATTGAACTAATTTAATCTCATGACGTAATAATATGCGACATACCTCATTTATCTCACAGCCAACTCTGAACCAAAATTTTGTGGCTCACACGATATTATTGATTACGATCAAAACAATTGGAAACACATTCTCCGTGATAGTTCTCTCTTGGTTAACTGTAAAAAATTCCAAGAATTGCAGTGTTGATTGTAAACCGAATAAAAATTCAACACTCGTGTTTACCATAATGATCAACTATTTACAACAATTAAAATTCCGCACACTTGATTGAAATCGGAAACGGTGCGAAAACTTGCGAAACAACGAAACAAAACGCTCACGCGATTTCACCGAACGTCGCGTGGGATTTAAACTAGCATAAACAGACTCACCGGTTGATTGTCCTTGAGTGATTAATTCCGCTCTGGAAATTGTGTCAGCGATATTTCCACCGATCGTCGCAAACTTTCGCATCTGCTCCCAACAAATCCCGTCTCCATGGAAACGGGAGTTGCGGGATTGTTTTTCCGAGAACGCGTTCACCGTTATAGGATCCTTATCTACGGAACATACCTGAGATGATGCCATCCATCTGCATCAGGGCCGCTTCTAATAATTTACTGGCCTCCGTTTGCGGATTGTTCGCGGGCAGTTGTTCGGCTTTACCCATGATCTCACGCATTTGGGGGACACTTCACGAAACACGAACACCACACAATCGCCGATTATTGCACGCGGTCTTTATCGCACCGTCACTAACGCGTCGCGGTCGCGGATGCTGTGCACATCTTTTTCGGGAAGGTCGTTTCCGGTTCGGGGTGTTTTTGAAGTTTTTGGTCAGTGCCACGGGATTCCGCACATGTCAACACAAACACACAATGGAGTGCGAGGCGGATGGTATCGTTGTTTCTTTCTATAAAAAGTTTAACACCGCGACGTGAGACTGGTGGTGACATCCGTCGACGAGTGGCGGAACTTGAAACTGAAAATAGGTTTCGCCGTGAGCGGGGTGAGGAAACTGCTATACGCAATTACAGTATGATTAAATTAAATAAATCAGCGACTCCTGCTTAAAATTTTTAATTCGACTCTGGCACCGTGAGGCATAAGCGAGATAAAGCGGGTGATCATTTTCAAACACATTCACGGTCGTTTGTAAAATACATTCACGGTCGATTGTAAAGCACAATTTTTAGTAGAAAACGATTATAGTAACGCCAACCCAACGAGGGCTGAGTATGGCTCATTGTTGTTGCTTATAAACGCATGGGTTAATATTCAGAGGAACTCATAAATAAATCGAAAATATACAGGTAACTTTTAATTAAACAACTTTCGACGTTTTTTTACCACTATTTATTTATTGCATAATACAGACAAACACAATGTTTTAATATGTATTATTAACAATATTCACACAATTACAGTTTCGACTTTTGCAGGTCATTATCAAGTGTTGTATGAAAATATACACGTAATTAGAGTTGCATAGAGTCAATTGTAGTAAACTTGAAATAAATAAATAAATAAATAGTGGAATACTAAATTTAGTGAGCCGCTAAAATGTTCTATTAATACGGACATGTCAGTGGCATTCTTAGTACCGTTTTAATTCTGTGTACTAAAATCTATTAGTAAGGCTGGAAATATTTTGTCGGAATTGCTACGAACACATAAATGGATAACTTATAAGTACGTGTTCTAATGCCATTTTGGTGCTACAGATTAATTCATTTGCATTGAACATTTCATACATCGATAAGCGAATGTATATGTGATAGTGACGCCATCTACGTTTAACCCGTGGTAACTAAAATAAATCAGTGATTTCAAGGCATTTGTAACTTAGGCTACTGAATAGACTGAATAGAAATAAAATAATAATAATAGTGTTTATTGTGCTAGAATATTCTATTAATACGGACATGTTAGTGGTATTTTTAGTACAGTTTTAATGCTGTGTACTAAATGCTGTTTTAATGCTGTGTACTAAAATCTATTAATAAGGCTAGAAATATTTTGTCGGAATTGCTGGGAACACATAAATGGATAACTTATAAGTACGTGTTCTAATGCCATTTTAGCGCTACAGATTAATTCATTTGCATTGAACATTTCATACATCGAGGAGCGAATGTATGTGTGACAGTGACGCCATCTACGTTTAACCCGTGGTAACTAAAATAAATCAGTGATAGATATTGGATTGATGAGGCTGTTACTTGGTGAAATTCCACAATATATGTGGTAAGTAAAACACGTGTGTTGAGAATTTTCACAAATTTTTAATGTCGAAACACTGCGACATATGTTTCGCCACACAGTGGCCGCTTCTGCTTCTGCTTCATCCGGCAGATGATTAATGAATCATCTGCCTGATGAAGCCACTGTATGGCGAAACATATGTCGCAGTGTTTCGACATTAAAAATTTGTGAAAATTCTCAACACACGTGTTTTACCTACCACAATCAATGATAATGCATTTCAAGGCATTTGTAACTTAGGCAACTGAATAGACACGCAGCGGGAACGTACTTGAAATATTTCAAAAATCTCACGAAGGATCTATGTATTCCGCGAGTGCGACTTATTCTCTCGCTAGGGGGCAATGAACAACATTACATCCCTCAGATGACCGCAGTAATTCGCTTATTAGACCCTAAAACTATTTTCTGTAAATTTGATGTTATAATATAGGCAACCCAATGTACACAAGCAATCCCGGGGAAACAAATAGTTTTAATAATGGCAGCAATAAAACAATATTTTGAATATTCATATATTCAGGCTACATTTCGTTTTATTGAATTTATTTAATGCTTTCTGCAACAAGTAAGGTTGTTTCTAATTTATTTATAAGTACGTGTTCTAATGCCATTTTAGTGCTACAGATTAATTAATTTGCATTGAACATTTCATCGATGAGCGAATGTATATGTGACAGTGACGCCATCTACGTTTAACCCGTGGTTACTAAAATAAATCAGTGATAATGCATTTCAAGTAACTTCGGCAACTGAATAGACACGCAGCAGGAACGTACTTGAAATATTTCAAAAATCCTACGAAGGATCTATGTATTCCGCGAGTGCGACTTATTCTCTCACTAGGGGGTAATGAACAATATTACATCCCTCAAATGACCGCAATAATTCGCTTATTAGACCCTAAAACCAGTAGTGTATTGGAGGGGGAACGTGGAGCAACGACGTTTCGGCACCTTTTTTCAGAAACGGAACGTGTTTGTGTTTGTTAATATTTTGTGTAGAAAGAATAAAAAAAATAAATAAAAAAGCTTACAAGGAAAACAATAGTTTGCTTAAAATAAGATGATCTCCGAAAAACTTTTAGCAAGCTGCTTGTGGAAAGTCGCAGACTATTTTTTTGCTCTCACCATGCGTTCCCTTACTTCTTTGCTCTCACCATGCGTTCCCTAACTTCTTATCAATACACCACTGCCTAAAACTATTTTCTGTAAATTTGATGTTATAATATAGGCAACCCAATATACACAAGCAATCCCAGGGAAACATGGTTTTAATAATGGCAGCAATAAAACAATGAATAACAAATCACGGACGAAACGAAACAATTTAGCATAATTTCATAATGGCAGCAAATTATTCGCCCAATGGGAATGAGAATTTAACCCAAAAACATTCAAACCGACCAATCGCGCACGGGCGTGACTCACAATAAAATTCGCAGAGCGCGATGACGTTTACGGCTGTCCGTTTATTGCGAGTGCAAAACGGAATTCCACGTTATCACCGCGTTTATGCGGTAAGTACGTGTACGCTTTGAATTCGTGATAGCGAGCGGCGTCGCGACGTCAGAGCGCGGCGTAGTGGAAAGGGACGGGCGCGTGCGCTCTAGGCAGCGGCGTTTTGTGTATATCGGCGGGACGCCGCCGTTTGTGCGCAGTCGACGAAGCAGTGCGAACAAAATGGCCGAAGGCGACAGAGAAGAAACGGAGAGTACGGGCGGTTTTCTGGCGACCCTCGCCGCGGAGCTCACCAGCCCGCTGCACCTGTGCCTGATAGCGTTCATCGCGGTGCTGTTCTACAAAATTGCGAAGAGGCGGGAGTCGGCGGCGCCCGCCGCCTACGAGGAGGAGCCCAAGCTGCCCAAGCTCAGGAAGGACCTGGAACTCGAGGAGTTGAAGAAGTACGACGGTAGGCAGCCGGACGGGAGGGTACTCGTGGCGGTCAACGGTAACGTCTACGACGTCACCAAGGGGAAGCGTTTCTACGGACCCGGTACGTATGGCCCCAGCTGGGCGCCTTAATTAGCGCGCCCCCCCGAGACTAATCGCGGCGAAATGCAGGGGGACCCTACTCGGCGTTCGGCGGCAGGGACGCCTCCAGGGGACTCGCCACCTTCTCCGTGTCCGCGCCCAACGAGGGCTACGACGATCTCAGTGACCTGAACACCATGGAGATGGACTCTGTTAGGGAATGGGAAGAACAGTTCAAAGGTACAGAATTCCACTAATAATTGTAAACAAACTTTTAGACACAAATAGTAATAGTAATTGTGTTACAAACAAAATAACATCCGGGTCAATAAATACAGTGCATCATTCGCATGCTGTGTAAATGAGGCATGCACGCCGGATGTTGGTTTGCCCATGCCTGGTTTAAAACATTCTACGTAACCCATGTTTTTTTTTTTTTAATTGTGCGTATTCTCCGCTGCATCATTTTAATTGTTGTCATGCTGACATGATTACGCAATTTTTAAACGAGTTATATACTTGTTCAACATTTCACTGTATACTTATTAGATTTTACTGCGATAAGTCTTTATACAATACTAATAAGAAAGCTGTATACTTATTAGAATTTACTATGATAAGTCTTTATACAAAGCTAATACATTCGTTGAAGTCGATAAAAAAGATGGACTCATGTTTTTTTAAATTGTAGATATTCTCTGCTTATGTTAGTTGCCTCATTTTAATTGTTGTGATGCTGACATAATTACACAATTCTTAAACGAGTTAATTACATGTTTAACATTTCACAGTACAAGAAATCCGTATTTTTATTAGAAGTCCTTTTACAACGCTAATACATTCATTGAAATCAACTAAAATGACGGAAGTAGGGTGTATCATTACATAACCCACGTTTTTCTAAACTGTACATCTCTACTTCATTTTAATTCTTGCGATGCTGACATAATTGCATGATTCTTGAACGGGTTAATTGCTTGTTTAACATTTCACAGTACAAGAAATCCGTATATTTATTAGAATTTAATGCCTTGTCTAATACATCGGTTGAAATAACAAAAAGGACGGAAGTAGAGTATGTTTTCACTTAATGCTTGCTTCGATTTCGAGAGTCTGCATATTTTGAATACATATGTAGTTATGTGTAATTAATAAATAGTGGTACACATAACATAACTAACTCAAAACCTTTATAATTAGCCGCACATCTATATGACAAACGAACTCTGCAGAGTGGCTAGGAAAACGCCGGTAACTTTTCGTGTGACGGTAAAGAGATGGCGCTTTAGTACATTTTTCCTATTTTGCGTCTAAAACGGAGTCATTAACGCACTCACATGGGTTCGTTAAGGGCTCGCGCAGTGCTGTAATATCAATTTTTCAAGGTTGGCACCGTTGAAATTCAGGACCGTCAACCTGTGCTAAATTTTCGGCGAGATAGTTTTGAGCAGTGGTTCCCAAACTTCTTTGCCCTACCGCCCCCTTTTCAGAAAAAATATTACTTAGCGCCCCCTGAAAATTATATTTTTTTAAAATTTTGATTATATGTTAATGATTCGCAAACTATAGTAAAGAATTGTGTAAAATAGAAACTTTGAAATTATGAAACTATTTATTGAATCATTTGCAGTTACTTTCATCAGTTCTTCTTGTAACTGCGGAAATTCTTCTGTGTTTACACGCCATCAGCGCCCCCCTGAATTGCTGCAGCACCCACCAGGGGGCGGTGGCGCCCACGTTGGGAATCAGTGGTTTTGAGGTTATATGATGTGTGGAAATCGCAGACTAATTTCAAATTGAAATGTCAATTATCAGTAGTGTTACCAACCACCATACAATTTTCTAAATATGTATGGGCGATTTTTTAATTTAGAAACGGAATAAAAGGGGCAAAATAGAAAAAATAATGTAAAAAACTCGTTGATAAGGCCTTATTTTGTACTTGTCCATTAGAAAACTCCTCGCTATGCTCGGGCGGTGGGGTGAAACGAGGTACAAAGGGTGGGTGAAAGGGTGGGTGGGCCCAAGGGTGGGTGGGCCCTAGGGTGAAGTACAAAGGGTGTGTGAAAGGGTGGGTGGGCCTAGGGTGAGGTACAAAGGGTGGGTGGGCCCTAGGGTGAGGTACAAAGGGTGGGTTTTGACAATCAAAATTCTAGAAAATGCTCGGGAAATTTAAAATTTATTTTGACAGATGCTAGAAATTTTGACAGCTTAATTCTGAATAACGTGTCTACAATTGCTGAAAGAAAATTATCCGAATGCAAGTTGTTCCGCTAAAAATCAAATTTTGACGATCAAAAATTCTAGGAAATGCTCCGTGAATTCAACATTTATTTTGACAGATCATAGAAATTTTGACAGCTTAATTTTGAATAACGTGTCTTTGGACTTGCTGAAAGAAAATTATCCGAACTTTGCAGTAAGAAAAGTTGTGGCGCTACAAATCCAATTTAGACGACAGAAAATGCTTTGGGAATTCAACATTCATTTTGACAGATACTAGAAATTTTGACAGCTCAACCCTGAATATTACAATTGCCGAAAGAAAATTATCCGAACTTTACAGCAACAAAAGCAAATTTTGACATTCAAAATTTCTAGAAAATGTTCTGTGAATTCAACATTAATTTTGACAGGCGATAGAAATTTTGACATAATCCTGAGTAACCTCTCTCTACAATTGCTGAAAAAGAATTATCCGAACTTTACTATAACTAAAATTGTTGCCCTAAAAACAATTTTTATCGACCAAAAATTCCAGAAAATGCTCCGAGGATTCAACATTTATTTTGACAAATGCTAGTAATTTTGACAGCTTAATCCTGAATAGCGTGTTTCTACAATTGCTGGCAGAAAATTATCCGAACTTTGCAGCAACAAAGGGTGGGTGGGCCCTAGAGTGCAAAGGGTGGGTGAAGGACAAAGGGTGGGTGGGCCCTAGAGTGCAAAGGGTGGGTGAAGGCTGGGTGGGCCCTAGAGTGAGGTACAAAGGGTAGGTGGGCCCTAGTGTGAGGTACCTACAAGGGTGGGTGGGCACTTAGGGTGAGGTACCTTTACTTTCCAATGTTTGTCACTAAAAATGTCAAAAAAGTCTAATGGCTTTGAAAAAAATGTAATTTTGGAGCACGGTAAGTTGGTACCGGCATACGAGCAAAGTGTTCAATAGACACATCATTGACAGTTTGTTATTGTTCTTAAGTTTTGACTATTTTTCGAATTTCCGCCATAGAGAACGTTCTAAATACTGTGACGAGTTGTTTAGTTTAAGATGTCAAAAAAGTCTAATCTATGGGCAGATGTAGTATACGTGGAAGAAACGAATTTTAGGGATAAAATATTTAATTAACCACTTCGCGCCCATATAGCTTCGATTGGACTACAGGATAATCCTGAAAAATTACTTTTTTCTTGTTGTTACCTTTTTCTACGACATATTATTCCACTGTCACAAATTTACTCATTTATACAAAGAAATATGAAAAAATATTCCATAGATGGCGCTAAAGGTGCAATTTTTTTTTTTGTAAAATATTTTTGTTTTCATTTTTTTGTTTGTCGACACATGAGACGACCTGGGCGTGAAGAGGTTAAACTAACAGTGTTTCTGGGTTAACTTTGAGATTAAACGAAAGAAAACAAGCAAAGGTTTCACCACTGTAAATTAATTGATTATGGCAGAATCTAATGATATTTTGTTGCTTTGAAAAACAAACTTAAGTAGAGAAATTCTGGGGCTTCTTCCAAAAGTTGAAGGGCGCGATAGGACATACCCATCACCCTCAAATTTTATTTTAATTTAACCTACAAACCCTGTCTGTCCTGGTGTTTTTCTTTAATTTTTAAAACTTCAGTGTTTTGACTAAGAAATTTCTTCAAATAAACGTGAGTGTTTCTAGGTTAAGGTTATGATTAAACGAAGGGTGGTGGGTGGGCGCTATCCCACCCTCCAATCATCAGAACACAAACAAAGGTTTCACCACTGTAAATTAAATGATTATAGTAGGATCTAATGCTACGGTGTACGTTTCAAAAAGTGCTGCGACAATTCTAAACCGTGGAATATTCAGGCAATTTTTCGTCTTTATTGTATTTAACCTCTTCACGGATAAATTAATTTTGAAGTTTCAAATATTGATATCTCGGCAGTAGGACCGGAGAGGAGGTATCCGCATGGAAATGCATAACTGCAGCAGCTTTTAGTGCTTGACATGAGATGGCAGTATTAAATTAAATCGTATTTGTTTGAAATGTGTTCATCATTTTTTTAAAACGTACACAAATGTGTTTCTGTCCCTGAAGAGGTTAAAGACAACCAGTGCGGTTTTCTCAAATTTAACACGTTGGCTGCCCACATAAGAAGATAATGTAAGGAAACTTTATTTTTATTATTTAGACTTACAAGGAATGAAATCATATATTTTTTTTACAAAAATAATTGAGTTTACTTTAACACGTTGAGTGCCGCAATGTATTTAAAAATAAATCTCAGGAGGCCGTTATTTGTTTATCGCAATAATTGATGAATAAAGTTTTAATAAATTCCGGGAGACAAAAGTGAGCAAATTTGCTCCGTGGAAACTATGAGACCACGTATGTCTCACGCAGCGTATATGTCCAAAAAGTACGTGAGATCATACCATACGGCACTCAACGTGTTAATAAAAAAAGAGGACCAACACGCGTGATGCTCGCGGCGCCAAGGTAAACCGTGAACAAGCACGGCAGCCAATGTGTTAAATTTTAAAGATGTTCAAAGCGAACCGGAAAGTAGAAAATAAAAGAAAGAGGTAAGAATATGTTCACCAACTTCTATAGCATCAAGCCGAAAATATCTCAATACTTATAAACCATGTCTACCCATGGATTAGACTTTTTTGACATCTTTAGTGACAGACACTAGAAAGTGAGGTACTTTTACTTTCTAGTGTTGGTCACTAATAATTTCAAAAAAGTCTAATGGCTATGAAAAAGATGTAATTTTGGAGCACTTTAAGTTGGTACCGGCATACGAACAAAGTGTCCAATAGACACATCATTGACAGTTTAAGGGATACGATTCCAACAGTTTTACAAACCCAAGCTAAAAAGTAGGCAACTCTTTCGCCGATTGAGTTCAAAACTCGATCGTTTCATCCAAAACAGACTGAATAAGTATGTTGAGAAATGATTGCAAAAATCCCTTTTTCCCTATCTTTTTTGTGGTGTTCGGATTCCACTTGCAGCCAGTGTACAGGGTGTCTTGTTTCAAGTGTGCTAAACAAAAACAGAAAGTAGATAATGTTATTCCGAATAATAATTAAACGAGACATAATTAACAAACTGGCAAACCAAATAAGTTTGTATAAACAACTGTCAAAAAAACATGTTTTTGTTTAAATTCATGGCAATCTAATAAATTTATACTGAAAGTTTGTAAGATTCTATAACAATAGAAAAATCTTTAATATTATTTGTCCCAATAACAGTAAGAAATTGGGCATATGTTTATTTGAACTTTTGTGTTCAGAATAGGGAGATATTGGAATACTATACTTGATTTTCCCTCCCCTCCTTGTTTTTTTTTTTTTTTCGCAAATCAGGTCATCGACTTGATAATAACCTTTATATGGATTATAATCTAGTAGCAGTCGCGACCGTCCTGATGAATAAATAAACGATTAAATATATGTTTTTTTCGAGATACTGAAAATTTGACGATTGTCATTGAAACGATTGAATATTCATTTCAATTGTTTTTCAGTGGAACAGTAGGAGGATATTAAATCGCAATTTCTTTTGCAATTGTTGCGCACTAATTCATTTAAATTACCAAAAGTGTATTCCAAAGTTCATTTCCGATATTTATGAATAAATTTTCTTTGCAACCATTGTTATAATTTTCCACTTGATTTTTTTGCAATTGTTGCGGACTAATTAATTCATTTAAATAACCAAAAGTGCATTCAAAAAGTTCATTTCCGATTATTGTGTATAATTTTCTTGCAACCATTGTTATAATTTTCAATAATTTTCCACTTGAAATAAAAAACAGTTTCTTCGTTAATATCAAACCTTAACTTTGAAAATGATCAGTTTATAATCGAAACTCGAGTCACTAAAAAATAAAGTGTGATATTAACAAAGAAACTTAACGCCTCAACCATTAATCAATTTTCCACTTGATAAGTGTAGTTTTACGACGCGAATAAAATGACTGTAAAATTTTCAAAAACATCAATGAACTAGATATTTTGAAAAATGTGAATGCCGATTTTTTTAGATCGAATTTACTCGATTGCTATAAGAGATATTAAAATTTTATCAAAATTTTTCTATTGATGTTAGTTTACAGGATATAACACAAACTTACATTTTTTTTTAAACGCTATGACTTCATTAGAACGACATTTTTTTTCTGTTTAAAGGTGCTATATCGGATTAAAGAGAAAGAAAATGTCTTTCCAACGTAGCCA
Organism: Ocypus olens; assembly: GCA_910593695.2. Classification (NCBI taxonomy): domain Eukaryota; kingdom Metazoa; phylum Arthropoda; class Insecta; order Coleoptera; family Staphylinidae; genus Ocypus; species Ocypus olens. The sequence continues at coordinate 5,130,392 of OU343063.1, forward strand.
TGGCCAACTACAGTTTCCATTTAAAAAAATGTAAATTTGTGTTATATCTCAGAAACTAATATTCTGATGAAATTTTATTATTAAGTATAAAATTATCTGAAACTTTGCCCTTTAGAGTTTTTTCTGTCTCTTATAACAATAAAAAAAAATCGATTTAAAAAATCTGCACTTTTACATTTTTTTTTAAATATCCGAAACCATATATTTCGGCTATAAAAACCGGGCCGAAAAAATAATATGCATAATCTAAACAACCTTCCGCGGAATATGAGTAGGCTATGCAAAAATCTGACAGTGACAGTTCAAAGGTGCGCGATATAAAATTTCCTGAAACACTGTTTTTACTTAAGTCAGGCGAAAAAATATCGAGTGTAACTCTTGCCGAAATGCTTTAGCAACCCTTCACTTTTAGCAACCCTATGCTAAAGCCTATTTACGGCCCTTGATACACTGTATACTATATAAGTGTCATTTTATTCTTCTCGTAAAACTGCAATTCCTTTCCCATTTAATCGTCTCTCTATCTCCGCTAGTTTCTGAGATACCCATGCTAAACATAAAAAAACTCACCCTGTATATACAGGGTGTATATACGGTATATACCGTGGAATCGTACAGATTTACATTAATAAAAGTACACATTATCACACCCTCACCCTTAATCATTATCAGGCATTACAATTACCACTTTAATTTCCAAATAACATAAATAATGATTTTTTTAATAACGAACATTATTAATTACGCTACATCTTTCCTTATTTATATTTCCGCCTTAAAAAATATGGCGCAACATGAGTTTTTCAATATCATCTTTCACCACTACCCTATCTGTATCATTTTCACCCAGTGCTACTTTATTAATCACATCGCGCCCATGCTGTTGTGATTGGGTTATAGCATAATCCCAGGTTTATTGAAATATTATTCCACTGTCACCAACTTACTGATTTATGCAAAACAATGTGAACAAATATTCCATAGATGGAATAGATTTTTTGTAAAGTATTTTTGTTTTCTTTTTTTTTCGCTTGTCGCCACATGTGGCGACCTGGGCGTGAAGAGGTTAAACGTTAAATGAAATCTTAAATTTTTTAAATGGTTGGAGGGGTAGCGACGCAAGAACTGAGACATACACTACATAATACCTGGGCAACACAAGTGGAACAAAATTTCAAAACGATAGGATCAATATGCTACAAATTAAAAAAAAAAATAATTACATCACACCCTTCTATCCATCATTTTGGGAATGTGTAACATTCATCGCAAGTAATTAATTAAACCGAGATGTGAGATCATCAGGTGTAGCGGCAGTAATCATATTACGCCCATTCATTTAAATTTCGGCGTTACATAACGTCGTTAGCGATAGTTAGGCAGGTCTGGGTAATCGTCGTGTTTACATACTGATTGGCACAGATTCCGGCTTGAAATGCAAAGTCCGATTCATCGAATATTTGGCAGAGATTGGCTGCACGCTTATATCTACGATTGCGCTTCTATTAATACAATCGTACTTTTTTTTTTTTTTGTTAATCGAAAGTAAATAATTGTATCGAAGTAGATACAAAAACAACGTATAAATTGTCCATTAAAACGCACTCTTAAATTTATTTATAGCGACCATAGTTTGGATACATTTTTAAACTAAAAGTTATTTAATCCCCCTTAATGCACATTTTTTTAGTGTTACCATTTAGTGCGATCGATCTCGGAAAACATTGGAGAAAAATTAGGCTACATTTGTATGTATGTATAGAGTCCTGGATTTTCCAGCCTTGCAACCCGGTATTAACAACAATTATGATATTTTTATAAGTAATATTTATATTTGCTTTGATTTTAAAATTTTGAGGTTATTTAAGCTGTGTGCACATATGCGGCGTTGTGGTTGTGAAGATACTTTTTTTTAATTTGCACCCTTTTTAACCATGTATAAGTAGGGCTGACCAGCTCTCCTATATTTGTTGCAATAACATTTTTTCATTACAACTCTTTGTTTGCCACAATTTTTGCCGTGACAGTTATTTTCTTCACTTGCTTTAGAATGTTTGTTGTAGATGACATTTATTACAAATATTGGACATCCAGAGCAAAAATAGCTAAAATGCCTCGTTTGTTGAGTTCGCCCAACTGCAAAAATACTTGAACACTAAATAAGTAATTGTGGAGGCTTTCACTTCGTGATACATTTTGAATAATTCAAATAAAACGAATAACTTGAACAAGTTTTTCTGAAAAGCAGCATTCGTTCAGTTCATCCTTCGTATCTGCAACAAAACACATATTAGAACTATAACTAATCACACATTCTACCAGGGAATATATAATCACGTATCCTATTTTTATACAAGTGTAGAGTACACAAAACATTGAGTACTCAATAACATTCATTATCGCATTCTTAATCAAAATCAGAAGGTGTAGTAACTACTACTTGAATCTCAAGTTTACAAACGTAGATTGTACGTACTGTAAACAAATAAGAAGCTTGTTTATTCGGGAATTATCATTTCTCAAACATTGCGATTCACCGGTGATGAAGAATTTATAATATTTAAGTTTTATAAACATCATCGCTAAAATTGAACTGGAGTTGTAACGTAAAAGGGTGACCTTGGGAGCTCGTTATTGCGTAAATGTACATAATTTTATAGTAATTGAGGCTGGCCCACATTCACGCGGCCGTTCAAAAAAAAAAGTAATGTTTCATTATTTCCAACTAAAGTTTACTATCTTATCTTATCTATCGACTGCGTTGTATTGACGTGTGCTGACTATATACAGAGTGAGTCAGGATATGTTACCGTATCTCTTGTTTGTTGATTGATAGGTTTTACTGGAATTGGCATTTTTCTGTCTATAAAAATATCAACATTTATTGAATAATACACACAAACACAATATTTAATCGATGCCGACATAACTATAGTTTCTGCTGGAGTCGACTGACTCGTGTGTAAATGTATGCACGCATTTGGAGTCATGTATGTTTTCAATTTTTTTTCCATCAAACTTTGAAATATGAAAATTTTTTGTCAATAAGACGTTTCCTGCCTTTTTGAAGGTTTCTTCCATACTTTTTGCAATGGAGTCATGACTTCCGGAGTCGACTCTTCCTATCCAACGCAACTAAAAGAGTTTTATCTGTTAGTAAATATTTAATTTTTTTTCTGGGCTAAAAATAATGAAAGTAGCATAATTAAACGTAATTCTTATTGCAATACTAAGACAGAAACAAATGCATTAAAGTTAATTTTGTTTCAATGTCTTGTCTCTATACATTTGCATAGTGTGCATACATTTGTCGACAATCGTTCAACAATGTGACCTTAAAGTAATAATACTCTGCAAACAATACGTTGCACCTTGTTAAACTTGCTTTTATTGGCACGGCAATTTGGTCAATGAATTATTTAGATCTAAACAATTGGAGACGTGTATGCGTGGAAAATCGGTTCGTTTTAATCGAATTTTAATGTTGAACATTTGTAGATTAGAGCGAACGCTTGTTTTTTTTTTTTTTCTACAAATTTCTTAATTAGAAAGCTTAGCAATACGAAATAGAAAGCTTAGCAATACGAAATAGATAATACCATCGAATCAAAACTCGACTAGTTTCTCCTTATCACGGCATTTTTTAGATAATTTTATTGATAAAAAAATAAATTTTCCATCACACAGATTATTGATGTATTTCTACAAATATGTAATATCCTGAAAACGAAAGAAGATAGGTACAATGTAGATTAATACTGAATTGAATTCTGCGTCAGTATGTGTAAAAATATACAGGGTGTCCCATTTAAAAAGATCTTGATTTAATGCTTTAAAGTTGACTAAACGTTGGTTAAACTCTCTGTATTTTATAATTCCAAAAATAACCTTCGGGTATAGTACATAATGCAAATTTCATTACAAATCATTAATTAAAATTGAAATCCATATACTTTCAATATGCAGTTTTGGTGTGACACCCTGTATATGTGAGTAAGTTTTCTTGGTACGTATTTACGTGCAATTTTGGCGATTTGCTATAATTTGAGGTGAACAGTTCTTAATGCTTTTTTTTTTAATATATTAATTTCGCAACATTTTAACGTTTAAATCGTCCGAATCCAAAAACCCGCTCGAGAATTGGGCATTTAAAAAAAAAACGGAAACTCTATTTTGCTGACTTTGAACTTGAAAACATGTTATTTCAAAATCTAGAGATGGGGTGTTTTCAGATTTTTACAGGATCTTAGAGAGTAACATATTTTAAGTAAATTTGGAAAGTTTCGAAGTGACGGCAATTGTTTTTCAATTTTTTTTTAGTCAACTATGAGTGAGATTTTGGCAGTTTGTGAACGGAATAATAAATGTTATTTTTTTGGTGATCTTGCTTGCAATGTGAGATCTTCTCTCCCAACAATAATTTACTATTCTTCATTGTCATTATCATATCTTGTAGTCCGATCAATTATTTTTTCTCAATTATTAAAACGGTCATTTATAATCATTCAAAATTCAGCACAGAACGCACATGTTTTTATTATTCGCATTAATGATTCATGTTAACACGCAATCTGAAAATGAGTGTCATGCATGACACGACACTTTTTAGTTATCCTTGGAGAAATGATCGAATTTTAAAAACGTTTGTATAGTGTACAAAGTTCATGCCAATGTGTTGTTGTAAATGTAAACTACTATTATATTTTTATATACAGGGTGTTTCAGAGCTCTGGCAACGGTCAATCACGTGCTTATTTTTCAAAATTTCGAAAAATGTTTTATACAAAAGTTGTGCGGAATAGTGAGCTGCACGTGCTAAATTTTTTTAAATTTATACAGGGTGTCTCATAACAAAGTTACAGACCAAACTTATGTTTTTTTTTTAATGGAACACCGTGTATTTGTTGTCATTTTTGAATTTTATGGAGCAAATAAAGGTGAGTTACTTTAATACTCCCTATACCTATTGTTTGCCGTTTTCGAAATATTTGAAGATTTGTTGAAATGCATGGTCTGGGTGAAATTTTATTTTTGCCCCAGTGATTGAAGTTGAACGATTAAAATAATTTCTGTTATTTGGTTGAAGGTTCGAACTATAGAGCCAACCATGATTTCATGCAAAAAATTATACAGGGTGATAAAAAAAATGCGGTAGAAAAACCCAACTTATAAAGTTGAATAACTTCGTTTTTTCAAATGGAACACCCTGTATTTAGTAACGTATTCTCAAGTAGAATCCAATTATCTTTCAGATTATAATAATTATTCCTGATATGATAATCGCCGAATACAAGAAAACTATTGAGATTAGGAACAGGGAACCCTTATACAAACCTTAAAAAACCTTCTGATATTTTTGGCTGAAAATTTAAGGTCAACCCGCTTAAATATAGCACTTTCAAGTAAAAAAAAAAATGGTGATGTGTCCATCATGTTACTTTCTCCGACTTGATGCTATCATTTATATTTGCGCTTTCATGGATTATTTTCAATTGAAATCATATTTTAAATGCACATCGAGCGTTGTGTAAACTCGGATGAAACTGACGTTTAAAACGTCAAAATTATGAAAGATGGAAAAATTATACATCAAATTCAAAAACCCAGTTTACTCAAAAACTAAAGGGATTTCGAAAAAAACTTATTCTTTATAAGTTATCCATTTTTGTATTCTCTACAATTATTATTAACATAAATTTGCTGTAACTATTATTGTTTTATAATTATAAACCAAAAATAAAAAAAAATAATAATTTTTTTTCTCGAATAAAAATGATTTTATGAAAAATGTTTTCAAGCAAAAGATGTTCATTTATTTGTTGTCTTCAATGTTTGTTTAAATGGTCTTGTGATATTTTTCAAATTTAAGAAAATATTGGCAAAAAACAAAAAACAGTTAAGGTAAACACCCACTTCCGGTGTACGAAATTTTACCAAAAGCTTTTCAGTTCTTCGGATTATCAAATAAGACGTATGTTGAAAGTTTCATATCAATTGCTCTATTAGTTTTTGAGATACAGCGCGCACACACACACACACACACACACACACACAGACACACACACACACAGACACAAAAATTTTTTTCCAGAAATTGTTGAAATGGCATCTAGGGACCCCAAAACGGATATTTCCGTAAAAAAAATTTTTGAAAAAAAAATCACGATCACAATACTTTCTCGTACTTCGTAACGGAGAAAGTAAAAAAATGTAAGGATTTATTTTTAAGTTTGAAATGAGGCTGTGGTCAGTAATATTTTGTATAATTAGAGATAAAATTGTTTCAGATTTTTTTAACAGAGGCAAACCGATCCTCAAGATTTCTGGTTTCTCGCTGATCAAAATGCAAATTACTTAAAAACAAAACGGAAGCTTTTCTTGGGCATAACGTCTGGGTCTATTGGACCCACAGTGCCCGTTATGGGTTAAGAATACCACCGTGTGATCAAAAAGTAGAAAATAGTTGGCAGCCCTTAAAACATAACCTAACTAACATTTGGCGTAACTTTACTTGAATTATTTTAGGGATTTTCAGAAAATGTGCTGCCAACTATTTTCGACTTTCCGATCTTGCTGTATGTTTAGAATGGGACAACATTTGATTTTAAAAGTGAATTGAGTGTGGTAGGCTTTTAAACTGACAAGAAGCAAGCAAGAGTGTTGAAAATAATGATTATACAGGGTGTTTCAGAGCTCTTACCATATAAAGCATGTTCATTAAACTCAAGTAAGCCATGACTTTTTATTTTTAAAAATTTAAGTTGGTGACACATGTTGAGGTTATGTTACTTGCGGCATGTTCCTACCGATAAATTAATTTGCTGTGATAAATGACGCAGAGAAGACGTAGCGTAGGTTCACCTTCCAAAATTCCATGGGCTGTGTTAATAGCATCTTGAGTTCGTTTGACTGGTCTACCACTTCCTGGTTTACGGAGAAAATTACCCGTTTCACGAAATAATACAACAGATCGTGATAAGGTATTTTTAAATTCATCATAAATAATGAGAACGTTAGGAAATTCTTCCTGAAACTCTGCTAAAGGTGCGTCGAATGAATACAACCAATTTCCGTCCATTTTAGTCCCATTTTGGAAATTACTTTCAACTAGAAACGCTTCTGCTGGTTGCTGTAAACCATTGTGACCACGGAATAATTGTGACTTTTAGAACGATCTGAAGTTTCGTATGTCAATTCCTAACATGTGTGCCAACTTAAATTTTTTTAAATAAAAAATCATGGCACACTTGAGGTTTTTATTAAATGAACATCCGATATATTAACCTGCAATTAAATATGTCCTAAGTAGTTGTATAATTTTTTTCTAACATTTAATTTCAATAATGACGGCAATACACAGCTTGGTCGATTAGACCCACAGTGCCCGATACGTTATTATACCGAAACAGATTAAAAACGATTAATTTTTGACTTTACCGTGTTTATCGAATTTTCCTTATCTTGTGTTTAAAAATAGATTAGTCTGCCTTAATGCATTATATATACAATGTAAACAATACAGTTCCTTTTCCAATGTGAGTATTTTTTTACTGCAAATTTAAACGATACGTCATTGTAAATTGACCTTATCCTATTATTTGCAGCTCTCAAGTTTCTCACACGTCAATCAGAACAAACGTGACTTTACTAGAATGCAATTATTAAACAATGGAATGGAGATACACGCTTAAAATTTCGCATGTGAATAAACTGCACCAAGGTTAAAGGTGGCGGAATCTATTGCCTGAACGTTGTACTAAACCCAATCTGATATAAGACAGATATAAGAACTGAGTTTCTTTTAATAGTCATTTAAGCAACAAGGAACGTAAGAACGTATTGTCATTACGTTCCGTGTTGATTATTAATTTTTTTCCGCTACCGGAAATATAATACTTAAAAAAGATCAGAAAATATTCTAAAATATGGCTTGAAACATTCGGGGTTAAAATTTGTATAGTCACCTGTGCATTCTATGGTAACCCAGCAACCGACAAAACAATGTCAAATTTTGTTTGTTTGTGTCAATCCAGTGAAACTTTCTACGGGCATGGAAATGAACGATGCTGCGAATATTGCGTTTCTTTTATTTTATTATTTTCCTAGGTCCGTAAGTGAAAAATTAAGTTCTGTCATCAAGGACAACAAACATCACGAATATTATCAGCCACTTACGGTACCTGTAACTATGGATGCAATGCTTAGTTACGTTGTCGGTAGCGGAAATAATAAGTTTCTGAATTATACAGGGTGTTGAATTGCAAAGCGGGCCATAGGGATTTACGTGTAAAATTTGAAATGTGGTAATATTGGCTCCAGAATATGAAGAAAAATCTCCACCTCTTGTTCTTAACATAACCTTACAGAACTTTAAAAAACACTGTAATAAAATAATTTATTATAGAACTTACAAGTTACAAAAGGAAAAGGGCCACTCACTATTTTGGAAATAAGTAAATAAATATGATTATAAAGTGCAGGTTGTGACTTGCACTACCTACGCAGTCCATCGCCCGCAGATAGAACTATGTCACCGTACTTTGAAATTCAGCCCTTGCAGTTAGAACTTTGTTATATTTGTAGTTCCGAAACTACTCAACAGATGCCATCCGCTGTTCGATTGCTAGGTACATAGAAGACTATACTTTTGCAGTGGAAAGATAATCTCAATTTTTGATTTTTTGTCACTTGGAACCTTGTCAAATCAAGGTCGCGATTTACCAACATATTAACCAAAAAATGGTGATGTGGCCATCATGTTACTTTCTCCTACTTGGTGGTATCATAGCCATTTATATTTACGTTTTCATGGTTTATTGAAATCATATTTTAAAGTGCACGTCGAGCGTTGCGTAAACTCGGATGAAACTGACGTTTAAAACGTCAAAATTATGGAACATGGAAAAATTATACTTTAAATTCAAAAACTCGGTTTACTCAAAAACTAACGAGATTTTGAAAAAAACTTATTCTTTAGAAGTTGTTCATTTTGGCATTCTCTACAATTATTGCTGTAACTATTATCGTTTCATAATTATAAACCAAAAATTGAAAAAAAATTAATAAATTTTTTTCTCGAATAGCAATGATTTTATGAAAAATATTTTCAAGCAAAAGATGTTCATTTCTTTGTTGTCTTCAATGTTTGTTTAAATGTTTTTGTGATATTTTTCGTATTTAAGAAAATATTGGCAAAAAACAAAAAACAGTTAGGGTAAACACCCACTTCCGGTGTACGAAATTTTACCAAAAGCTTTTCAGTTCTTCAGATTATCAAATAAGATGTATGCTGAAAGTTTCATATCAATTGCTGTATTAGTTTTTGAGATACAGTGCACACAGACAGACAGACAGAAGACGGACAGACAGAAGACAAACAGACAGAAGACAGACAGAAGACAAACAGACAGAAGACAGACAGACAGAAGACAGACAAACAGACAGAAGACAGACAGACAGAAGACAGACCGACAGAAGACAGACAAATAGACAGACAGACAGAAGACAGACAGACAGACAAACAGAAGACAGACCGACAGAAGACAGACAAATAGTGAGGCAGAAGACAGACAAATAGTGAGGCAGAAGACAGACAGACAGAAGACAGACAGAGAAAAGACAGACAGACAGACAGACAAACAGACAGACAGACAAAAGACAGACAGACAGAAGACAGACAGACAGACAGAAGACAGACAGACAGAGAAAAGACAGACAGACAGACAGAAGACAGACAGACAGACAGAAGACAGACAGACAGACAGAAGACAGACAAACAGACAGACAGAAGACAGACAGAGAGAAGACAGACAGAGAAAAGACAGACAGAGAAAAGACAGACAGACAGAAGACAGACAAACAGAAGACAGACAGAAGACAGACAGACAGAGAAAAGACAGACTGACAGAAGACAGACAGACAGAAAGACAGAAGACAGACAGAAGACAGACAGAAAGACAGAAGACAGACAGAAAGACAGAAGACAGACAGACAGAAGACAGACAGAGAGAAAACCGACAGAGAGAAGACAGACAGAGAAAAGACAGACAGACAGACAGAGAAAAGACAGACAGACAGAGAAAAGACAGACAGAGAGAAGACCGACAGAAGACAGACAGACAGACAGACAGACAGACAGACAGAAGACAGACAGACAGACAAACAGACAGAGAAAAGACAGAAGACAGACAAAAGACAGACAGACAGACAGACAGAAGACAGACAAACAGACAGACACACACACACACACACACACACACAATTCCAGAAATTGTTGAAATGTCATCTAGGGGCCCCAAAACGGATATTTCCGTAAAAAAAAAATTTGAAAAAAAAATCACGATCACAATACTTTCTCGGAGAAAGTAAAAAAATACAATTATTTTGAATTAAAAACGAAGGTTTGCCATGACAATGATATAGCCATATTTCTTTTTGTTCTAAAAAGTTACAGTTGCTGTCGCCGTGTTTTCTGCACCAGAAATAGCTATTTATGCAACAAGTACATAATTTAGGACTATATGAATGAGCCTTAACGTTCAGAAATACAGCGAATTCATAAAGTTCAATTATGTTCGCGTTTACAAAGTTTACAAAGTTTTATTTATGTTCCACAACTTTTAGCATTTATGAAATACTTTTTAAATAAAAACTGAAGCAATATATTTACATATATTTCAATCGTAGTGTGCATGTGCTGCCACACTAATGTCATTCATTGTAAATTTCATACAAAATGGATGATCACGATAAACAATCTAACCCGCACAATAAATGACCAAACCTTGCAATCTTCTTCAGGAATAAATATAACGAATAATAGTAAGTACTATCGCTATAAACCACTAACATAGTAGATCTCTCTCTCTCTCTCTTTTATTAGTAATCTATATAGCAGTGACGGTTCGCGGGGTTTTTTCTGGTACGGCCGAGAAATAAGAGGTGGCAATACAGATAGGGTCAGTTGCAGAGATGGCTGGCTATCTGTATTACCACCTCTTGTTCCTCGGCCGTAGCAGAAAAAAACCCGTGAACCGTCACTGCTATATTGTATTTATAGGATGTTTTGATTGGAATTAACCCTTTCGGCCCTGGATTTTTAAATTTGAAAAAAGTCTGAAGCTTCTTCAGACCATAAATACCAAATTTGAACTCATTTGCTTGATTAGTATAGGAATTAATTAGTGAGGCTTTGTTGAAGTGACATCTAGTGATAAACAGCAAAAATATGGATTATCGTAGTAAGTAGAGACATGTAAATGTTGTGGTGGGCACCACCAGGGCCGAAAGGGTTAAAATGTCATTTCTGACGTTGACATAAGAGTCCAATTTACTTTATCATTATGTACGCCATTTTGGCCTAAAAGGTTAGTATTTTCGTACAGTCTAACATAGAAATATTTGTGTGTAGATGTTCGTTCAATGGTTGAATTTTAAATTTCTGCCTCAATGCCAATTTTAAAATTGAATTCCGATGTTTTATTAATGCCGATGATTGCATAATGATGTCACGGATTATCTCGCGCACCCGATGAACCGACATTCCGATAAAGTTTTTCCGTTTCGTGTTTTTCAGAAAAGTACGAGCTGGTGGGCCGCCTGCTGAAGCCCGGCGAGCAGCCGACGAACTACTCCGACGAGGAGGACGAGTCGAACGCGACCGGCGATAAGGCGAAGGACGATTAAAGGGTTCGAGCGCGCGCGAAACTTTAATATCCATGTAAAAGTCTGAAACTTGTACTATATTTTTTTATCCAACAATTTTTATTTAACATATATATATATATACATATATACATAACATGCCTTTTATCCTTATATACATTCTTAATTAGTGTGTGGGAGTGGTGGGGGTTGTGGGGGGGGGGGGCGGAGCCAATGATGAATTTATGTAGGGCTTGCATACATACAAACAAACAAACAATAGGAGTTACTTAAAGTCGCTCGCCGCTTAGCACGTGGTGTGTCGTTTCCGGGGGATCGCATTTAGTGTGTCTGACTCGTGGGCTTTTTAACCGTTTTAAACGTGTTTACGGGGAATAAAAAGTGTGTGCTCGATGCGTTTATTATTATTATTATTAGTCATTTGAAAATTTCCTCCGGAGCACTCCCGCGTTCCCGCAAGAGGTTTACTTACTGTACTATAATTAGCTGAAAGTTTTATTATATTATAGGAGGAATGTGTAGAAATTGGTTTTTTTGTAAAAAAAAAACAATTTAACATCTTCCACGTATTTGTTATTTTTGTCGTAAAAAAATATACTTTTTATATAGAAATGATCGGTTTCTTTTTTATCACAACTAGCTCTTAAGGCGCGATACGGGGAAATTTTCGGGGTTGCGAACGGTTCGTTTTCGAATGGATTTTTTCTGCCAAATTTATTACAAGGTGCGAGCCACAGAACTTATTTCATAGTCGGCCATGCCTGAGAGAGAGAAACATAGTAGTCATGTCTTTTGTTTTCGAATGGATTTTTTCTTCCAAATTTATTATAAGGTGTGAGCCACAGAATTTTGTTTCCGAGTTGGCCATGCCTGAGAGAGAGAAACATAGCAGTCATGTCTGAGATTAATTAATTTTTTTTTAAACTGATTCAATTGAACTAATAATAATATGCGACATACTACCGTGGACAAAAAAAATGACACCCCTAATTTTATTAATGTAAATATGACTTTTCATTTGACAAACCGGCAAATGTCAATCTAAGCTCTGGCACAAAATCAAAGCATACCTTTTTAGATTTACTGTATTGCTAGTTATAACTGTCACTGTTAAATATTAAGGTTACATAAGTCAAATTCACAACACTAAAAAATAAGAAATAATAGACACATGACAAATTAGGGGTGTCATTTTTTTTGTCCACGGTAGTACCTCATTTATCTCACAGCCAACTCTGAAACAAAATTTTGCGGCTCACATGATATCAAATTGGCTCTCAATGTTCAGAAAAAGTGCCGATCCGAATACCACACGGGTTTGATAGAGATAGACGAAATGTTCTTCGTGAGTCAATTCATGGAATTACTATAGCTCATTTTTTTTTACTCATAAAGTATATTTGTTTCACTTCAACACGTATAACTAAGCAAGATAGATAGAGGCGGAACATTAAAACACTGACGGGATTCACGGCTTGGAGCAGTGCCTGTGGGGTCTAATAATTTGCATTTTACAACTTATCGTTACATCCAGAAAAAAATTACTTTAAGGACTTCAAAAAATTTCTACCTAAAAATTCATGACTCATTTTCAGTCGACTCATTTCCATGAGTTGACCATCTCTAATGTGTGAAGCAAATAATGGTAATAACCTAATCGCATAAAATGGCAGAAAAAGTGCATTTATTTTTTTTACACGCGACAAACTTTTCTTTCTGTGATACGAAATGAAGTGTGATCAAAAATTATTTTCATCGGGGGCGCTGTACACCTTTACACCTTGAAAGGCATGTCTTTGTATTTTGTATTAATTCAGATTGTAGGAACAGAGTTGGTCGTCATCAATTCAAAATAACATTACCATGTGTTTACGGTACATCAACAGCTGTCATTTGCATTACGTCACCTTGAACGATGTCATGCAGCCGCCGGTGCTGTGGAAAAATGTTCATAATCAACGACACTCACCGGCCTGCAGACAGCGCCATCTTGACCTGGCAGCCGCACTGCACTGCTGCACCTCGTAATGTTATTAAGACGGCCCCGGCTGCAGTCGATGTAATGCCTGCTGCTTGCGCTCCAATAACACCGTAAGAGGGCGCTGGAGGTCGTGTAAATTTCAGCAGCGTTTCGCTGAACTTTTCAAACTCTCATTCATCAAATCTGATCAGTGCAATCTAAAATATAACACCGCAAGAGGGCGCTGGAGGTTCTGTAAATTTCAGCAGCATTTCGCTGAACTTTTCAAACTCTCATTCGTCAAATCTGATCAGTGCAATCTAAAATATAACACCGCAAGAGGGCGCTGGAGGTTCTGTAAATTTCGGCAGCATTTCGCTGAACTTTTCAAACTCTCATTCGTCAAATCTGATCAGTGCAATCTAAAATATAACACTGCAAGAGGGCGCTGGAGGTTCTGTAAATTTCAGCAGCATTTCGCTGAACTTTTCAAACTCTCATTCATGCAATCTAAAATTTAAATGGTAAAATCTAAAATTTACGCTTTCACTTTCAAAATTTGGTCCCTAAAATCCGGAATTTGATTACTAAACTGCAAAATTTGACACTTAAAATTCTAACATCTATAATTTGGACTCAAAAATAGATTTCAAAATCCGATATTTTTCCATTAGTTTTTTGTGCAAAATGATTTTAAAATCCGATATTTGTCTATTAAGATCAATTTTTTTGTGCCCTAAGACTCAAAATATGAAATTTGAGCGCCACAGCGAAAAAAATTCGAAACCAAAAAAATCGTAAATTTGAATCTGAAATTCTACTATAATGCAAATATTGGATGTACATTTTTGATTTAAGGTCAAAATTTCCAATTCTACATGTAGTAGGGTTAACTTGCAGTTTGAGACTCAAAATCTGAAATTTGGGCGCCACTACAAAAAAAATTCGAAACCAATAAAATCGTAAATTTGAATCTGAAATTCTACTGTAATGCGAATATTGGACGTAAATTTTGAGTTTAAGGTCAAAATTTCCAATTCTACATGTAGTAGGGTTAAAGGTGTAATTCTTGCAGTTTGAGACTCAAAATCTGAAATTTGGACGCCACAACGAAAAAAATTCGAAACCAAAAAAAAACGTAAATTTGGATCTGAAATTCTACCATAATGCGAATATCGGATGTACATTTTGAATTTAAGGTCAAAATTTCCAATTCTACATGTAGTAGGGTTAAAGGTCTTAATTCTTGCAGTTTGAGACTCAAAATCTGAAATTTGGGCGCCACAACGAAAAAAATTCGAAACCAAAAAAATCGTAAATTTCAATCTGAAATTCTACCATAATGCAAATATTGGATGTACATTTTGAATTTAAGGTCAAAATTTCCAATTCTACATGTAGTAGGGTTAAAGGTCTAATTCTTGCAGTTTGAGACTCAAAATCTGAAATTTGGGCGCCGCAACGAAAAAAATTCGAACCAAAAAAAACGTAAATTTGGATCTGAAATTCTACTATAATGCGAATATTGGATGTACATTTTGAATTTAAGGTCAAAATTTCCAATTCTACATGTAGTAGGGTTAAAGGTCTAATTCTTGCAATATGAGGCTCAAAATCTGAAATTTGGGCGCCACAACGAAAAAAATTCGAAACCAAAAAAATCGTAAATTTGGATCTGAAATTCTACCATAATGCGAAAATCGGATGTACATTTTGAATTTAAGGTCAAAATTTTCAATTCTACATGTAGTAGGGTTAAAGGTCTAATTCTTGCAGTTTGAGACTCAAAATCTGAAATTTGGGCGCCACAACGAAAAAAATTCGAAACCAAAAAAAACGTAAATTTGGATCTGAAATTCTACCATTATGCGAATATTGGACGTACATTTTCAATTTAAGGTCAAAATTTCCAATTCCACATTTAGTAGGGTTAAAGGTCTAATTCTTGTAGTTTGAAACTCAAAATCTGAAATTTGGGCGCCACAACGAAAAAAATTCGAAACCAAAAAAATCGTAAATTTGGATCTGAAATTCTACCATAATGCGAATATTGGACGTACATTTTCAATTTAAGGTCAAAATTTCCAATTCCACATTTAGTAGGGTTAAAGGTCTAATTCTTGCAGTTTGAGACTCAAAATCTGAAATTTGGGCGCCACAACGAAAAAAATTCGAAACCAAAAAAATCGTAAATTTGGATCTGAAATTCTACCATAATGCGAATATTGGACGTAAATTTTGAATTTAAGGTCAAAATTTCCAATTCTACATTTAGTAGGGTTAAAGGTCTAATTCTTGCAGTTTGAGACTCAAAATCTGAAATTTGGGCGCCGCAACGAAAAAAATTCGAAACAAAAAAAAACTTAAATTTGGATCTGAAATCTACCATAATGCAAATATTGGATGTACATTTTGTATTTAAAAAAAATTTCCAATTGTACGGCCTACTTGGGCCAAAGGTCTAATTTTTGAAGTTAAGAAATCTTAAATTGCTGTCTTCAAATCTGCAATTTAGACATGAATTTCCAAAAATTTTACCCCAATTTAGATCCTAATAACCAAAAATTTCTACCGTCATTTGTTTTGAAGATACAAGACTGATTTTTTTTTTGCATTTGGTGTCAAATTTCATATTTTTGACAAATGATGGAATTGCGACCTTCCAAATTTCATTCTATAATAAAGACAATGACAACCGAATTGTTAGTAACTTTTTTGCTAGCAACAAATGGAATGCAATGACATAACCAAATTGTTAGTAACTTTTTCACTACCAACAAAAATGTCACCCTAACAAAAAATGCAATGACAAACCAAATTGTTAGTAACTTTTTCACTACCAACAAATGGATTGCAATGACAACCAAATTGTTAGTAACTTTTTCACTACCAACAAAAATAACCAAAAATTTATACAGTCATTTGTTTTGAAAATACAAGACTGATATTTTTTTTGCATTTGGTGTCAAATTTCATATTTTTGACAAATGATGGAATTGCGACGATCTTCCAAATTTCATACTATAATAAAGACAATGACAACCGAATTGTTAGTAACTTTTTTTACTACCAACAAATGGAATGCAACGACAACCAAATTGTTAGTAACTTTTTCACTACCAACAAAAATGTCACCCTAACAAAAAAATGCAATAACAAACCAAATTGTTAGTAACTTTTTTACTACCAACAAACGGAATGCAATGACAAACCAAATTGTTAGTAACTTTTTCACTACCAACAAAAATGTCACCCTAACAAAAAAATGCGGCACAAAAAAATTCCAAAATGAAGATGAAAATAATTTTTGAAACACGTACAAAACATAAATTAAGACACTTTCTTTGCTACCAAATAAAGACAACATTAAATATTGTTTCCCCATCGGTTTCGACCTTTCAGGCATCATCAGTGTAGTTAACACGTTGACTGCCAACTACGAGAATTCTCGTGGTTGTTTAATGCAGTTTTCAAGGTCGTGGCAGTCAACGTGTTAAGTGATTCCGCCACTTTTTTTTTACCTACAAATAAAGAAAGTGTTTCAATTTATATTATATTTATAATAAAACACTTTTAACTTTTTGTTTTGTATAACTTATATATTTATTTTTGTGACTTAAGTTTCGGTAATACAATTACCATTTTCAAACAAGAAGTATTTTAAAAACCGATTTAAATCGTGTGTGTTTTAAAGAAGTGTTTTAAATCGGTTTTTAAAACACTTCTGGTTTGAAAACGGTAATTGTATTACCGAAACTTAAGTCACAAAAATAAATATATAAGTTATACAAAACAAAGTTAAAAGTGTTTTATTATAATATTTAAAATGTATAACGAAGTAGAAGCCTCAAGCATAAACAATATTATATTATATTTCATCAATCACGCATACAAAATTATTTGAAAGCATAAACCACTTCTTCTTCAACGTCGCCTCTGCTGAACGAAATTTTTGATCACACTCTACATTCAGACGTACCGAACAATCGCGAGGATTCTACATTCGGCTATGGAAAACCTCTGTAAAACGCAATACCGTGTTCGTCCTTTCGGTCCTCCTTTCTTTTCCCCGTTCCTCGGTTTTTTAGAAACAATGTACGGAATACTAGTTTGTAATCATTGTTGCTAATTTTATAATACGTTTATTTCATGTTGAGTATGTTACGATTAAATCCTTTATGAAAATTGTGTTTTCGCTATTGTGTAATGTTGATCATTATTATTTTTTTATCGGGCTCCCGGAGAGCCACCGACCCGCGGCTCTTCGGGGCCACCCGTTCTAGGATATTAGGTACTGGTCGCATTTTTCGGGTGTTACTGAGCTCGTGGTCCTACGGCCACGTGATTTTCTTTTTAAACGCAGTTGTTGATGTAATTTTATATTTTTCATTTAAATAAAACAGAAGTTTACAATTATTTTGCAGTATTAATGATGAAGTCTTGAACACAGCCACGTGATTTTTTTTTAAACGCAGTTGTTGATGTAATTTTATATTTTTCATTTAAATAAAACAGAAGTTTACAATTATTTTAGTGTGTTAATGATGAAGTCTTGAAAGTTGGAAAGTGTAGCTCGTCCCGAAAAAGCTTTTTTTTGCATCCAATCCGCACCTTCTAGAGCTTTGAAAAATTGTACAACTTGTAACAGGATCATGGGAACGTAAAAAGGTATTTTGGCTGGAAAAAAATTTCTCGCAAAACTGCATCGAAAAATTTTTCTCGCCTAAAATTGCTTTGAAAAAATGGACAGCCTGTAACAGGATCATAGGAACGTAAAGAGGTATTTTTATTTCATCCTATTTAAAAACTAATGTCTGTCAAAACTTGCAAGAATTGGAAGAAATCGCAGCTCAAAAACTTATCCGCAATGCTGAAAATATAAAGCGACGCCTAAACTTATGTCTGGAAAATGTAAGAAAACTCTTTTACTTCTGTCGCATCCTTTATTCCAAAAGTTAACTTCAAGTTTGTAGTTATGTCTGGAAAATGTAGAAAAACTTTTACTTCTGTCACGTCCTTTATTCCAAAAGTTAACTTCAAGTTTGACTTTGTTTCAGTTTATTGGTGATGAACACTAGAAATGACAAGATATTTCCCACTTAACACTTTCACAACAAGGTATGAGTTGTATTTAACTCGCATAGCAGATTGGAAACTGGAATGTAGTCACGACAACCGAACAAACCTTTGACCATATACTATAGTATATAGTCAAAGGAACAAACTAATTCAATGTTGCTGATTATTAATTTTTTTCCAATGAAAAGGAGGACAAATAAACTAAAGAAGAAAATGCTTAACAACCTCAATAGGGTCATATTAGCAACAACAAAAATTATTATTCCCCGACTTTTCAAAGCACGTTGAATAAAACAAATTTGAAGATTACAAGTTCGTCAGCATTTTAACGTTTCAATTATGGAAATAGTAGCTCTGCATGACGAGTTGTGGGCTTTTAAAAATTCAATTAAACCAATTTCGTAATTACCGCCGCGTTGGCGCCATCTACCGGACGATAGCTGAACTACTAAGTGTGTTTTTACTACTAGCGCCAAAACCCTCGAACTTTATACCTATTTCCAAAATGTAAAAATTCAGCAATGAGCTGCACAGCAAATGATAGAGTATTTAATTCTGAATCGATTGATGTATAAAATAACCGAGGAAATTAAGCGGTTTCGCTGTAATTTGCAAATGAAAATTTACCACTATCCCTGGTCGGTAATACAGTTCGCTGTAAAGCTTAATATAGAAATTTAAAGCATTTTACAGTAGTTTATAAATAAATACCAGTTTAATTCATGATTACCGGGCTTTGATTGCTCTTTTTGTCTTCCTTGTCGCTCTCTAAATGCTATAAATTCCGAAATTAACATTTACAGCGAACTGAATTACCGACCAGGGATAGCAGTAAATTTTCAATCGTAAATTACAGCAAAACCGCTTAATTTCCTCAGCTATTTTATACATCATTCGATTCAGAATTAATTTGTCTATCATTTAGTGTACAACTCGTTGCTGAATTTTAACATTTTGGCCATAGGTATAAAGTTCAGCAGTTTTGGCGCTGTAGTAAAAACACACTTAGTGGTTCAGCTATCGTCCGGTAGATGGCGCCAACGCGGCGGTAATTACGAACTCGATTTAGTTAAATGTTTAAAAGCTCACAGCTCACATGCGGAGCTTTGATTTCCACAATTAAAACGTTAAAATGCTGACAAACTTTAGATCTAGTTCAATATTTAAACAATAATTACAAAATACCTTTCTGACGCATCCAATACTGTAAATGTGTATTGTGTACACTGTACAGATTATTAAAATGCTTGTCTTCGCAACAACCCGGGAACGTTAACCAAAAGTTAAGTGATTTGATTCAATTGCTGACATCTTTGACTATATATAGTCAAAGGTAAATATATACTGTTATTACAATTCATCATCTCAATTACAGGCAGATAAACAGGTTTACATTATGGACTATTATACAAAGTGTTAGTACTTTTCTGTCTGGGCTATCGACCATGGGTTTTTCTGCCCTTATATACTAGTATTTCATATGTATATTATGTAATTTATATAGCAAATTACTAAAGTTATTATTATTATTATTTTAGTTTTATTACAGGGATCTGTTTTTATTGACATTTCTAACCAAGAGTCGTTGAACTTGAAGATAACCTGCAAATCACACATTTTTCCGATTTTCTAAGTATTTTTTGATAAGTAAGCTTGCAATAATGAAAAGGATTCAAGGAGCAGGTCCTTTCGCAGCCAGAGATCCCGAGGACGAGAAGAGGAAGGCTCGAGAATCCGTTTTGTCCAATTTACTTGTGTTTTCGATGATTTGCGGTTTGCTCAGAGCAGGTACGCCAGTAGCGTTATTGAAATTAAGTAACTGTATGCACGTGTGATTATTATCTTCACTGGGTGATATTTAATGTTTGAGATCAAGTTTGAGGTTAAATTGAGCAGCAACATTGTTGGCTCGTGGATCTCCGTAAAGGAGGCTAAGATAGAGATGTTGCTCGTGCTGCACCACTTACTCTTACAAAGGAAGCAAACATTTAGCTGCTGTATTGGTCAAATTTTCTTCCATAACCTCGCCAAACATCCACGAGCCGCCACTGGTTGGTATAGTTTACTGAAAGTGCAATGGCTAAAGCAGTTTTGATTTTGAAGACAATAAAGGAAGAAATGCTCATCACTAACTGATCGCTGATATCACGGATAGTCTAATTCTAATTGAGTATATTAAAGAGCATTTCTTATTTTTTAAATTTAATTGTCAGATGTTATATCCGACATGTCACCGTTTAACCGCAACCAGCATTTCACGCGTGTGATCTTAGTGCAGAAAGGACTCGAGATTTCCAAAGTCAATTTCGACATCGATTTTTGTTGTACGTTCGATATTTTTTGTGAAAAATTGAATACGTTAGTAAATTACAGGCAGTTTTTTGTTTCAGTTCCATACCTAACGAAGAGCCTGTAGGTGTGCGGATTTTTGATATATCACCGAAGGAACGAAGATGTTATTCTGTTCGTCTCTTCCAACTGAACTTTGTGATCATTTGTATCTTATGTAAATCATTTTATAAATGGGTGTATGTAATAGATTGACTATATTATTACACAAATACATGTTGTAATGTTTGTTATAAATTTCTAGTTTTTTTTTTTTAATATTCCTTTAAAATCCTCATCAGCTGGAGATTAAAATGTCGACTGTCGTGCTGGAGAAAAAAATCACATTTTAATGCTTCTCATGAATTGAAATGCTTAAATATTCATGGTTATTAAGACAGTGCAAAAAAAGCATTAATCAAGGACAAGATTAATTTCTTTTTGAAACACACTATATAATGGAGTTGTAGGTAAGATAACAGCATAGTGTGCGAGTTGTATTTAACTCGCATGGCAAATAAGTTTAATGCCATTTTTTTCTTAAATCTTGAATTGCAGTAATTTTTTGGTCATTTCATGATTTTCGCCATTTTTTTCCACTCAGGAAAAAATGCATGCAAAACATGTTGGGCCTCGGAAAAATTTAAAAAAATTCATGATGGGTAAAAGCGTGTGGAGTAATTATTTTTCCGAAAAAAAATTATTTGGTCATTTCATGATTTTCACCGTTTTTTTTTCCATAGTATTACTCTGGAAAAAAATGCATGCAAAAAATATTGGGCCTCAGAAAAATTTGAAAAAATCCATGACGGTTCTTAATGATGGGTAAATGCGTGTAGAGTAATTATTTTTCAGAAAAAAATTTTTTTGGTCATTTAATGATTTTCACCGTTTTTTTTCCATAGGAAAAAAATGCATGCAAAAAATGTTGGGCCTCAGAAAAAATTTAAAAAATTCATGACGGTTCTTAATGATAGGTAAATGCGTGTAGTCATTATTTTTCCGAAAAAAAATGTTTTGGTAATTTCATGATTTTCACCGTTTTTTTTCCATAGTATTACCCAGGAAAAAAATGCATGCAAAAAATGTTGGGCCTCAGAAAAATTTTAAAAATTTCATGACGGTTCTT
Source organism: Ocypus olens (assembly GCA_910593695.2). NCBI lineage: Eukaryota > Metazoa > Arthropoda > Insecta > Coleoptera > Staphylinidae > Ocypus > Ocypus olens. The sequence goes on from OU343063.1 coordinate 5,152,552, forward strand.
AATGATGGGTAAATGCGTGTAGAGTAATTATTTTTCCGAAAAAAAATGTTTTGGTTATTTCATGATTTTCACCGTTTTTTTTCATAGTATAGCCCAGGAAAAATTGCATACAAAAAATATTGGGTCTCAGAAAAAAATTAAAAAAATTCAAGACAGTTCTCTCAATGTGTGTAAAGTAATTATTTTTCGAAAAAAAAATTGTTTGGTCATTTCATGATTTTCAGCGTTTTTTTTTTTCCATAGTATTACTCAGGAAAAAAAGGATGCAAAAAATGTTGGGTCTCAGAAAAAAATTTAAAAAATTCAAGACAGTTCTCTCAATGCGTGTGAAGTAATTATTTTTCGAAAAAAAAATTGTTTGGTCATTTCATGATTTTCACCGTTTTTTTTTTCCATAGTATTACCCAGGAAAAAAAGGATGCAAAAAATATTGGGTCTCAGAAAAAATTAAAAAAATTCAAGACAGTTCTCTCAATGCGTGTAAAGTAATTATTTTTCGAAAAAAAAATTGTTTGGTCATTTCATGATTTTCACCGTTTTTTTTTCCATAGTATTACCCAGGAAAAAAAGGATGCAAAAAATGTTGGGTCTCAGAAAAAAATTAAAAAAATTCAAGACAGTTCTCTGTTCTCAATGCGTGTAAAGTAATTATTTTTCGAAAAAAAAATTGTTTGGTCATTTCATGATTTTCACCGTTTTTTTTTTCCATAGTATTACCTAGGAAAAAAAGGATGCAAAAAATGTTGGGTCTCAGAAAAATTTGAAAAAATCCGTGACTGTTCTTAATGATGGGTAACGTAATAATTTTTCCGAAAAAAAATTGTTTGGTCATTTCATGATTTTCGCCTGAGTATGGCTCAGGAAAAAAATGCATGCAGAAAATGTTGGGTCTCAGAAAAGAAAAATTTTCCCAGAAATTGTAGAAATTCGATTTTTGGAAAAATTTTCACGATAACAATACTTTCTCGTACTTCGTAACGGAGAAATAAAAACTAAACAGAAGCAAACTTTTTTACTTACCTTCTTCAATAATTCACTAAAAACACCTCAACTCCAGCCCATTACATCAATTTTAATTAGTTATGAAAAAAGAATCATTTTCCGACCTCGTTTTCTTTATTAAAAGCTCTATACGGAACGTTTGGGCCCCGGACAATAAAAAAAAAGCAAACAACTTCACCTGTTGGTGGCGAGATTTAAGCCGATGTATGTGTTATTCATTTTCTCGATTAAATAATCAAATAAAAGGGACGAACACGCCACTGCCAGGATATCAAGTTGGAACGGTGTGAATATACAATAAAGGTACGTTATTAAATTTTTTTAATATATTGTTTATTTTTTATATAATACTTAACACTAATAGTTATCCTAAGATTCTTCTGTATGTTCAAAGTAATAAATAAAGGAGGGAGTGATCATTTTTTTTTTTATTAAATTTTCTGTTCAAGTATTGCACTGGCGATCGCGATTGTCAAGTGCCAGTTGCGTGACTCCACATCGTGGAATGTAAACGCATAAGTAATATATATATATATAGCTATATATAAATTATAAATATATTATATAAAAACAATTTAAGAGAGAGAAAATAGATATACAGAGGGGGGAAGGGTGGGGGGGATGAGAAACGCAGCTCGAGTGGGGCTCGCGGAATGGGTCGTCGGGTCTGGGGGGCCATCACAAAATGTATTCTTTTTAAATTAACCTAGCGAGTCTTTGAATAAACATACACAAGTCCCCACGGGTGTATAAATATGTACGTATGAAAAATTAGCCCAATGTTCTTCATTATTTTTTTTGTTTTTAGGTAACAATCCGTTATCTTTTTTTTTTAATTAAGAAAAAAAGAGAAATTATAACACAGCCTCGCAAAGCGAAATACTTTTAGGTAAACTTCTTTTCACTAACATATTGTATATTTTCTTTATACAATATATAAAGGTCCATAATTAATTTTTCTTAATAAACATATGTACAAGTTAAAATCGTTCCGTTTTTTGTCTGTCTATTTAGGGTTCTGTATCAAGTATTAAAATCTAACTTTTTACATAACTTACACAGATGGCATCACGCCACGTCAACGTTTTCATCATCGTTTAGTGTACACTTAATAGAAATCCTTACAGGGGGGGGATCACTTTGTACGAGAGTTTTTTTTTTTCATTTAATTTAAACACAGCACCAGAAATTTTAGTTCGGCGAAAACACTCACCACTAAAGCTGTTCTACGAATTTACTTAATTGGTCTTGCGGAGTCATCGATGTAACGTCATTGTCCTGCTGACTTGTGTGGTTCTGTCCTAAAAGCATTTCTGAGGTTGCCAGGTCGTGCGGCGAGGGCTGCGGGCCCCTGGGGCTGGGCACCGGCTGGTTGCGCGGGCTCGGCGCCGGTCTGGGGGAGGGGTTGGGCTGGGGGGAACGGATCGGCGGCGGCGACCGCACGCTCTGCATCAGCTGCTGCTGCTGCACGGAGGATATCGGCGGGCCCATCACCCCCTGCGGCGATGGCACCGGCGGGGGCGTCGGCTTCAGGCCCTGCATCAGCGGCGGCGGGTACTGCTGGTCCTGGAACGAGTTGTTGTACCCGATCGGCTGCTGCCTGATGGCCGGCAGCCGGGTCTGGTACGACGGAGGTGCTGGCGGTTGCTGGAATTGCTGCTGCTGCTGCTGCTGCCTCTGCTGCATCTGCAGGAGCTGCTGGTGTTTGTACCACTGCTGTTGCTGCTGGGTCATGGGCTGCCCGCCCGGGTTGCCGGGGCCCGGCTGGCCCGGCCCGCCCTGGCTCAGCATCGACTGTCCCTGCATCTGCATCCGGTTGGGCAGCTGGCCGGGGTTCTGCTGCTGGCTCAGGATGTGCTGCAGCTGTTGTTGCTGGGGCGGGTTTCCTCCGGCTCCGCTTTGTGCTTGCGCGGCCTGCGCCTGTTAGAAATTAGAAATAATTAAATATTTGCCATTTATCACGTTATACAGCAGGCATGTCAAACACGCGGCCCGCTTACAAATTGTCTGCGGCCCGGCAAGGTTGGTATCAAATATGCAAATCATATTATACAGGGTGTTTCAGAGCTCTGGGAACGGTCAATCACGTGCTTATTTTTCAAAATTTCGAAAAATATTTTATACAAAAGTTGTGTATAATAGTGAGCTGCACGCCCTAAGAATATTTAAATTTATACAGGGTGTCTCATAACAAAGCTAACCATACTTTGTATTTCGTCAACGAAGCGGCAATACCGCCTAACTGCCATTTTGACAAAAATTAAGATTTTAATATCAATTGTTTGCCAGAAAGATATGAATTAGTTTTTCTGCCACTCCTATCAAATTTGATAAATATGAGATAGGCGGTATTGCCACTTCACCAACGATTTAAATGAGCCCAGAGTTTCCACAAATAAATCAATTTACCAAAACAAAATAATATAACGACAATGTTTCAGTGTTCTATCCATTGTTTTTTTCATCTGTAAACACACGTTTATGTTTCGCAATTTAGAAAACGGGATAAGGCCCACCCACCACTCTTCGTATTTAACTACAAACCTTGTTTTGCATGACTGTTAAACTTCCAAAATTCGAAATGGATTAAAAAAGAAATTTCGCTAAAGAACAGTTTTGTAAAGTTAAGGTGGATACAGAAAGGTGAGGTGGGTGGGCTCTATCCCACAAGCCAACCATTCGAATAGAGCACAAGGCTTCTACAAATGAATTAATTCATCAAAGAGCAAAAAAACAAAAAGGTTCGAGTGTTTCATTCATTGCTTTATATTTTACTCTTTTTAAGGCGAGATACACAACACGAATACATAAAGGCAATGTTTGTGTTTCATCCATCGTTTTCCGCCTGTAAAACCTTCATTTATGTTTTGCACCACCGTGGATGATAGGACAAAGCCCACCCACCACCATCCTAATCATCCATAATTTAAGTACAAATCCTGTTTTCTGTGGTTGTTAAACTTCCACCATTAGAGATGGATTTGCAAAGAAATTTTCTTAAATAACAGAGAGTTTTATAGTTAAAGTGGATATGGAGGGTGGTGGGTGGTCTCTATCCTACAATTCAAACAGTTGAATAGTGCCCAATAATAATTTAGCAAAGAGCCATGTCTCATTGTTTTTCATCTCACTTGTTTATGTTTTTTGAATGGTCTTCTAGTGTGATATTGATTTTAAACGTTTTAACATGTATGTCCGTAACTTAGATTTAGCTTTTAATATTATTTTTAATCATTGTTTTTGTTCCGTCTTATTTTTGCGGCAGATTTTTAAATTTATTTATTAGTTTTATCTCTAGGTTAAGTTTTTACGAGTATTTTAATTGTCAATTTTATAATATACTACTAGTAGATTCATTTGTAACTGACGAGTGTAAACTTATTACAAGTATGAACACGAATAAACTACATCACTACATTACTGTTTGTAGGAACATAAATACGCAACAAATTGGGGTTAACCTCACTTGTTGCAGAAAGCATTAGATAAATACAATAAAACGAAATGTAGCCTGAATATATGAATATTCAACCTGTTCGTTAATCTGCAAGCAAAAATTAAGTCTTAGAGTGAAACCAATCGAGTCTGGCCGCTTGCGCAGAGACACAAACGTGTTAGCAGCGGGGATAGTTGCAGTCGTTAGTTTTCGTGAACCATTCGCATTGTACAATCGAGGTGAAAATTAATTTTAAGATTAAGTTATCAGGTCGTCCACTTAACAGTCAATCGCGGGAAATAATTTACAATGTAGTTAAGTTTACGCAAAGGGAGCGTGCCGCTGGTGAACTTTTAGTGCCAACCACGAAGGTTCAGGAGAGGGTTACTGCCATGATCGGCGTGTCCAAGAGCACCGTACGCCGGTGGTTAGTGAAGGTAAAATATATAAAATGTTGTAAATTATATATTAATTACAATAACATTTTCTATTCAGGTCAAAGCACTTCATTTTCATCGCCCCATAAAAATCGTAAAGCAAATAAACGTGTTGTTGAGAGTAACATAGACGACGTCATTGAATCATTCATTATTAATGTAAACAATGACGACCCCGACTCCGCCACTACCTCCAGCGATTCAGATGACAATTAGGTTGAAAAAATTGTTTATTGTATTGTGAATAAAGTACATTTTAATAGCTTCGATTCGTATTAATTACCCATTATTATAAAAAAACAATTTGGAGTGTATAACTAAATTTATATGCATTATTGTTAATATTGTTTTTAATAAAGCATATTTTAGTCATTTTAATTCGTATTATTTTTCTGTTAGTGCTACGTGATTTTTTTAAACGCACGTAAATTTATGACTGCGACTGTCTTCGTGCGCTAATGTGTTCCCCACTCTGGAATATAAATCATCGCACTCTGCGCGGCACGCCTCCTCAGCGTCCAACTTGATTTGGTCGCTCTGTACTAAGACTATAAACAAATAGTTGTTTCAATAAGTTATAATAAGACTTAATTTTTGCTTGCAGATTAAAGAACAGGTTGAATATTCACATATTCAGGCTACATTTCGTTTTATTGTATTTATAAATAAGGTCAAATGGACTCGAATCAATTTCGATATTTAGTAATGTATGTTCATTAAAAAAATCTTGTGTGCCATGATTTATTAAAAAAAATTTAAGTTGACAACACATATTGAGGTTATGTTACTTTTCAACTTCGGTTATATTACTTCACAAAATGAAACATTAAACTGTAGCCAATTTGTAGATAATTTCGTTAAATTTTTCACTGTAAAATTGTATTAAACTTTGTATGTGCCTTCCTTCTTCTTGAACACCCTCCGTTTCTTTCTGCAACAACACTGGATAAGGAAATTCTTCCTGAAACTCTGCCAAAAGTGCGTCAAATGAATATATCCACTTAAGTTCCAGTTCAGAAAAAACGTTTTTTGCTGGTTGCCGTAAACCGTAGTGACTTTTAGAGAGATCTGACATTTTGTATGTCAATTTCTAACATGTGTGCCAACTTAAATTTTTAAAAATAAAAAATCATGGTACTCGAGATTTTTTTTTTAATGAACATACGTTTACTACTAAATATTGAATCCGCTCTTCCATCAAGCCCTTAAAGGACAATAATTATAAACGCAAGTTATGTTGTAAGATATCAAAAGTTACTGTGTCGACATCTATTGTTTGTGTAATGAACTGTGAATCATTTATGCATTATGACTCGGTCAATACTGTCGCAAACCGGTGTTATTTGACACAGGATGTCCGGTTCGCGCTGGGAAGTCAGTCGGTGTTCCGCCACGATCAGGGGAATTTAGAAATATAGTTCATAGTTTAAAGTTAAACAGTTGTTTTTTAATTGATGCACCGGCTTGTTTAGCTTAGGTAAGTACCCTAAATTTTATACAGTGGTTACCTATTGTCTCTGATCTTAAGGGCGGGGTAGTGTTAACCACTTCGCGCCCATGCTGCTTTGATTTAATTCCAGGTTTGATGAAAAATTAAATCTTTGTTGTTGTTAACTTTTTCTACAAAATCATAACTTTCCCATTTATGCAAAAAAATTGAAAAAAATATTCCATAGATGGCGCTAAAGAAGTAATTTTTTTTACAATGTTTTTTTTTTCATTTTTTGCTTGTTGCCACAGGTGGCGAACCTGGGCGTGAAGAGGTTAATGAACTTTTTTTTGCCATATTTTTTTAATTTTATTTTGTGGATGGAGAACCTTTCAAGAATATTGTGTAAAATTTTTAGATAAATAGGAGCAAAACTAACGAAGATACAGAGGTTTAAGCAACCTGACGAGCGCTCCGATTTTCGAATCATTTTACCCTCGTTTGTATTAAATTATTGCTAAATTGCCTAAAAAAGTTAGCAGATCTGATAGAATATCATGAACTAAGAGATTATATCGATCTAAAAAAATTGTACCTCCGCAAAAACGTAAAAGCGAAAACATTTCAACAAGTAGCGCGTCAGCGAAAAAAATAAAACCGACCGTTGCAGATCAAGTTACGGAGGATCTTGAAAAGCACCACAGGTTAATCGATTTTTTACTAGTGTTTGCAACAATTTCAACGTTAGTGAAATGTGTTAAATGTGACGGAAAAGCAACTTTTCATTCGACTAGGAAAGAAGGCCTTGCATTTCAAATAAAAGTATCATGCGAATGCTGTCAACAGACAACACACGTTCCATCCAGTGAAAGAATAAACTGTGGCGTTTATGAATTATCGGTTTGTTTTTATAATGAGAATATTAGGCCTTGGATTATCTCTGGCTGTGACAAATTTTGCAGCTTGATGGATTTGTGTAGTAGCTTTATATCAAAGTCGAGTAACAATAATTACATGCATACAATGGGCTCAACTGTAAGAGAAGTGGCTACAAACGAAGAAAAAGCAGCAACAGCCAAAGAGAAAAAAACTGAAGATGCCGATGAACTATATCAGGCGACAGAACATGGAAAAAAAAGAGGCTTTTCATCGTTATTCGGCGTCAGCTCACTGATCGGCTACTTCACAGGTAAAGTTCTTGACATTTTCGTGAAAAGTTCGTACTGCCATGAATGTAAAACTTGGGAAAACAAATTAGACTCTAGCACATACGAAGAGTGGCATGAAGCTCATGTAAATTCTGGACGGTGTCGGGCAAATCATACTGGTGTAGCTGGAAATATGGAGGTCGAAGCGATAAAAACCATGTTTCAACGCTGGTTTGAACCAGCTTATTTGGAAAATCTCACCAAAGCACTCGAGTGGAACCTCCGTCATCGTTGAGATTGCAGCTTATGTGGCAGCCTGTGTCTTCAATGAAGGTTCATTCGCTTTACTAACCTTCATGCAAAACATGGGAATCAGTAGCTCATGAATGGGCGCGATCAACTGACTCCACGCGTATAAGCCGAGCGGAGCAGGAAGCTGAAAACCAGACTCAAGAAGGCAGGATTCGTCGTAGACAGGAGCAAAAAGATGCTTTAGACATCATAGCTGATGGCAACATCCTTTATGGACCTGGCATCGATGATTCAGTGTGAGGTAAGCCGATAAAACTCGCTCATGAACGTTTTATTCCCAATCTTTTAGTGTTCAAAACTTTAAACCGTCTTCCTCAACACTCATGTTTTCAAAGTCGGTGCCCATCGTCACTAAAAACTACTGCACCGATTCTTTTGAAATTTGGAACACTATTTCTGTACATAATGTACGGGGTAATGCTGGAGAGTTTTTTTCAAATTTGTTAATATTCGTTATTTTACAATAACTAATTAGCGTAATTTGTGGCGTAAAAATAGAAAAATTGAAATTACGAAAAAGCCTCCCAGCGTTACCTGGGGAGTATCATTAGCTAACGAATGAATTTTGATTTTTTGATTTCAGATGATCCAGCACCGAGTTACAGTGGGCACCGCAATTCAACTTTTTTCGCGACGCTGCCCAATAACTGCTGCCATTGCCATATTTTTCAATATTTTTGCTCAACAAGATTCTTCGAATGTTAGCCTTTCGTGTACTATTGATTTTATTAAATAGATTTTAACGGTGTCGCAAAAAAAAAACACAAAAATGTACCTCTTTTTGGCCGAATTAACACTACCCTGCCCTTAAAGTCGCGACGACCCCCACGCGACAATACAGTGCCTTCTAACTGACAACACGTGTTTTTGTTTTGCTCCCGGTGGTTCACCTAAAAATCTAATCCAGTGTCCCTATTTCAACAAGTTATGCAACAACTAAAAAAAAAGCTGTAATTATGGCCTTAAATGTTACATCTGATAATATGAGATGATTGGTTCAGCCACAGATTGTGCCTAGCAAAAATTGTCGTGACTGAATGACTAACAAGACATTAAAAAATATCATCCAAACAAAATTACCTAAAATATTTTGCTCTCTCAATTGATACTATGTTTTGGTACCACTGAAGCAACCGATTGTTTTTACTTTTACATACCTGTTGCCTTTGCTTGATGAAAGCTGCCATCAACTGAGGGTTCGTCTTCAGTATGTGGAGAATCTGGGCCTGCTGCTCCTGCGACTGCGGAGACCGCAGGGTCTGCATCAGCTGGCTGAGGGCCTGCTTGTTGTGCATGGCGTTCGACCCCTGCGGGCTGATGCCGGTCACGCTTTGCCTGACCGCCGGGGTGCCGCCCTGCATGTGCCCGGCCGTGCCCATCTGGCCCTGTCCCTGCAGCATCTGCGGGCCCGGCTGCCTGATGCCCTGCGTTGCACCTCCCGGATACCTTTGTTGCCACTGCTCCATCGGCAATAAATTACAACCTAGGCAAAAAAAAAATAAACACATAATTTTGATTATATTTTATAAAAACAATTTTTAACTGCAGATGGCAGCATTGACATGAAAGATCGGAGTGGCAATCATATGTAGGTTTTAAATAATTGGTCGCTGACCAATCCAACATTTCATATCACTGATTTTTAAAACTGCCCTCTGGAGTTAAAAATTTTCCCTAGGCAATTTTAGCAAAGCATTGTATTTTTTGGACAAATATGAATAATTTTGTCAATTTCTTCTGGGGCTCTATTCTCGAAACTTTACGTATGCTTTTCTAATAACTGTATTCTCGAACGTGTGTAAAGAAACGTATACGTAGATTTTCGCTTGCAACGCAAAGAGTGCTTGCAGATTAACGAACAGGTTGAATATTTATATATTCAGGCTACATTTCGTTTTCTTGTATTTATCTAATGCTTTCTGCAACAAGTAAAGTTTTTTTACGTTTGTAACTTTGTTGCGCATACGTTTGTTGGTGGTGCGACAGTTTTTAGAAATGAATAACTTGAATATCATGGTGAATTTGGCTACAATTGGGGCTTTAGAGGAAGCGGAAACAGGGAATATAAGAAACCACAGGCATTTTCACATAGGAAATGATGCCTTCGAGCTACAGGTGTTTTTAGGTTATTTCGATTGCCCAAACAACTACACTCAGATGCAAAAAAACCGGGTCGGTCTTTGGGTTATTTTTGCAAAAAACGCGGGTAATTTTTTGTTTTAGTACTTTGAATAAAACTTTTAGTGTTTTACAACCAAAGAGACCATCAGAATGTAGATAAAAACAACATATGGTACTTATTACTTTATTTAATGAACATTAATACGTATACACGAAAGAAAATGCATTTCTACAAAATAAACTTAAGAGGGATTAATAATGAAAATTTCTGTTAAATATGATTTTAATTCTTCGAATTGCCTCCTCGAGCCCTAACTATTGCCTGCATACGGCGCGGCGGCCCATGCCACTAATGAGCTCACGAATATCATTTTGTGGAATATTCTGCCATTCTTCCTGAAGTGCCACACGAAGCTCGTTTATTGTGGTTGGTGCAACTGCACGTCCTCTAACACACCTGCCTAGATTGTAAAACACTAAAAGTTTTATTCAAAGTACTAAAAGAAAAATATACCCGCGTTTTTTGCAAAAATAACCCAATGACCCGTTTTTTTTGCATCTGAGTGTAGTAAACGATCTCATAGATTCATTAAATCCGTAAGATTATTAATTTTTTTTTTAAACGAACAAGCAACACGGAGAATCAATATCATTTGGTAATAGTAAACCTCAAATTTGACATTTAACCTCTTCACGCCCAGGTCGCCACATGATTATGCTATAACACAATCAAAGCAGCATGGGCGCGAAGTGGTTAATGCACTGTTGCAAATATTTACGTATTCGTTTCTCACCAATTCGTTTCGTACGCACACGCAACTTTGCGGATAAATTCGAGAATAGAGCCCTTGGGGTCTAACCCTTGAGCTAATTAAAGGCAGTCAAACTAAATAAAATTGACAAATAAAGTAAACAGTGTTAACAGATGATCTTGTCTAGAAAGAATTTGTAACCTCGGAAAATGTAGAAAAAGATCAGTGACAATCAAACAAATGATTTAAATTTTTGTTGTTGCTTTTTTGAAATTGTTGATGTTGTCTTTTGCAGTTAACCCTTTCAGCCCTGGATTTTTAAATTTGAAAAAAAAAATTTTTTTGTTAATTATTACTGATGGGGAGCTTCTTAAGACCATAAATACCAAATTTGAACTCATTTGCTTAATTAGTATAGGAATTCAAATTCAAATTCAAATAATTTATTTCGTGATGAATACAAACATTCATGTGAAATATGTCAATACAATTGTAAAATGTATAAAATACAATAAACTTAAAAGCTAAACACATTAATTAGTGAGGCTTTGTTAAAGTGACATCTAGTGATAAACAGCAAAAATATGGATTGTTATAGTAAGTAGAGACATGTAAATGTTGAGGTGGCAATTGCCACCACCAGGGCCGAAAGGGTTAAACATTTTCCTTAGGTAAGACAGTCCGCCAAACTTTAGCCTAGTTGTACTTTTCCGTGCAAATTAAAACGATTTAAAAATGTGTCTTTACGTATTCTTCGTATTACTTGACAGGGACATAAAAAAGTGTGAAAGTCACTAACCTTGACCCGCACCCAAATGAGGTATCGATCTCTGCATCTGCGGCGGGGGCATGTTCTGCCCCGTGACGCCCCCGCCCGGGTTGACCTTCCCGTAGCCGACGTGCGGCGCCTGCTGCCGGGCGGCCTCCTCCTGGACCTGCTTCACCACCTGCAGGACGTTCGCGGGCGGCGTCTGCGTGCCCGGCTTCAGCCCGATGCCGGGCTGGTGGGGCGATTGCACTCCCATGCCCGCCGCGCCCATGCTGCCGGCGTTTATCGACGGGCTCACCGCGCCCGGGGGCACCACGCTCTGGACTCCCTTCACCATGGGAACGTTATTGCCGGAGAGGGCGTTCGGCGGCGCCACCGTCCCGGTGTTCATCGCGGCCATCCGCCTTCTCAGTAATTGCGCTTGTTGTAGCCTGAAATAAGAATATCATTGTAGCGACATCTGTTGAGTGTAGAAACAGGCAATGATTATTTATATCGATTTTTGTTGTATCTTCTATATCTTTGAGAAATAAACTTTATTTAATATTTATTATTATTATTATACTGTGTCAAGTCGAAAGTAGGTAAAAATCAGAGACTGTTCTTGTCAATGATTATACTGTGTCAAAAGTAGGTCAAAATAATTGATACAATAAATAATAAGTTTAAAATAGTTAATAACCAGTTTTTCAAGCTAAAGCTTCTTTTGGTAAAATTGTCTTCTTTAATTTAAATTAAAAAAAAGGAAAACATTTTTTTTTTTAATTTTTTATTTTTTCAATATTTTTTAAATTATTTCAATTGGTAACGAACGACGGTTCCGCTGCGCTGCGCCGTCGTCTGAGCGTATCCCATTAATTGACCAAATTAACCGGTGACGAACGATTTGGAATACAAAGTTACAGACTTACTGGGAAGGTACCGAACAAAACTAAATACAGCACTCGTGAGTAAGGCCGCTTTCGTTCACTTTAATTGTAAATACCAATTTTATGTTCCGTTAGGCCCAGTGCAACAGAAGTTATCAAGAATCAGCAACATTGTGTGCAATCATAACCTTGTTCCAGATATGTCGGTGAATGTAATGTCCAACGCACAGCTGATAGGTTCCTAACCTAAACCCGCGACTTTGGCATGTCATGTCAATGTCATTAAATCTGAAAATTGTGTGCACTCATAACCTTGTTCCAGATATGTCAGTGAATGTAATGTCTGACGCACAGCTGATAGGTTCCTAACCTAAACCCGCGACTTTGGCATGTCATGTAAATGTCATTAAATCTGAAAATTGTGTGCACTCATAACCTTGTTCCAGATATGTCAGTGAATGTAATGTCTGACGCACAGCTGATAGGTTCCTAACCTAAACCCGCGACTTTGGCATGTCATGTCAATGTCATTAAATCTGAAAATTGTGTGCAATCATAACCTTGTTCCAGATATGTCAGTGAATGTAATGTCCAATGCACAGCTGATAGGTTCCTAACCTAAACCCGCGACTTTGGCATGTCATGTCAATGTCATTAAATCTGAAAATTGTGTGCACTCATAACCTTGTTCCAGATATGTCAGTGAATGTAATGTCTGACGCACAGCTGATAGGTTCCTAACCTAAACCCGCGACTTTGGCATGTCATGTCAATGTCATTAAATCTGAAAATTGTGTGCAATCATAACCTTGTTCCAGATATGTCGGTGAATGTAATGTCCGACGCACAGCTGATAGGTTCCTAACCTAAACCCGCGACTTTGGCATGTCATGTCAATGTCATTAAATCTGAAAATTATGTGCACTCATAACCTTGTTCCAGATATGTCAGTGAATGTAATGTCTGACGCACAGCTGATAGGTTCCTAACCTAAACCCGCGACTTTGGCATGTCATGTCAATGTCATTAAATCTGAAAATTGTGTGCAATCATAACCTTGTTTCAGATATGTCAGTGAATGTAATGTCTGACGCACAGCTGATAGGTTCCTAACCAAAACCCGCGACTTTAAGCATGCCATGTCAATGCCATTAAATATGAAAATTATGTGCAATCATTAATCCGTTTAATCGGACGGATTACGCCCAACAATCTGCGGCTACATGGGTCCTAAGACACGCCAACCGTACCGACCCAAAATTTGATTTTTTTGCGGGATAGCTTAAAGTTTTACGTCGGGTACTTTCTTAATATTTTAATCTGTTGTAATGTCTTGAACTGTTTATACATTTTAATCTGTCTTGTCATGTCTTAAACTGTATATATATATTTATATTTTACATTTTATTCTGTCTTGCTATGTCTAAACTGTATATACCTATATATTTATATTTTAATCTGTCTCGTAACATCTTATATTGTATATATGTTTTATTTTATTTTATTTATTACTGTATTGAAATGGCTTCCGTTAATAAATACCAAAAAAAGAAAAAAAAAGAAAAAAAAGAAAATAACCTTCTTCCAGATATGTCGGTAAATGTCATGTTTGACGCACAGCTGATGGGTTTTATTTTATAAAGTTTTACACATGAACACCAACAAAAATAATCTCCAACCTACTGCCACAAAACTGCCGCCCTAAGAGAGCCAACAAAGTTAAAAATAGCAATGAAACAGAGTTTATGTAGATTCCAATTGCATGAAAATGAAAGTGTGCACTGTTGGATTACGTCGATGCCGTTTACGATTTTTATTGTTATAATAACGTGTCAAATGCGCTGACCCGCTGATGATAAAGGCTACTCATGCTTTCTTTTCGTCGAATTAATTGTCGAATTGTATTTTCAAAATCACACAACAATCCACACTTTTGACATTTCTCGTTGATACAATAAATAATAAGTTTAAAATAGTTTATAATTATATTGTCATTAATGGTGTTATTCTGAACAAAAATGTTATTTGCTGACATCGATAGCTGTTATGAATATACAATTCTGTACACAATGTCTGTCAACTAACATCGATGTATATTAATATTTTCGATGTTAAGCAACACTTGTCAAAACGGTTGATGTTACAAGATTGTTAATGGTGTTATACATATTTTGAGGTTATAGTTTGTGGTTTGGTTTTCGTCAACAAAAAACTCAAATGGATGCAATATTCCAATATTCATATACATGCTTTATGAAACACTAGTTTTATTTCTGAAAATATTCTCAAAAATATATAATTAATCATCTATTATAATATACATGAAGTTGGTTGCACTGTTGCCAATTTGAGTACATCGGGTAGCTCAGAATACAGTTTTTAACAGCGCTGTTCAATTTCACATAACATTGCAATGTTAAATGTTGAATTGAAACACTTTTTTTAATTATAAATTTTCTTGTGTGTTAAATAGTATATAGTGTATCAAGGGCCGAAAATAGGCTTCAGTAACCCGCCACTAACAGTGAAGGGTTGCTAAAGCATTTCGGCATGAGTTACACTCGATATTTTTTGTAAAGCCTTAAGTAAAAACAGTGTTTCGGGAAATTTTATATCGCGCACCATTGAACTGTCACTGTCAGATTTTTGCATAGCCTACTCATATTCCGCGGAAGCTTGTCTATTTTTTCGGCCCTAGATACGCTAAATCGTAGTTTCGGCCCGATTTTTATGGTCGAAATATATGGTTTCGGTAGAGGCAGGCGAAAAAAGTGTTTTATTCCCTCCAGAAAATATACTGATTAATTTTAATACGTACCTCTGTTGAAGCTGCTGCTGTTTAAGCTTATGTTTAATATTAGAGCAGAATGGCACAGGACACTTGGTTTCCGTACAGTGTTTCGCGTGATAGCAGCACAGCGCGATCAGCTGCTTGCAGATCGGACAGCCGCCGTTCGTCTTCCTCTTGCACACCTTCGTGTGCGTCACCACCCTCTTCATCTTCTGGCAGCTGGTCAGCCGGCAGTTGGCGTCCCTGCACTGGCAGGCGTGCACCAGCGAGTGGATGCACCTCTGGATGGAGAGCTTCCTCTGCTCGTGCGGGTTGCCCTGCTTGGGGTCGCAGGGCGACGACCCGTCGTCCAGGTCCAGGCCCAGCTTCTCCATCTTGTGCGGGTGGCCGTCCTTGTCGTAGCACTGGATGCAGAGGTCGAAGTCCTCGCACACGGTGCAGTGGTAGCGGGTCTCCACGTGCGCCTTGCAGCTGTTGCACGTGTAGACGAACTTGTCCTGGCCCTGGTTGTGGAGCTCGTACAGCATGGACATGGTGCTGTACTTCGCGCGACGCAGCGACGAGAACTCGTAGTGCTTTTCGCGGGCCATCGTCAGGAAGGCGTCCCTTCCGTCCATGAGATCACAATTGATGAACGGATCCGGGTCTTGAATAGGCTGTGGGAAGAGAAAAATTTAGATACAATTAAAATTGTATCGAGAATTTACTTTAGGGTAAATCGAGGAGGGGGCTGATTTTTTTTTGTAGATGCTTTTTGAGCCGAGTTCAAGGAAACATAAGGGGGAAGAAGAGTATTTATTTCGATAAGCCACTCCTCCAGTTTCGGCGGAACGATTAACTAATGAAAATTACGCATTTTTAACATAACCTTAAAATTATTTATTCTCATGAATAAAAATGAATGAAAAATATATAAATTCGCATTTTCACTATTCAAATTGTAAGTTAGCGGCATTATTAGTCGATTACAGTTGTTAGTTTACCAAAAAATACAGAGAAAATCGTGTTTTGAACGAGTTGTCTGTCAAATATGGGAAACTTTAAGGGGGCATAACTTCTTTCCCCTTACGTATTTAGTTATGTTGAAAAAATAAGTTTGAAAACATAAAACTGGTTGGTGGGAGGTTAACTTACCCCAAGGCTAGCAGCCGATTGTACAGAATGCAGTCGGATGACGAAGAAGACCTCCTTGTGCTTCTCCATGGTGGCGAAGATTTTCGCCGACAGATCATTGCCGGTCTGGGGAGTATTCGATTTCTTGCTGTTTTTCCTTTGGTTTGCTTTTGACTTGTTACTCTTCTTCGCCTTCTTCTGGCCCTTCTTCTTGCCATCAGCGCCTATTTCCGAGTCCTCGGACAGGGAAAATATCTAAGGGGAAAAAATGCGGAATTAAGAAAACATATTTCTGCACCCGGTTTCTTTTTATTGGCCAACCAGATTTGGGGGATTTATTTTTCTTAGGTTCTTTGATTATTTGGATATCCATATGTATAAAAATGATTTATATAAGGCATGGCCATGATAAACAAAATCACAGTCTTAGATTAGTTCAGCACGTTGTCAATTAATTACTTTGAACAACCGGTGGCGAAGACGTGATGCGACGCATCAAACCTACAACGTACGTTCCGAAATACAAAGCCACCCTTTATCTAAATAATTTTTATACATATGGTATAATAATAATAATAATCCTTTATTCTCAACAGATTTGATATTGGACAGAAAAGTGCTGAAAGTAATATCCAATACTTATGATAGGGCAATTAACCACATGGCAACCATGTGGAAAATATAACCTCAAATTTATTTTTAAGGCAAAAGTCAGAATTACAACCAGAGTATCCAACATTATAAAAAAATCACCAGATCTGGTTGGTCGAGTATAATTCAAAATCTTTGAGTGGATCTGCATTTCAAGTGAAAAAAAAGACCTGCGCGCAGTTTCTATTAAAAAGTTTCACTTCGAGCTGTGTTAATTTTACATTTAGAGATTCTGTGTGTCGGTCCGAAGTTTTCTTTACACAGTTCCCTTAGTTCTAGGGAATTTTTTATGAACACTCGAATTTTGATTACGGGCCTTGTTAATTTCACGCGGCTCTAAATTATGGAAAGCCCTTACTAATCGTCCTAGCAAATCCTCCCGCGAAGTCACAGAGGTTGAATAAGCACCCTCAACCGTGCGGTGCTTCAGCTGGGGAACATTACGCTTATGAAATCCGAGCAGTGGTTTAATGTGAATCAACTGTAATTAAATGTAAAAAAGTTTGACTAGGCTTTTGCTGTTTTTTTTTTTTTTTTGAACGGCCGCCCCGGATTCCTCGCTAATCTCTAGTGCGAGCTTGGAAGGCAAAGCTGAAGAATATTTGATGTATAAATGAATTTATATTTTACACTAAAAATGAATGAAAAATGCGTTCGTCGAACCTGTGGGATGTGATTTATTAAGGAAAACTCGAGTTCACTAAATGCTATCACCTAAAACCATTAGGTGATGGTATCAATAAAGATGATTCTGATTTAGATAACAAGTAACACTTATACCATCAAAATCAACACCATTAACGGATTATCAATAGTCACGTAAAAGAAATTATGGATTTGTTTAATTATGCCGATAAAGGTTGTTTTTTTTTAAGTCGCATCGGGCCCAATACACACAATTTTATGAAGAAAGAGGAATCTATCCAGTAGTGTAGAATTTGAAATATATTAAAATACATTACTCAGGTTGGGTTTAGTACAACATTTAGGCAACAGATTCCGCCACTTTGACGTTTCTAACTATAAGGGTGTTTGGAATATTTATATTTCAATAGCAATTTCCATTTCCCCATCAGCAACCAACTGCACTAATGAGCCCTGGAATGTTGAAACCGGTCTGTAGGTGTTCTGATGGGAAAACAATATGTAATGTTTACTTTCACTACGTACAACACTTGAATTCAATGAATAAATTCAATCGTTATACAGAGTAAAATTGTTTGAATATAATATCCAACATGTGTAACGAAGTATAAGTAATGTTCATTAAAAAAAAACCTCAAGTGTGCCATGATTTTTTTATTTTTAAAAATTTAAGTTGGTAACACAAATTGAGGTTATGTTACTTGCGGCGGCATGTTCCTACAGATAAATTAATTTGCTGTGATAAACGACGCAGAGAAGACGTAGGTTTACCTTCCAAAATTCCTTGGGCTGTGTTAATAGCATGCTAAGTACTGGTCTACCACTTCCTGGTTTACGGAGACATAACAGATCATGATAAGGTATTTTATAATTCATCATAAATAATGAGAACGTTTGTTTGTCAATTCTGAACATGTGTGCCAACTTAAATTTTAAAAAATAAAAAATCATGGCACACTTGAGTTTTTTTTTTAATGAACATACGATATAAACAATTTGTAATATATCGTTTCAATTATTTTTCCGTTTGCGTCATTTTGCTCATTGAAAAAAACAAATAAAAAAGGTGCTCGCAATAGTGCAGATTTAACTCTGTATAAGAAAGGGAGAGACAAACATGGGAAACTGCTGGAGAATTAATTCGACAAAGAAAAAAAAAGGGAAAACCGCCTCGGTTGCGTTAAATAATAAAAATCAGGCCCTCTAATTGTGATCTGTGTTCGAGTACATTCAAATGAGTCGTTTGAAAAATGATTGATTTATACGTACCGCGTTGGCGGCAGCTTCGGCAGCCTCGGCCTGTTTCCTCTTCTCCTCTTCTTCCTGGTCGAGTTCCTTTATGCTCTCTTCCAAGACGTTGGGCCAGAAATCGCCCTCGAAGTAGGGCAGATCGGCCGCCGATCGTAGATTATCTTCCATGGCTTGTTTTAAAATATCCTGGAAATTAATAAAGCAATGTTAACACATTTTTTGTAAAAAGCCAAAAAAAGTTTTCTTTGTTTTTAAGTTTTATTTTATAAAATGAGTAAGAATATGCTTATTTAACGGACTAACGTGACTGACAGCACGAAATAGTAAGTTTAAAGTAGGTATTCGCTGTCGGTCATCGGTGACTGACGAGGCCCACTGGAATACTTCGGTGTCAGTCACCGGTAACTGACAACACGGCCAGCGTGTTAATAAAATAACTGACAACACGGCCAGCGTGTTAATAAAATAACTGACAACACGGCCAGCGTGTTAATAAAATAACAGGGTTCAGAATGTAATTTAAAATTATCTGCTTCTGATTTAATCAAAGAATTTTTTCTGCTAAAAAAATTAAAACAAAAATTTTCAAAAACCAAATTGATTTTGAATTAGTGATACTTTGTCCATTGAGAATAATTTTTTATGGAATTTTGCCCGCACGTTTTATATTTTTTTCTGCGATGTTTTCGTCCGAGTGCTCAAAAAATTAAAATTAAAATTTTCAAAAATCCATATCTCTATTAAAAATTGTTGAATTTACAAAAACCAAATTGATTTCAAATAAGCGATACTTCGGCCATTGAGGACATTTTTTTATGGAATTTTGCTTGCACGTTTTATATTTTTTTCTGTGATGTTTTTGTCCAAGTGCTCAGAAAATTAAAACAAAAATTTTCAAAAATCCATATCTCTATTGAAAATTGTTGAATTTACAAAAACCAAATTTATATTGAATAAGCGATACTTCAGCCAGCGAGGACAATTTTTTATGGAATTTTGTCTGCATGTTTTATATTTTTTTCTGCAATGTTTTTGTCCAGGTGCTCAGAAAATTAAAACAAAAATTTTCAAAAATCCATATCTCCATTGTAAATTCTTTAATTTACAAAAACCAAATTGATTTTGGATAATTGATACTTCAGCCATTGAGGACAATTTTTTATGGAATTTTGTCTGCTCGTTTTATATTTTTTCTGCCAAGTTTTTTGTCCAAGCGCTCAAAAAATTACAAATAAAATTTCCAAAAATCTATCTCTATTGAAAATTGTTGAATTTTCAAAAACCAAATTGATTTTGAATAAATGATACTTCGGCCATTGAGGACAATTTTTTATGGAATTTTGTCTGCGTGTTTTATATTTTTTTCTGCAATGTTTTTGCCCGAGTGCTCAAAAAATTAAAACAAATATTTTCAAAAATCCATAACTCTATTGAAAATTGTTGAATTTACAAAAACCAAACTGATTTTGAATAAGCGATTCTTCGGCTATTGAGGATCATTTTTTGTGGAATTTTGTCTGCACGTTTTATATTTTTTTCTGCGATGTTTTTGACCGAGTGCTCAGAAAATTAAAACGAAAATTTTCAAAAATCCATATCTCTATTGAAAATTGTTGAATTTACAAAAACCAAATTAATTTTGAATAAGCGATACTTCGTCCACTGACAATAATTTTTATGGAATTTTGCCTGCACATTTTATATTTTTTTCTGCAATGTTTTCATTCAGGTGCTCAAAAAATTAAAATTAAAATTTTCAAAAATCCATATCTCTATTCAAAATTGTTAAATTTTCAAAAACCAAATTGATTTTGAATAAGTGATACTTTGTTCATTGACAATAATTTTTTATGGAATTTTGCCTGCACGTTTTATATTTTTTTCTGCAATGTTTTTGTCCGAGTGCTCAAAAAATTAAAACTAAAATTTTCAAAAATCCGTATCTCTATTGAAAATTGTTAAATTTACAAAAATAATAATAATTTTTTATGGAATTTTGCCTGCACGTTTTATATTTTTTTCTGCGATATTTTTGTCCGAGCACTCAAAAAATTAAAATTAAAATTTTCAAAAATCCATATCTCTATTCAAAATTGTTAAATTTTCAAAAACCAAATTGATTTTGAATAAGTGATACTTTGTTCATTGACAATAATTTTTTATGGAATTTTGCCTGCACGTTTTATATTTTTTTCTGCAATGTTTTTGTCCGAGTGCTCAAAAAATTAAAACGAAAATTTTCAAAAATCCATATCTCCATTGAAAATTGTTGGATTTACAAAAACCAAACTGATTTTGAATAAGCGATTCTTCGGCCATTAAAGATAATTTTTTGCGAAATTTTATCCGCACATTTTATATTTTTTTCTGCGATGTTTATGTCCGAGTGCTCAAAAAATTAAAACTAAAATTTTCAAAATTATTATCTCTATTGAAAATTGTCGAATTTACAACAATTTATTTTAAGCCAAGGTCATTCAAGAAAAAAGTGTTAAAGACTGTAATCAACTGCATAAACCCAAGATGATATAATCATCAAATTGGACGCAATGCTGCCGATAATTGTTATAGCAAAAATAAATTAATTAAATAGCTATAGACGCCATCTAACCCTGAGCTTTGCATTTTCAGAAAACGGGAAACGGTTGAATATACAGGGCGGGGGCAGTCAAACCGCTAAGAGGCGTGTGTGGAGGGGGAATATGCAGTGACCTTCACATTTTTTTAGATTAGATTTATTTGCAGTATGACATGATGATCATGTATTACAAATGTTAGAACTAAAATTAGGACAAATGATAAAATACAAATTAAAAAATATCAAAATTTGAAACAGTGCGTCCAACAAGAACTATCAGGACAGGGGTGCGACTAAAAAGAAAAGATTGCGCTCCGTCGTTTAGAAACAGTTGGATTGCGTTCTGATCAACCGACTGGGTTGCAGATGCGTTTGCAGATTATATAAGGGTTCCCTGTTCCTAATCTCAATAGTTTTCTAGTATTCGGCGATTATCATATCAGGAATAATTATTATAATCTGAAAGATAATTGGATTCTACTTGAGAATACAGGGTGTGCCATTTGAAAAAACGAAGTTATTTAACTTTATAAGTTCAGTTTTTCTAGCGCATTTTTTTTATCACCCTGTATAATTTTTTGTATGAAATCATGTTTGGCTCCATAGTTCGAACCTTCAACCAAATAATAGAAATGATTTTAATCGTTCAACGTCAATCACTGGGGCAAAAATAAAATTTCACTCAGACCATGCACTTCAACAAATCTTCAAATATTTCGAAAACGGCAAACAATAGGTATAGGGAGTATTGAAGTAACTCACCTTTATTTGCTCCATATAATTCAAAAATGACAAAAAATACAGGGTGTTTCATTTAAAAAAAAACATAAGTTTGGTCTGTAACTTCGTTATGAGACACCCTGTGTAAATTTAAATATTTTTAGGGCGCGCAGCTCACTATTATACACAACTTTTGTATAAAATATTTTTCGAAATTTTGACAAATAAGCACGTGATTGACCGTTCCCAGAGCTCTGAATCACCCTGTATAAATTTTTTATTATAATTTCCAGAAAAGAATGTTTACATTCATGGATGTGTCAGTACAGGTAATCTTACAACTATTGATGTATGGATAAAAAGATTTTAATAATTGAATTGAAAAAAAAAATAAAAGGTTATAAAAAAGTGATATCTATATCAAACCTGGTGTTGTATTTAAGTACTAATACAAAGTTTGAATGTATAGAAAATAAAACGGTACATACCTTGTAATCAAGCACTATCCTCTCGATAATGCCCTTGTCAAGCATCTTCTTGTACCAATCCTGCAACCGCTTCGGCTTCGGGATCTTCTGCTCCAGCGGATGGCAATGGAAAATGTAATCGTCACCTTCGGAAGGCGGACAGGCCCAAATGTGCGCCATCGTGTAGCCCAGCTTCTTCACGTAGTCCATATACCCCAGCAGGATCTCGTGGTAAACGGCCGTCCTGAACTGCCGGGGCTTGAAGAAGTGCACCGAGTCCAGGTAGGCGATGTAGACGCGTCGCGTGTTCGGTGGCGGGCACTCCGACCCGTACTCCTGCACGTGCATGCCGAAGAAGCACACGTCGACGCCGTCGATCTCCTCGAAGGCGAACAGCGCCTTCGCCCGGTAGGGGAAGTCGTTGCTCAGCTCGCCGGTGTCGACGAACTTGCAGCGCATGCCCGGCTTCACCTCGACCATCTTCTCGGAGCTGGACACGACGCGGATGTTGACCTCGCCGGCGCCCGCCTCCTTCTTCTTGAGGAAGTTGTTGACGCGCGTCTCTATGTACACGCCCAGCTTGGTGACGGGCAGCCGCTTCGCGTTGAACTTGTTGTCTTTCCGCTTCGTGCCCTTCTTCTTGTAGCACTCGTCGCACGCGAACCCCGACGGCCATATCGCCTCTATGTGCAGGACGCAGATCTGGTGGAGCTTGCGGCCGCAGTCATTGCATATCACAAATTGCTCCATCTCTAGGTGGTCGTTCTTCATCTCCTTGAATTGATCCTTCTTTATTACGCTGTTGATTCAAAGGATAAACAGTGTTACAAGAATTGTTTGAAATTGATGATCTATTTTTAACGAATTTTCTCGCCTTCACTCTCGATTCACGTGAGATTAGATCAAAATCTAAAGAGGGGAGGTATGTGGTTTTTCATGAAATTATAATCTGTCATGGATTTTAAGTAATTTTGGAAATTTTCAAGTCGATAGCAATTGTTTTAATATTTTTTTCGAAACGACAAAATTATTACAAATTTTCTCGCCTTCACTCTCGATCCACGTGAGTTTAGATCAAAATCTAAAGGGAGGAGGTATGTGGTTTTTCATGAAATCATAATCTGCAATGGATTTTAAGTAATTTTGGAAATTTTCAAGTCGATGGCAATTGTTTTAATATTTTTTTCGAAACGACGAAATTGTTACAAATTTTCTCGCCTTCACTCTCGATTCACGTGAGATTAGATCAAAATCTAAAAGGGGGAGGTATGTGGTTTTTCATGAAATCATAATCTGCAATGGATTTTAAGTAATTTTGTAAATTTTCAAGTCGGTAGCAATTGTTTTTGTATTTTTTTCGAAACGACGAAATTATTACAAATTTTCTCGCCTTCACTCTCGATCCACGTGAGATTAGATCAAAATCTAGAGGGGGGAGGTATGTAGTTTTTTCATGAAATCATAATCTGTCATGGATTTTAAGTAATTTTGGAAATTTTCAAGTCGATAGCAATTGTTTTAATATTTTTTTCGAAACGACAAAATTATTACAAATTTTCTCGCCTTCACTCTCGATCCACGTGAGATTAGATCAAAATCTAAAGGGGGGAGGTATGTGGTTTTTCATGAAATCATAATCTGCAATGGATTTTAAGTAATTTTGGAAATTTTCAAGTCGATAGCAATTGTTTTAATATTTTTTTTCGAAACGACAAAATTATTACAAATTTTCTCGCCTTCACTCTCGATCCATGTGAGATTAGATCAAAATCTAAAGAGGGGAGGTATGTGGTTTTTCATGAAATTATAATCTGCAATGGATTTTAAGTAATTTTGGAAATTTTCAAGTCGATAGCAACTGTTTTAATATTTTTTTCGAAACGACGAAATTATTACAAATTTTCTCGCCTTCACTCTCGATCCACGTGAGATTAGATCAAAATCTAAAGGGGGGAGGTATGTAGTTTTTCATGAAATCATAATCTGTCATGGATTTTAAGTAATTTTGGAAATTTTCAAGTCGATAGCAATTGTTTTAATATTTTTTTCGAAACGACAAAATTATTACAAATTTTCTCGCCTTCACTCTCGATTCTCGTGAGATTAGATCAAAATCTAGAGGGGGGAGGTATGTAGTTTTTTCATGAAATCATAATCTGTCATGGATTTTAAGTAATTTTGGAAATTTTCAAGTCGATAGCAATTGTTTTAATATTTTTTTCGAAACGACAAAATTATTACAAATTTTCTCGCCTTCACTCTCGATCCACGTGAGATTAGATCAAAATCTAAAGGGGGGAGGTATGTGGTTTTTCATGAAATCATAATCTGCAATGGATTTTAAGTAATTTTGGAAATTTTCAAGTCGATAGCAATTGTTTTAATATTTTTTTTCGAAACGACAAAATTATTACAAATTTTCTCGCCTTCACTCTCGATCCATGTGAGATTAGATCAAAATCTAAAGAGGGGAGGTATGTGGTTTTTCATGAAATTATAATCTGCAATGGATTTTAAGTAATTTTGGAAATTTTCAAGTCGATAGCAACTGTTTTAATATTTTTTTCGAAACGACGAAATTATTACAAATTTTCTCGCCTTCACTCTCGATCCACGTGAGATTAGATCAAAATCTAAAGGGGGGAGGTATGTGGTTTTTCATGAAATCATAATCTGCAATGGATTTTAAGTAATTTTGGAATTTTTTTTTTAATTTTCAATTTTTTTAAATTTAAGTTTAATCAAGTTTCCATTAAGAACTAACCATTTACAGACCGTGTTTTGCGAGGGTTAATAAAATTTTTGAAATACTTACGTTTGAGCCTGCGTAGGATCATCGCCGAGAGTGACCGTGTCCCCCTGGATGTCGTTGAAGCACTTCTGGCAGAAGGTGTATCTGTTGGATCCAAGACCATAAGCCTTAAGACTACGTATTGTTACAGTCAAGCGAAAGCACAATTCACCACCGATGTGTAGGCCGGTAATGGCGGCGTGCACGTGCGGTTAAAAGCAACGTCATGGATGTTGAACGTAGAGGACAATACCCAGAACAGAGAAGGACACAACATTTCAGGTTTGTTAGCAGTTTGTACGTTTAAGAACTCCAAATACATTACGTATACACAGAAAATTGTGCAATTGACATGTTTACTGAACTCATCTCACTTAACCTTTACTTTCCCGAATTATTTCACCCGGTCGTGTGCACCTGTCAATGGAGTCACTTGAATTTCAATGACACGCACTGAAAGACAAATGCCTAGTGTAAAAGTACTACTATCCGTTCCAAAAAGGGAGTCTCCTGTGTTTCAGCAAGTATATTTCAAAAACTAGTGCACTCTAAAATTATATAAAATTAGTCACCATTCTTTGTAGTATTATCTATTAGTTCGATGACCGCCATAAAAAAGTTAAAAATTTATAAACAATCCAGACATACAGGCCTAACAAATGGAGAAATAAAAAGAACGTGTCGGACCCTTGATCACTTTGAAAAAAAATAAACAATCCGACACACTCTCCGAAAATGTATGCGCCGTCACATTAACTGAAGTTTTTTTCAAAGTTCGATGACCGCCATAAAAAAGTTAAAAATTTATAAACAATCCAGACATACAGGCCTAACAAATGGAGATATAAAAAGAACGTGCCGGCCCCTTGATCACTTTGAAAAAAAATAAACAATCCGACACACTCTGTGAAAATGTAAGCGCCGTCACATTAACTGAAGTTTTTTTTAAAGTTCGATGACCGCCATAGAAAAGTTAAATTTTTATAAACAATCTAGACATATAGGCCTAACAATTGGAGAAATAAAAAGAACGTGCCGGCCCCTTGATCACTTTGAAAAAAAATAAACAACCCGACACACTCTCCGAAAATGTATGCGCCGTCACATTAACTGAAGTTTTTTTCAAAGTTCGATGACCGCCATAGAAAAGTTAAAAATTTATAAACAATCCAGACATACAGGCCTAACAAATGGAGAAATAAAAATAACGTGCCGGCCCCTTGATCACTTTGAAAAAAAATAAACAATCCGTCACACTCTGTGAAAATGTATGCGCCGTCACATTAACTGAAGTTTTTTTCAAAGTTCGATGACCGCCATAGAAAAGTTAAATGGTATAAATTTCAGAATATTCGTGTAGTCTAAATCACAAATATGAGGTTTTGAAGTGAGGAGACTCCCTTTTTGGAACGGATAGTAGTGCCATCTAGATACAATAGATGACAATGGATGAAATTTTCGAGCACGCACCTATTTTCAAATACAGCATAAAAGTACCACATAGAAAAATGTTTTGATGCCAAATGGCATCGCTTGGAAAGAGTTATCCTCTCTTGAAATTTTGAAAATACATGTAATGAAAGGATCATCCTTTGAGAATGTGATGTTAAAATTTCAAGTATTTTGGCTGCTACAGCCTTCTGTGGCGCACAGCTGCCCCCTCTATTGATATACCCAACTCATCAACAGCACACGTTAGTCATCTCATTGGTCGGAAAGCACCAGGATGATTTCGAATTGAACACACCAATCGGGCAACCCACACAGCCCTAACTATTGTCCAATTCCTGTAGTTACTAAAGTATGTTCATTAAAAAAAAAACCTCAAGTGTGCCATGATTTTTTATTTTTTAAAATTTAAGTTGGTAACACATATTGAGGTTATGTTACTTGTGGCATGCTCCTACCGATAAATTCATTTTATGTGACAAATGACGCAGAGAAGTCGTGAGAAATTAAGAAAAAATAACTTTCAATTAAAAACGTTTTTTGCTGGTTACTGTAAACCATTGCGACCATGGAATAATTGTGACTTTTAGAAAGATCTGACGTTTTGTATGTCAATTCCTAAGATGTGTGCCATCTTAAATTTTTAAAAATAAAAAATCATGGCACACTTGAGGTTTTTTTTTAATGAACATACGATATCATAAGTATGAATACGTAAATACAATTAAGAATTGATGGTAGAGGTGGGCAATGAAGTTTTTATGAGAATAAATTCCTTTAGAATCCTCTCATGTTTACTAGTACTCCTTGGTTTTAAAGATTTTGTCAAATATGTTTTGCAAGTGAAGGTCTTTCACCCGGATATGCCTACAGTTCTATATGCAGGACGACTATTTCAAAGTTACTCTTAAAATTATATCTAGAATATCGTCAGCGCCATCTATCATCTTTTTATGTAAATAAGTACATTCAGTTCAGATTATTCATCGACATTTGACAAGAAACGAAAAATAACCTCTCTCTGTTTTTAAATCTTTAGAAAAACATATCATTTACTTTCCTTTAATTTAAATTTAAATCTCAGGCAAATGTGGGTGGTTAAAGCTACGTAACAATAATTTTTAAATTACGTAATTTCTATTTACGGAAAAAGAACCGAATTCAGCAACATTTTCCATGAGCTGCATTGAGCGAGTTAAGGAATAATTCCAGTAACTTTCTGCGTACGTTTTCAATCTACGTTTATACGTAATGTATAAAGGGTTCTTTTTTTTTTTATAAACATTTACAAGCGTGTTAGTGTTTTGCACTTAACAACACAATTTATCGACGGTTTCCTATTTTCGGACGAGGATACTGACCTGTTCTGATAGCTGTAGTACTTCGCGTCGCGGGGTATCGTGCAGAGTTGCTTCCCGAAGCAGCACAGGACCTGCGGGTTGAAGGTGTACTTCCGTCCGCAGCAGTAGCCCATCGATTGCATGACGGGGTCTATTTCTAGCTCGAAGACTTCAGACAGCTGAAATTAAATATTTCATTTAGTCAAGTAAGATAATAAAAAAAAAAATAGAATGCAAAACTTTAAACGCTTTTCTTGAAACCCCTTTTTTCAAATTGACGGCCAACTTAACTTTAACCAGTTAACCCTACACTGCGCGATTTTTTCTTTTTAGATGAAAAAATGTTTTTTTGGTATAGTTTTGTATGTAGTTTGAGGTAAAAATAATTTTAAAAATCCAAACATAAAATTAATATTATTTATTTATAAAAACAATTCACAAAAAAGTAGTATTTTTGTTTGAAAAATAAATTATATCCATTTATAGCTATGTACAAACAAATATACTAACCTTTAGGATAAATAGAAATATGTTTTTAATAATAAATTCACTCAAATGTTGATTTAGACAGATGAAACACGGAGCTATGTTCAACACGTGGTTCAAGCCTGTAGCACATTGCCTAACTAAATTCTATTTATAGAGCCAAGAGGGAATGAATTGCAATATAGCCTTTATATATTTTGTTCCATATGGATGTGGCTAAATATCTACATAGTGCATTACTACAAAATTAAATTTCTTGTACAAAAATAATACATTTTAAATCAGTTGTAGCAGATCAGCTACATTGCGCAGTGTATTATAAAAGTAATGCGCATTTTCTGGGAATAATATATTTATTGATCGTACCGGTACAAATGCTTAAAATTCTTCAAAATACTCTCCCTCAGCATCAATACATTTGCGGAGACGTGCCTGCCATGCCTGGAAGGCGCCACTTCTTAAGACCATAAATATCAAATTTGAACTGATTTGATTAATAAGTGTAGGAATTAATTAGTGAGGCTTTGTTAAAGTGACATCTAGTGATAAACAGCAAAAATATGGATTGTCATAGTAAGTAGAGACATGTAAATGTTGCGGTGGCAATTGCCTCCGCCGGGGCCGAAAGGGTTTTGCTCCTACAAAACACACAAAACAGTATTACCAACCCACCTCAAATTTGACATTTAATGCACTGTTGCAACAGTATAAAGATAAGTACACGTTTCAAGTTGCGAAGGGTACTGGAGAATACATCGAAAAACGTTCATTTCAGACTGTTGGTAATTGCCATTTTTAACAGTAAAAATTGTGACATTTGGTAATTAAAAATTTTCATCTCTGGCACTTTGAAAATTGCCGTGTTTAGCAGTTGACAATGGTAATGTTTGAACCATTTATGGCATTCGAAAATGATAATTTTTGTCTGTTGTAAAATATTTACGTATACATTTCCTGTGCACACGCAACTTGGAAACGAATTCGAGAATAAAGCCCCGGAGCATGAAGAGGTTAAGAAATGAAAAGTTTTTAAAAATAAGCTGCTCCGTACCGATCGATCATCACTTGCTCGTTCACTAATTATAACCGTAAAGTAAGAGAATCAACGATTTACCTTGGTGCAGTAACGATAGACCCTACTGGTTTTCCGGTTGTAGAGCCAGGCGTTATCGAACATCAGCCACACGTCGTCCACGTACTCCCAGGGGTCCGAATACTGCCCGATGTCCAGCTTCCTCTTGATCGTGGACAAATCCATCGGCCTCTTCACTATATCGAAGTAATCGGGAATGCCCAGCGTCGTCGGGTCCACGGGCTGCCTGAAGGGTATGCTCTCCGGATCCTGCCTGTACAACTTCTCCAGGGTGGGCATCAGCTTCTGCCTCAGCTCCTCCGTCTTAAATACTGCGGATATTATGAAAATAGTTAGCTCTGCAATCTTGGCAGGGTTTTTTTAAATTTTGTTTTTGCTACAATATTACATACTCTCTTCACATTTTGTTCTCGCCACGGTTGGCTTTGTTTCGGTGACATTTATGTTGGTAATAAAAAAGTTACTAACAATTTGGTTATGTCATTGCACTATTTTAGTTGTGTAGTGCAAGGTTGCATTTTACATCCACCATTGGACGCGTTCATCAAACTAAAACAGTTGGGAGTTTACTGCCAACTGTTGGTGAATTTTCTGATGAATGAATTTATTTTGTTTTTGCTACAATATTGCACACTCTGTTCACATTTTATTCTCGCCACAATAGGCTTTGTTACGGTGACATTTATGTTGGTAATAAAAAAGTTACTAACAATTTGGTCATGTCATTGCACTATTTTAGTTGTGTAGTGCAAGGTTGCATTTTACATCCACCATTGGACGCGTTCATCAAACTAAAACAGTTGGGAGTTTACTGCCAACTGTTGGTGAATTTTCTGATGAATGAATTTATTTTGTTTTTGCTACAATATTGCACACTCTGTTCACATTTTATTCTCGCCACAATAGGCTTTGTTACGGTGACATTTATGTTGGTAATAAAAAAGTTACTAACAATTTGGTCATGTCATTGCACTATTTTAGTTGTGTAGTGTAAGGTTGCATTTTACATCCACCATTGGGCGCGTTCATCAAACTAAAACAGTTGGGAGTTTACTGCCAACTGTTGGTGAATTTTCTGATGAATGAATTTATTTTGTTTTTGCTACAATATTGCACACTCTGTTCACATTTTATTCTCGCCACAGTAGGCTTTGTTACGGTGACATTTATGTTGGTAATAAAAAAGTTACTAACAATTTGGTCATGTCATTGCACTATTTTAGTTGTGTAGTGCAAGGTTGCATTTTACATCCATCATTGGACGCGTTCATCAAACTAAAACAGTTATATTGAAAGTACACTGCAATCAAAATGGCCGAAGTAGCGGCCATTCACATGTTTTGAAATTATAGGTTAACAACATAAGGACAAAAAAACACCCCGATTGCAGTGAGAATAAAATGTGAACAGAGTATTATACATTCTTTAAGAATGTTCATCCCCCGAAACAACTGCACCCCATCATAGTTTTGTATGTTAAATGATTATTTCTTCGCCTGAAACATTTGTAGCAAAACAAAAAAAAAAATTTAAAAGAGAATATTTGTTGTGGCGGAATCTATCGCCTGAATACTGAACCAAATCCGGGTGGCTTTAACACCGACAAGATTTGGACATTGCCAGCGGCGGCAAATATAACAATATTAATGTGAACATTAAATATTGTCCCCCCCATCAGAACAGACTGGTTTCAGGTCTCATCAGTGTAGTTAGTTGCTGATGGGGAAAGAATATTTATTATTATTTAAATAACCAATACATAAAGCACGCCTCAAAATTTAGCCGACATTTTGATTTTTTTTTGCTAAATTGTGTCGGTGCATGTAATTTTTTTGGTGTCATACACCGGCAAATACGGTAATACGGATTATTTCAATTAAAAAAACTTCCGTCGGTGGATTGGGTTTAGTACGACATCCAGGCAATGGATGGCGTTTCTACCACCAGCAAATACGGTAATATGGATTATTTCAATTAAAAAAACTTCCGTCGGTGGATTGGGTTTAGTACGACATTCAGGCAATAGATGGCGTTTCTACCACCAGCAAATACGGTAATATGGATTATTTCAATTAAAAAAAACTTCTGTCGGTCGATTAAGTTCAGTACGACATCCAGGCAATAGATGGCGTTTCTACCACCAGCAAATACGGTAATGTGGATTATTTCAATTAAAAAAACTTCCGTCGGTGGATTGGGTTTAGTACGACATTCAGGCAATAGATGGCGTTTGTACTAGGGCTGGGAATTGAATACGAATAGTACGAATAATTCGATTACTCGAATATTCGAATACTAATAAATCCACAAAAGAATTATTGGAATATTCGAATTATTGGAATATTCGAATTATTGGAATATTCGAGTATTCGAATATTCGAATTATTCAAATATTCGAATATTCGAGTATTCGAATATTATTCAAATATTATTTGCAGAAGAAATAAGAAGAATTAAATTTATGGGAAATTTAATTCTAAAGATATTTGTATTCTTATCTTTTCTCATCAAAGTGATACTTTTTGTATAGAAATAATTTGTATGAAAATTAGTTCTAAATACATTTGTATTCTTATATTTTTCTCATTAAAGTAATGAAATTTAAAACATTTTCCAAAAACACAAAAAAAAACGCCAAGAGCGTACCGACACTACTGCATCTCTTACAAAGAAAATGGACATTTAGAAGAAATTTAATTCTAAACATATGTATTTTATTCTTATGTTTTGTTCATGAAACAAATAATTTTTGAGATATTTGTAAAAAAAAACAAAAGGAAGTGTACATTTTTCAGACATTACCGTGTGTCCTAGAAAAAAATGCTATAAACATAATTTATTGAAAATTTAATTATGAACATTTGTAATCTTAAGATTTTTCGAATATTTCAAACGTTATAACGTTTATTGGTAGTCTACTATTTGAATATTTATTATAATTACCTGTACATTTATTCATATTCGATTCGCAGCCCTAGTATCATATGATTATCAAAAAATACGTATGCTGGAAATAAATACTCGAATATTTTCGAGTATTCGAATAATTTCTTGAACGAATATTCGAATACTCAAATCATAAAAATTCCCAGCACTAGTTTCTACCACCAGCAAATACGGTAATATGGATTATTTCAATTAAAAAAAAATTCCGTCGGTGGATTGTGTTTACTACGACATTCAGGCAATAGATGGCGTTTCTACCACCAGCAAATGCAGTAATATGGATCACTTCAATTAAAAAAAACTTCCATCGGCCGATTGGGTTTAGTACGACATTCGGGCGATAGATGGCGTTTTTGACTTACATTTCTGCTTCTTGGACATGGAATGCATGGACTCCATGCTGAGGGGGGCCTTGATGTCCTGCGAGCTGTCGGGCGTCCGAGGCTCCTGCTTGATCTGGTCCTCCTCCTTGATCTCGGAGTCGTCCATCGGCTCGCACTTGATCTCGCGCTTGATCTCAGTCTTCATTCCCTTTCCCCCGCTGTCCATGTGGCCGTTCGAGCCGTCGCCGTCCTCGTGCTTGATGTCCATGGAGTTGTCCTCCTGTTTGATCTGGTCCAACTTCCCGCCGCCCGCTCCGCCGTTGGAGGGTGGCGGGGAGTCGTCGTCTTTCTCAGCGGCTTTTATTATGGCCGACATTATCGAGGACATGTTCGACGATCGCGCCGTCGACGTCGTCACCGTCGTCGCCGCCCGTTCCGACGACGACATTCCTTTACCTGAAAAATCGAAAAATTACATTAGTAATGTGTCATAATACTGTTTAAAATTTGATCGTGCGCCATGCAGTTGAGAATACGGTGAGATCAAAAAATCGAAAATAGTTGGAAACCCTTAACCCTTCGAGGGGCACATTTTTGGGAAGTAGATGAAACGGGGAAACTAATGGCTCTTTGGAACGTGAGGTTTTCGGGGCCACTGATTCCGATCTCGGTGTCAGAAATGAGTTTTGACACCTGTCAACTGTCAAATCGGCTATCAAGTGTCGGAAAATGCAATGAAAATCGGGAAATAGGCGTTCATTGGCTGATCCAGGAAGGTTACAGACCAATAATGATGTGGGAAGAATTTTCCGATAGTTGACAGCTGTCAAACTCTCAAAATGGACAGAATGTAGTGAAAAAAACAGTGATAAAAGTTTTATTGGTAGCACCCCTACGCTTTCTCTCCCAGATGCTTAGAGGAGTATCGTCATCTGAGTCACGAGCCTCGTCCGACTCTCTCTCTCTAGACCAGTGATTCCCAAAGTGGGCGCCACCGCCCCCTGGTGGGCGCCGCAGCGATTCAGGGGGCGCTGATGGCCACAGATGCATTTGGGGGCGATGAATAACTGTAAGGGGGCAGTGATAATATACAAGAAAAAAGAGAAGATTTAGTGAAACGTGAGTTCAGTGCGGTAACCAATTTATTAACAAAAAAAAATAAACCAATTGCAATAGTCAATCTTGGTGATCCTGTTAATTGCTTTTAAAATAAAAAATAAAAAATTCCAGGGGGCGCTAAGTAAAATTTTTTCTGGAAAGGGGGCAGTAGGACAAAAAAGTTTGAGAACCACTGCTCTAGACACTGAGCCCGATAAATGACTCTTCTGATAATTCATCCTAACAGAGAGACTCCTCCTCTTCGCTATCCTCGAAATCGTCAATTACTGATTCGCCATCACTTGGGATTTCATCCCCTTCAAAATCTCGAATCCCCATTTCAAAATACAAAATTTTTCCAGATAGAAACTATTCTTACGGAATAAGGGAAGACGATCTAACTTGACAGCTCTTTTGTCAACTGACAACTGTCAAAAGATATTTTAGGAACTGAAATCGCGAATGACTCTTCTGAACAGAGAGACTCCTCATCTTCGCTATCCTCGAAATCGTCATTTACTGATTCGCCATCACTCGGGATTTCATCCTCTTCAAAATCTTGAATCCTCATTTCAAAAAACAAAATTTTTCCAGATAGAAACTATTCTTACGGAATAACGGAAGATGATCTAACTTGACAGCTCTTTTGTCAATCGACAGCTGTCAAAAGATATTTTAGGAACTGAAATCGCGACTGACTCTTCTGAACAGAGAGACTCCTCACCTTCGCTATCCTCGAAATCGTCATTCACTGATTCGCCATCACTCGGGATTTCATCCTCTTCAAAATCTCGAATCCTCATTTCAAAAAACAAAATTTTTCCAGATAGAAACTATTCTTACGGAATAACGGAAGATGATCTAACTTGACAGCTCTTTTGTCAATCGACAGCTGTCAAAAGATATTTTAGGCACTGAAATCGCGAACAGTGACCGCGAAAACCTGTAAAATGAGTGGCAGCTTCTAGTTCTGTGACACTTGCACCATCTTGACGGTCCGTTGACAAGTGTCAACCATCAACCAATATTTTAGGTATTGAAATCGTGAACGGTGACCCCTAAAACCCATAAAATGAGTGGCAGCTTCCATTTCTGTGACCCTTGCACCATCTTGACGGTCCGTTGACGACTGTCAACCATCAACCAATATTTTAGGTATTGAAATCGCGAACGGTGACCCCTAAAACCCATAAAATGAGTGGCAGCTTCCATTTCTGTGACCCTTGCACCATCTTGACAGTCCGATGACAACTGTCAAGTACTATTGCCGTATCGAACAATTCACACGTTGTAGAATGAGCGATAAACTCCGAAGTCCCCATCTCAAATCGGGCTCCTGAATAACGCCCCGAATGCTAGTCAGATTAGATTTTAATTACCATTCTCGTCTTTTGACAGTCTATTGGCAGCTGCCAATTGCCAAAATATATATCAGCTTATCGTAAGTCAGGACCAGAGCACACCAGAAAATGAAATCAGCGCAAATATTTTGTGAATCTTGACAGCTGTTTTGACAGTTGACAGCTGTCAAAAGTCATTTTTGACAGAGCACACCAGAAAATGAAATTCGCGAATCTCAAATATTTTGTGAATCTTGACAGCTGTTTTGACAGTTGACAGCTGTCAAGTCATTTTTGACACCGGATTCATAATCAGCGACCCCAAAAACATACATCATTTGTTAATTGCAAAAATTTCACGTGACATTTTTTTCTGAAAAAAGTCGACTTTTTTCATCTTTTATTTGTTAATAACAAATTCCCAGTGAACAATAATGCCAAATTTTTAGTTTGGGTAGTTGAGGGAACTCATAAAACCCCCAACACCCATTGTCCACGTGAGACATGGCCTTGGGGTACAAAATAATGGCATCCGAGCGAGGGAAGCCGCCCCGTAAAGGGTTAAAACATAATCTAACAGGAGTTCAGTGGTATCACTAAGAATGAGAATTTAGAAACAGCTAGATCCTAAATATTTTATTAATGAGTTCTAGAAATAACTGCTAATGTTAAAATCGGGAGATAAAAACCACTTTTAAAACAAGTAACCCTAAAAAAATCACAAGAATATAATAAGACACTTTTACTTTGTTGGTATAACCATTGTATTTATATATCTAGTATGCCAACGCAATGTAAATTTTTGTGGCTAAAAATTGGGTTTCCGAATACACCAAGAGAGCGCGTAAGCATTCACACATTGAAAAACTCGCTACTCAAGTGATATGTGTTGCATACTTGAAAATTATTACTCGTTTTAGAATGAATTTTTGAATTATTCGATCCGTATAGGAAATTCAAGGCCGCCGTCTGTCCCGAAACTCTTCCGTTGTAATGTAAACAAAAATCGAGGAACATAAATAAACACCGCACCGCATAATATATTTTAACATAAAATCCATAGCGGCAGTAATACAGAAAATATTCTTCATGGAAATGAACTACTGCAAAATTGAAATTGGGGTAGATGAAATTAATTAAAGTTCGGAAAAGTAATGTGATCGTGAAAATATTTTCAACTTTTATTTTGAGAAATATTGTAAATATAAATACACAACTATTACTTTGATATATTAAATAAATACAAATTAAAATTTTTCAGGTTTTTGTCAATAATTATTAAATCATAAACTTTACATCAAATTTTCAAAACAATATGTAGGGAATGCGAAAATGGACGATTTATAAATAATAAATTTTTCTTAATATAACGCGTTTTTGAAAAAATAATGAATGTAAAAAATATCACAAGAAAAACCCTATTATCATTATATGAAAAGAAAGTAAAATAATGACCACTTTTTTTATTGTTCCAGCGGTTTCTTTTTTTTTAATACGTGTTCTAAATCTTTACATGCCTTGTGGGGTGCCGAGGTGTTTTTAATATTTTTCAAACAAATATATTTTTTGTTATATTATAATATATAATATAAATTAAAAATATGTATTTAATATAAACAATCAAGACAGAAAATAAACACAAACATTTTATTTGTAACAATACTAAAATATGTAATGTAACTACTGTAACTATTAAGTTCTATAAAAATCATGGTGATGGTTGCGACCGTTACAACGTGGTAATTCATTATCTAATCACTGAATAAAAAACTTACTATGTTTTTTACCACAATTTATTTGATGTATGTACAAATTTTACACATACATACATATCACGACTTAAATTTCGACGTTTTACTGTCATTATCAAGTGAAACAATTAATGGAAGAAGTTACATTTATATCAGTACGAGAATAGGGCGAATGTAACAAAATGGTTTACAGTAAACAGGTGCAAAGATTTAAACATAATTAAGAGATTAAAGAATTTTGAAAAGCGGTGAGTACATTAAATCGGTCTGCTCGTTCAACAGATTACCGAGGGGATTATTGCTTAGTCTGAAAATTTCGGCGGATTCAAGGAAGTTAAGCTTTGTACCTTTTGTACAGTTGTGCAAAATTTTCATATTTTGGATTTCGGGGAATGAATGTTTACATTCTAAAGAATGGTTAGAGAATGAACTGGAATTTTGATTTAAATCGCAAAACGTAAATTTTATGGGGAATTAATAGAAATAAGATTTATGGAAGGGTTCCATATATTAATGAACTACGTAACTATGAAATAACGGTGGGTAATTTATCATTTCAAAAAGAGGCCACAATTATGCTTGGAACTGGAAGGTCAATAATTAGAACACTTCTTATATATAGCATGATATTTTGTAGTAGTAATAAATTCGTAACATTGTTATTCACTAGAAAATGCATCTTTATCCAAACTTACTGAACTGAATATTCAATTTATGCTGTTTATGAAGAGTGCATTATAAACATCATAAATTGAAAATTTTGACTCAAATGTAAAATTAAACCATAATGTGGTCATAAACAGAAAAAATAATGTTGCATTAAAAAATCTAAAAATCTAATATGGCAGCCACAAGAAAATGAAAAGTTGTCGATTGATTCTCCTCCATCGCGAAAGCTATAATAATTCTAATATCATATTTAGATTCTTCATACAACAGTGCTCTAATAAAGTTCAATTTGCATAGTATTAATAGTTTTTGTATAAAAAATAAAATAAAAAATTGAAAATTTCCTTTCGCGAATTTTTTAACTGATTACTGTTCAGCGTTATAATTAGAGTCCGGATTTATATTTTTTTACATGTTTTATTTGCTCTTTCGTATGGAACTGGCGAATTGTATCTTTACGTTTCTCTCGGAAATAAATCAAAGTATCAAGTTTTATTTAGCATATAACTGAATATTTCGAGGTTTTGTGACATTAAACTTATTTGAGCATATATCCACATATAACAACATACAAAGTCAATATTTACATTAATTGTAATTGATGTTGTTGTTATTAGCTTTTATTGCTCATTTTTGCATCTTAATAACTGCAATCAAGAATTTAGAAACAGCTCAAATGCATTTAATTGAGGCTTTTAAAGTTATTGAAGAACTGCACGAAAATTTAAAATTAGTTCCCTAACTTTTGCGAAAATTTGATGCGTGTTATATCGAAATCCGGGATACGAAAATATTAAAATGATTTGTGGAATTTTGAAAGGCGAGACTGAGGAGGACATAATACATTTTAACATGAACCCCATGTCATTTAACTTTACCTAAAATGAAAATCAAAATCAAATTTTGGTTCTACATTGTAATTCCAATAAATAAATTATCATCAGCTGCTATTCGTATTTTTTTTTATTTTGCAACATTATTTTTAATTAAACCGCATATAAAATCCATATTTTAATCATTTTGTCGCATATATTGGACAATTTTAAGCGCATATAAAAAAATATAATGCCTTTTTTAACGCATATAAAAAAATAATGACATTTTAGCGTATATACGCCTCAATAGTTTTCTTAAACAGAAATTCCATCTGTTTTAAAACATGTTCTTTTATACTGCAAATCTGAAATGCGCATATAAAGCACGCTTTTAAATTATTATATCGTATTTCAGAAATAGTCTACATACATCTTTATTCAGTTTCTTATTACACAACTATATAACATATAAAAGTGTAATTAACTGAGTCCGAATGGGCTATCGACCTGCGGTCTTTCGGCCCTGAAATAGTCTATTATTTTAAAAAGAACCACATTAAATATGTTAAAGATTATTTTAAATTTATTTATTAAGAAAATAAGTCTATTTAATTTTAGTTAGAAAGAATTGATGCATCAGAAAATGTATGAATGATCAGCGAGTGCAGTGGAACTCCAAATATAACGAAGTATCGTAAATCGCCGATTAGGTATAAAAAAATTAAACAAACCGAGAGCATTTATCAAAGCTATAAATCTGTCAATGCGCTACAACCGAAAATGTAAATACGTACGCGTGGTATTAGTCATTCTCCACAAAAACAAATAATTTCATATTGCATTCAGGCAACTCAGTAGGCATATTATATTCATAGCCATCTATGAGGGCATAGTAAAATCAATTTAATAGCTATTTTATATCGCAGCGGCAGCGCCTCATACGGAGGCTTCCAAAGTAGGGTCCCACAGGCTTCCAATACTTGCCTCGTTTTCTCCCATAAGCGTTGCACTACTAGATATGTATATACAATGGTATAACACATGTTTTGTTAATGGCAAGTTGAGTTGCCGAAACTATAGTCAACAATAAATAAAATTTGTGTTATACCAACAAAGTAAAAGTGTCTTATTATATTTACAACATGTATAACGAAGTAGAAGCCTCCTCCATAAACAAATCACAAGATGTCAAAATTAACAAAACGTTCGCTGCAGTGCATTGGAGAACTCCAGACAGCCAGAAAATGTGCTGCCAACTATTTTCGACTTTCCGATCTCTCTCTGTACAAATATAGTTAATGCAACATAACTTAAAATAAGTGAAGTTCTCAAAATAGTGTTAAATGAATTACACGTGCTGCGAAACACTAACTCATACTTACCTAAACTAACTGCAGATGGCGCCGGTGATGATGCAACGACCGGTGTGGCGGGGGCGGGGCTCGGACCCCGCGAGGAACTCACGGAGGTCGGCCCCGCGGAGGCGTGAGGCGTCGTGACCTCCGAAGGTGTAGGCAATCGAACGTTATTATTAACTTGCTGCTGCTGCTGTTGTTGCTGCTGCTGCTGCTGCTGCTGCTGCTGTTGCGACGGCTGGGATTGTTGTTGCTGCGACTGCGGTTGGGATGAATTCATGCCGCTCTGCGTCAGACCGAAGGCGGACGGCGATGGCGCGAGCCTCGTTTTCAACACGTCGTTGATATGCTGCTGTTGTTGTTGCTGCTGCTGCTGCTGTTGAGTGGGTTGGTTGTTGTTGTTGCCGGCTGGCGAGGTTTGGGGTAACGTGGGGCCGTTGCTGGCCGTCGTGAATTGAGACGTCGGCG
This sequence comes from Ocypus olens, assembly GCA_910593695.2. Taxonomy (NCBI): domain Eukaryota; kingdom Metazoa; phylum Arthropoda; class Insecta; order Coleoptera; family Staphylinidae; genus Ocypus; species Ocypus olens. The sequence continues at coordinate 5,192,967 of OU343063.1, forward strand.
TTGTCGTGCCGGGGTTCTGCTGGGACATGGGCTGGCTGAACGGTGAGAGGCCGGGGTTGGATGCGGTCGGCGATGGCCCCGGTAGACCGACGACGTTCGGTTGTGTACTTTGCGTATTTTGTCCGGTAAATATCATTCTATTATTCTGTTGGTTTATCACATTGCCCATCGATATGCCACCTAAAATATTGTTTTACAATTAGTACAAACAGAAGCTATACCAGACGTTTAAAATCAACTGGGCGAATATTAGAGTTTACCAGAGAATTCGATTAACCACTTCGCGCCCATGTAGCTTTGATTGGGCTATAGGATAATTCTGAAAAATTACTTTTTTCTTATTGTTACCTTTTTCCACGACATATTATTCCACTGTCACAAATTTACTCATTTATGCAAATATGAAAAAAATATTCCATAGATGGCGCTAAAGGTGTAATTTTTTTTTGTAAAATATTTTTGTTTTCATTTTTTGTTTGTCGCCACATGTGGCAACCTGTGCGTGAAGAGGTTAATACCAAGCAGCATTTACTAAATGATTGATCACTAATAGTAATCATCACATTTAAAAACCTTAAATAATTTTAAACACTGAATGACAAACTTGCAAAATATTTTTCAGTGTGAATAATCTTAACTATTCTTAGAAGGAAAATTTAAGATCGAGTGACTTTGCACTCGTATATCGCCTTATTGTCGCCACAATGCATTTTGTCAGTGTGCTCTCAAATATAAATACGAGTGAAAAGGGTTAATAATTGGTCGATTAGGCGTTTTGCCACCATCTGATGGGAAAGTAAATAATTATTGTTTTAATAATATATTTTTCAATATTTTACGCTCAAACAGAGATTGGACGAAATGACATTGCCATTCTACACTTGCAAAATGCTAAATTTTTGGAGTTCGGTTTGAATTATTTAACCATTCTTATAAGAAAAATATAAGATATAATTTTTTTTTTAAATAATACTTTTTCAATATTTTACGCTCTAACAATTTTTTTTTCGGAAATTCACTACAAAAAATCAACATTTCGTGAATTCTAGCAGAATTTTACTTTCGGATTTTAACCTTGGATTGAAAAATTCACTCTGATTTAATCCCAAAATTTTATTTTATTTTTTTTTATTTGTTCGGTTCAAGTATCAACTTGATGTGCAACTATTAGGAAAAGAAATATGAAAAATAGATATTAATTCTACCAAATAAAAATTCATTTTAGTTACTGTATGGTAAAAATTAAAATAATTTAAACACGAACCGAGAAAATAAAAATTGCACGCGACGATTTAAAAAATTGTGAAAAGAATATTGTACTGTGTAATCTGCTCTCAAAGCTCAAGACAAATAAAAGGACAATGTATCTATGATTTTTTAAATTAATCATTTCTATACTGAAGGTAAAAACAAAACAACAACAAACCAAACTTCAACTGCAAAAAAAGAAAAATGCATTCAACGATTTAAAAAATTGTAAAAGAATAATTTACTGAGAAATCTGCTTCCAAAACTCAAGATCAATAGCAGGAGAGTGTATTTATGATTTCTTGTATAAATCATTACCTTGTTGAAGGTAAAAACAAAACGACGACAATCCAAACTTCAACTTCGAAAAGAAAAACGCATTCAACGATTTAAAAAAATTGTAAAAGAATAATTTACTGAGAAATCGGCTTGCAAAACTCAAGATCAATAGCAGGAGAGTGTATTTATGATTTCTTGTATAAATCATTACCCTGTTGAAGGTAAAAACAAAACGACGACAATCCAAACTTCAACTGCGAAAAGAAAAATGCATTCAACGATTTAAAAAATTGTAAAAGAATAATTTACTGAGAAATCTGCTTGCAAAACTCAAGATCAATAGCAGGAGAGTGTATTTATGATTTCTTGTATAAATCATTACCTTGTTGAAGGTAAAAACAAAACGACGACAATCCAAACTTCAACTGTGAAAAGAAAAATGCATTCAACGATTTAAAAAAATTGTAAAAGAATAATTTACTGAGAAATCTGCTTCCAAAACTCAAGATCAATAGCAGGAGAGTGTATTTATGATATCTTGTATAAATCATTACCTTGTTGAAGGTAAAAACAAAACGACGACAATCCAAACTTCAACTGTGAAAAGAAAAATGCATTCAACGATTTAAAAAAATTGTAAAAGAATAATTTACTGAGAAATCTGCTTCCAAAACTCAAGATCAATAGCAGGAGAGTGTATTTATGATATCTTGTATAAATCATTACCTTGTTGAAGGTAAAAACAAAACGACGACAATCCAAACTTCAACTGTGAAAAGAAAAATGCATTCAACGATTTAAAAAAATTGTAAAAGAATAATTTACTGAGAAATCTGCTTGCAAAACTCAAGATCAAGAGAAGGAGAGTGTATTTATGTTTTCTTGCATAAATCATTACCTTGTTGAGGTAAAAACAAAACGACGACAATCCAAACTTCAACTGAGAAAAGAAAAATGCATTCAACGATTTAAAAAATTGTAAAAGAATAATTTACTGAGAAATCTGCTTGCAAAACTCAAGATCAAGAGAAGGTGAGTGTATTTATGTTTTCTTGCATAAATCATTACCTTGTTGAGGTAAAAACAAAACGACGACAATCCAAACTTCAACTGCGAAAAGAAAAATGCATTCAACGATTTAAAAAATTGTAAAAGAATAATTTACTGAGAAATCTGCTTGCAAAACTCAAGATCAATAGAAGGAGAGTGTATTTATGATTTCTTGTATAAATCACTACCCTGTTGAAGGTAAAAACAAAACGACGACAATCCAAACTTCGGCTTCGAAAAGAAAAATGCATTCAACGATTTAAAGAATTGTAAAAGAATAATTTACTGAGAAATCTGCTTGCAAAACTCAAGATCAATAGAAGGAGAGTGTATTTATGATTTCTTGTATAAATCATTACCTTGTTGAAGGTAAAAACAAAACGACGACAATCCAAACTTCGGCTTCGAAAAGAAAAATGCATTCAACGATTTAAAAAATTGTAAAAGAATAATTTACTGAGAAATCTGCTTGCAAAACTCAAGATCAATAGAAGGAGAGTGTATTTATGATTTCTTGTATAAATCATTACCTTGTTGAAGGTAAAAACAAAACGACGACAATCCAAACTTCAACTGTGAAAAGAAAAATGCATTCAACGATTTAAAGAATTGTAAAAGAATAATTTACTGAGAAATCTGCTTGCAAAACTCAAGATCAATAGAAGGAGAGTGTATTTATGATTTCTTGTATAAATCACTACCCTGTTGAAGGTAAAAACAAAACGACGACAATCCAAACTTCGGCTTCGAAAAGAAAAATGCATTCAACGATTTAAAGAATTGTAAAAGAATAATTTACTGAGAAATCTGCTTGCAAAACTCAAGATCAATAGAAGGAGAGTGTATTTATGATTTCTTGTATAAATCATTACCTTGTTGAAGGTAAAAACAAAACGACGACAATCCAAACTTCAACTGTGAAAAGAAAAATGCATTCAACGATTTAAAGAATTGTAAAAGAATAATTTACTGAGAAATCTGCTTGCAAAACTCAAGATCAATAGAAGGAGAGTGTATTTATGATTTCTTGTATAAATCACTACCCTGTTGAAGGTAAAAACAAAACGACGACAATCCAAACTTCGGCTTCGAAAAGAAAAATGCATTCAACGATTTAAAGAATTGTAAAAGAATAATTTACTGAGAAATCTGCTTGCAAAACTCAAGATCAATAGAAGGAGAGTGTATTTATGATTTCTTGTATAAATCATTACCTTGTTGAAGGTAAAAACAAAACGACGACAATCCAAACT